>ML789398.1:172995-208711 GCA_009831015.1 Picea engelmannii
AGCTTCCACAGCTCAAATCTTTTCCCATTAAACTTCTCGATCTCCATCTTCGAATTGCTTGCCATTTCTTTTCACCTGAAAAACAATACCGCAGATCTCCCACTGTAACAAGGCTTATCACAGTCTTGAGCCAAACCCTTGACGACAAAGGCGTCCCCCCGAAGCCAATAAAGATCTGATACCAAATGTAAATTCTAACCTTGTACAATATCTACTACAAATCGACATTCAGAAAAGAACAGAAAAGATACAATGGCAAATACAAACATTACACAAAGATTTTTCACCTGGAAACCCAAACCGGGAAAACCAGCATATATTATATTCATACATTGTTTTACACTGTTTACAATACAATATACATATAGGAGCCAGCGGCATCCAAAACCCTAACCCAATGACCTGGATTAGTGCAAAACCCTAATTCCTTAACCGGAAATAGAAAACCATCGGCAAAAAACCATGTGCCGAAAAACCACCTAATATCACGTGGTCCCGGAAATATGTCGTCCCGGAAATATGTCGGCCCGGTGAAAATATGTCGGCCCAAAAAAAAAAATTTCAGGGGCACTGCCCCAGAACCCCCGTGCGGGGGGCTCCGCCCCCCTACACCCCCCCTCTAACCCCCCTGCGCGCCCGGCGCAGGCGCTCAGACACTACTACTCGTGCAAAGAATATAACACATACCCAACATTCTCAACAAACCTAATAACTTCAATTTCCTCTTGAGCTGATGTTCCATGGATGATAACAGGTACATTAGTAACTCTTCCACATAGGGCTGTCATATTTCCTTTGAACAAGCCTATCCTTCCCAATGAAGGTACCACAGTAGGCTTCCCCAAAATCTCAAAAGTGCTTTATGTCATAATATTCACTAGTGTTTCTTCATCCAAGACACAGTCTATGTCGAAGTCTCCTATTCTTGTATCTATGCGTTGTTTTTCCTTCAAGATCTCTGGCAAACTGACATCTTTGTGATCATTCATTACTTCTTTTAACTGTACTAGCATAGTCTGATCTTTCTCTGATTCTTTCTCTTTATGATTCTCTAACATGCTCTTATTCTCTTGACTCATATTCATTTGTTCAACTTTAGCAATTATTCTGGGATAATTTTCAACTTCATGACCAACAATTTTACAACATAGGCAAATAGGTCCTGCACTAGGGCATTCCTTAGCAAGATTTCTCGGTCTTCTGCAGTTATAACATAGTGTCAATCCTCCTTTTCTCTTGTGTGTTCCCCAACTTCTCTTGTACTGCGCACTGGGATCACAGTGCTGGACCTGCAATCTGCAAAAAATCTTTCTAGGTTCCTGCATCCACGTATTAGTCCAAAAGTTTTGTCTATGCATAGGAATAACATATCTTTCTATATTTCTATAAAATTTATTCAGATCAACTCTTTCTTCTAATTGTTCCCTAGTTTTCAAACTAGGACAAAATCTATCAAACATACCTAGATTCATGCTTTCGAAACAAAAAATTTCACTTATCTTACTCTATCAAAGCACAAATATTTACCTCTTTCAAGATCTTACCTCTTTTCTTCATATCGGGTTTCTTTCTTAGCACAGAGCTTCACAAGTCAAGTAGAATATTGCGCACTACAACAACAGATCTATGCACTAAGATTCTCTTTTATTTACTTCAGTTCCTAGCAATCACAGCTTCAATTCCTGACAACAGAAACAATTGTTGACATAGGGGAAGACCCAGGGTTCAACGCTTCAACAATGCACCAACAAAACCATAACTACCGGCCCTTTCAGCAACACCTGCGAAGCAGATGCAGTCTCACCCGAGGTAGAAGCAGGGGGGTTACAGGACTCAAGTGTCTGTAACCAAGCTGGGACATAGATCTGTGATTATAACACTTCACAAAGTACTTAGGAACAATATATATTAATTCATTAGCTTTATTCACATCGCAGATCAAACCCTAATTATAGATCGGTGTAGTGACAATAACAAAGTACACATCGCACTTAGCAACATAAGTCAAATCTAGAACATTCAACATAAGTAAAGTACTAAGCATTCATAGATCTATTTATTACACATAAAAATCAATGCACTAAGCAGATCTACATCATAAATATCATAACACAAAGAAAACCATCAACACATGATATACGTGGTTCACCCCAGTGTGGGGCTATGCCCACCAACTGCTTCTTCTTTATTAGGCTTCAATCTCTTACATTTGTCTACTCTTGTTCACTAAGCCACAAAGCCAAGCTTCACACCAGTCAAATGATCTACGCACTGTGCACTAGATCCACCTTCCCAAAATTAGGTCAAGGCATAGAGCCAACTCCTCTACTAAGCACAGGTCCTTACATACACGATATGTTGCACAAAGCAACTCAAAACTACTTGTCTCTTGCACTTAGCTACATACTACTACTTCTACATTACATCCTTACATATTTATACTTTTACAACAAGGACTAATCATGGGTAAACCCATGGGCCGACATCCCATAACCCATTACATAAACCCTAATGAACCCCTTGATGGGTCCACAAAGCAAGGCAATAGATATTGCTAACATCTTCATGAAATAGATATTCATATTGCATGGCATGCCTAAGGAAATTATATCCGACATAGATACAAAGTTCACTTCAAATTTTTGGAAATATCTATTTGTTGGTTTTGAAATGAAATTGCTCTTTAGTACAACCTATCATCCTCATACTGATGGGAAGATAGAGAGGGTAAACTAAGTATTAGAAGACATGTTGAGGATGCATGTAATGCATCAACCCAAGAAATGGGAGGACTACCTACCACTAGTAGAATTTTCTTACAACAACGACTATCAAGAGTCATTAAAAATGAGTCCTTTTAAATTCCTCTATGGAAGGAAATGAAATGTTCCAATCAGCTAGAAAAACCCAGTAGACAGAGTTACAATCAGGCCAGATATGATAAAGGAAACAGAACAACAAGTGATTCAGATCAGGAAAAATATGAATATAGCCGAGGATAGACAAAAGAGTTATGCAAACCTGAAAAGGACTCCTAGAGAGTCAGAGCAGGGGATCATGTATATCTCTGAGTTAGACCCAGGAGAAGCTCCTTGAGGATGGGAGCTTGTGCCAAGTTGGCACCTCGGTATTGTACTCGAACCTTTGAGGTTTTGGATAGAGTGGGACCAGTAGCCTATCGACTAGAATTTCCTCCCACAGTGAAGACACATAATGTTTTCCATGTTTCTTTATTAAAGAAGTATGTACATGATTCTAATCATATTATTGACTGGTCTGTGATTCAGGTGGAACTCGAGGGAGAATTCCTTCCAGAACCTCAATGCATAATAGACAGGAAGGAAACCCCACTCAGGAACATAACCATTGCACAGGTCAAGGTGCAGTGGAAACACTTTGGCCTAGATGAGGCTACATGGGAATTTGAGGATGCCATGAGACATGCATATCCATTTTTGTTTACTTATGTAGATACAAAGCACATCGACAGATAGAACATTGAGGATGATGTTCCTTTAAGGGCGAGGGGATTGTAATACCTCTGTTTCCCCTAGTTTGTAAATATAACTATAACTGGCCAAAAGACTATGGAAGACTAAATATGTGTGAATGTTTGATTTGATGAACCCTTGTATAAAAGGGTTGATGTATGAAATTATGTTATTAATAGAATTTGAATATGTGTTGCACAACTGCTGAAAGGGGGAAAGTTTGCCAAGATAGACCATGGATGCTATGAGAGAGATGGTGAAGGGAAACCAAGTATGGTTGAGATGACCCTGACTAGACCGGTGCCTACTAGGTGTAATTTCTCAACAGTCCTCTGACCCAGAAAATTACCAGTCATGTTGGTAGATGGAAGGCCATCCTCAAGAGTTAATGAAGAGATGGGGCAAGGTACCCATCTGTAAGGCTTCCAAGCCTGACCATGAATTGGGATTTGAATCCACACAACCTTGCTGAGGAAGGTAAAAAATGAGGTAATTCGGGGACAAAGACAGATCTGCGAGATAACAGAGTAGATAAAAACACTCTCCAAAGAAGAGGAGTAAATACAATTTGCTTCTGAAGTAGAGATAAAACCGGAGAAGAAAGCTTGTTTTGGCTGTAAGAATCTTGTTATAGGGTTTCTCTACAAGCTGATAAACGAGGTTGATGAGTGACTGAGGAAGTACTCATGCAGATCTCCTTTCTTGGAGTAGAGAAAACCAGACAGTCGGTTCTTGTGGGAGAAGGAGAGTAACCTTCGTCCATGACTGTTGTGGAGCAAAGAGAAAGAATCTCTCTCAGAGCATCATGGTCTAGCTCACGGGTGGCCAATGGTAAATCTAGTAGGAGCGGTTGTGCCTATGGTTGGGAGGAAACATGCACCCCTTTTAGAAATTACTTCAACTTTTCCAGTTCTGATAAGTATTCTCATACTCTATGTATTATATTTAATGTGATGATGAAATGTTTGTGTTTATGATTCAGTCTTTCATTATTTGAAAAATTATTAGAAAAACTTTGTGATTTATGTAAACTATTATATCTATATGATCTTTCAATTTATCTCATTGTTACTGCTAGATAGTCATGAGATGTGAATCCACATGAGAGAGAGGGGGTAGGATTGACTGAAATTTCGAAGTCCCACCAACCCTGTGAAGTTTACCTTAGCGGGAATGTTAAGTCTGAATTTTGTGGGAGAAGGGCATTTTTCCCTTAGACTATTCACCCATCTAATCGAGGGCACGTGCCTAGGTCCTTAACCCAATTACTACTAAAGTAGTAGCACTTAGTTCCTAGAACTTCCAAAGTATCCATGTGATCGGGGTCTAGGAACTCTGTGCTAGTCTAAAAGGGGATAACTCTTTTGGCTTCAGGACTTCGGTACTTGTGACTCCACAATCCTCGAAAGTAGCCGAAGGTTGAAGTCATGAATCAACGAGGGCCGTTGATTTGGGGGGTCCAAGGTAGATCTCTCTCAATAGTTAGATTGAATGTAGGAAGGGAAGACTTAAGCGCTTCGATGAAGTGCTACTTCGGGAGGATAGGAATGGTTTAGCACCGAAACTCCTGAATGCTTGAGTCACAGAGTTAATCTGGACCATTGAACTGGAGGGACATGTGTCCCTAGATCAAAAGTTATCCGAGAATCTGGGAATTCAATGATGTAGAAATGTGTGGGTTTCCCCTGAAGCTCTGCAAGCCAAAGTAAATCCTAGTCGTAGAAACTAGGTATGCATGGCGACAGATCCGGTGTGGTCCATAGGGAAAGTCGAGAGACACACTCACCGAACTCCTGAATGTCGAACTGTCAAAGTAACATGGACCGTCGATCCTCGGATCCTTCAGGATCCTTCCAAGATGTCAATCCAAGGGACCCACCTTTGACTACCCGACTAACCGGGAGCACGTCGTGGACGACATGTGGCTCCTAATCGTTCCCCGTCAAGTGTTGATCATGGAACTAGGATCGTTGGATGAGGGGGGTACGTGGCAAGCGATCTCGTAGTCCGGATATTTCGTACTCCGGAGGAAACCAACCAAGAGTTTACAAAGTATGAACTCACTGAAGTTGCAAGTGCCAAAGTGGATTTTGACCATTGGTCGAAAAGGACACGTGGCACAAGATCTCATAGCCCAGAGACTTATCTCTTTGGGGGATTTGCATCGAGAGGATTCGGTAAGCTCTGAAGTCGAAGCTACAAAGTAATGAGAACTGTAGATCTATGGATATGTGTGGGATATTACGGATCGTTAGATTAAAGGACTGAGCAGTTATCATTCTATGATGACGTGGCTTGCTGATGTCATCCTGGGTGATGTGGACTCACTCTACGCATGCCACGTGTCACCCAGTTTTGGACAATTCACATACCCATTGTGCCTGTTAGAGCATGGCACATGTCACCCCTATCAAGGACATGTGTCACCCCTTGACCCTCGTTGCGTGTCGGTTCCTGGTTCATTCTCGCCTCGCCAACATAGCTGGTGACGTATATGAGACTCCAGGAGTATGGGTAACTTCGGGAGTTCGGGGATTTTTGGGCATGTTATAATTTAGGAACAACCAACACCAAATTGTTGGTTGTGGAGCCTGATTGTCTTCCTGATTAAGAGGTCTTTATTTTCAACTATGTTTATACCCCATGAATACTTTACACCCCGGAAGAATGTACACTCCTCCATGTGGGGGAGTGCAAAGGGGGGTTACCCCCTCTGCGGGGTCCGGGGGAAAGCGGGCCCCCGGTGGGGGTTTGGGGGAGAAGCCCCCGAAGGAAAAATTGCCTTGTAAATGTATATTGTAATTTCATTGTAAATCTAGACCATTCATTAAAAGGTCGCAGATCTGATGGTAGAAGTTATGTTAGGGTTTTTTTCCCTAGAAGGCAACCATCTTTTATGAGGTAAATGTATTGCGACTAGTGTTGGCAGCAATAATATAATTTCTATTGTTTATAAGCTGCCTACACAGGGTCTCTAAATCTTCATTACTCATCATGACCATTGTCACTAAACGACACTTGACACTTGTCACTTTTTACATATCTTCCTTTCAATTTTTGTTTTCATGACTGTAAACATGAAAACTCGCAACTGGAATTGACACTTTGTTTCGATTTTTTATTAAAGGAAAAATGTTCATATGGTATATTATTGAATTGTCATATTTTTGCTATGAACATGATTGTTCTCCTTGTTTATAACTCCTTGGTTCTAAACATGCCTTGGTTACATAAGTGAAAGACCTCCATACATTAATTTTCGATTGATATTAGTGGAGTTTTGATTCATAAAACTTTTAATTATTCAATTTTCATTTGATACACTTACCTTTGTAATCAAGATATGAATGTGCGTACTATGGTTTTCAAGTGTTATGATCCTTATACATACCCATATTCCAAGGTGCATATGAAGTACAACATTTTATTACTGCTCTGTATGGTCTCGGGCTTCACGATGTCGTTCCCACGCATGATTATTAATGCCTCTGCCTACTGTTTGAACTATCATAGCATTGTTTTGTGGAAACTCGGGGCTATGGCTCTGTGGTTTTTCATCAAACCCTACCTCTGAGTTCTGTGTTGATTCCCTTATGTTCTCCATGGCTCCAGTGGTAAGGATCGATCCCAATGGCATCCAAACCTTGTTATCGTATGATAACACTAGGGACGGATTAGAAAGGAATGGTTGGCATTTGTTCATTGAAAAGTTTAAGGGTTTCAATCTGAGAGTTGCCCAAGAGTTCGCATTGACCTTCGACAGCTGCAGAGCAAAGATAGGTGACGTGCAGTTAGAGGTAACTGAAGAATTTTTAAGCCAAGCTATGGGTTTACCAGCTGTTGGGAAAAAATGGTTCAAGAACGCAAAAGTTGAACAGGTCCCCTGGACTTTGTTGTTCACCTCACGGAAAATTACTAGTTGCGACCGAGGTATGCCTGTCTCATCTTTAAAACCTAGGTGGCATGATCTTCTTGCTATTGTGAAACAGTTCATTACGTGTGAAGGAAGATTTGGGTTAGTTTTCCTGTATCACCTGCGATTTCTTATGAGTTTCATTCACTTCCCGTTGAACATGCCCTACTTCCTGCTTAGAAGTCTGTACAAGATGGGAAAGCGGTTTAGGAGGCAGAAGTCTGATTCTAGTTTATTCCATCATGGTTTAATTAAAATTATCCTTGTGCATTAGTTGCAATTACACAACGATTGTTGGGATGCTTTTGTTTTACGAAATGGCTTTGGCAATAGTGAGTTGGGACAGGTTGATAAGCATGTTATCACAGAAACCCTTGTGAAACCTACCACCTCTCCTCCACTGCTCCTGCCCTGTGATCCTGCCCCTAATATTGAACCCTCGACCTACCCTGATGCTACTCAACTGGACAATCAACCAGATTCGCACCCAAAGAGTTGCACTAAAATTGTTAAAAAACCCACAGGGAAGAAACTAAAGGGAAATGTCGATGTTAATTATAAGAATAAAAGGGCCGGTCATTTGATTTCATGATGTGCTCAAAACAAATCCAAACCCTGTGCAGACACAAAAAACACAAATGAGGTAAGTGAAGACTCGGATTCGGAAATTGAAAGTTGGTCGAAGAGGATCCAATGTCATATGGACTTTGCCCTGACAGACCCTATGAATATGTTAGCAACCTACCTCTATGTCTAAAGGATAATCCTGAATTTCTAGGCATTCGACTCTGTGATAAACCTACCTTTCACGTGGATGATTCTCCAACCGTTAATGCTATCAGTGCCAATGCACAATCCCTACAGCCACAGTGTAATGAGTGTTGATCCTGGATCGACGGGTATTATATGGATGTGCCTTTGCTACAGTCCCGGCTTAAATATTTAAAAGACCAAGTGGATTTGTTGACAAACGAGAATAGAAGACTCCAATCCTTAACTCAAGCAAAGGAGAAACGCCTAAAAACTACAAGATCTGTCATTTTTAAGAATGTAGAGGCAGCGACAGCAATAGTAAACTCCAAGATTGCTTGATATGTTATAATCCCATGATTTGAGGTATGATCTTTTTCAAGTTTAGCATGATTTTGTCACTCTCAATTTAGGATATACGATTTGTTTGAATAAATTACTTTTTAGTTTGTTTTGTTTGTTGGATAAAATATGATTGTAGTTGTAATTATAACTAGTTACAGAATCGTAAGATTTTGTAGCCAGTTAGAAAAATTCGAATTGCTTGATTTAACAATTGAAAACGTATCTAAAATCTTCCCATTTTTATTTGTTTTCAGGAACCCATGATTTCTAAGGAGATTTGAGGCACTGTTGGGATCTCCCAGCCATACCATCTTTATGTTTTTAGTAAATAGATTAGGCTATTGGTATTTTGATATCAAGTAAAATCAGGGAGGTTGCATCCCCAATATTTTTTGGAACAGATTTGATGTTATCAACAGGAAACATTTTTTTCCTGGAACCTATATAAGCATGTTATTTTGTAAACATGAGATCATCTCTGCCTAGGGAAAGACTATGGATTTTTCATTTACAGACTTGAATGAAATATAATACTCGTCACAGCTTTAGCTTTTCCGTATTGTGGTTTTATTCAAGTCATGATTATTTCAATTTGTAATTAGATTATGATTTCTTTCGTTGTCTTGGTTTACTACAAATTGGTATGATAAAAATTTATATATTATCCATGTTTTATGTTCCAGATTTAACACACAGCAATCATTTTGTTCAAACTTGAATTAAGAAATTTATCTTTATCTTTTATTGAACGTTTATACACAAGTTCTCACAGCAGGATTTATCTTAATGTGGTTGCTTGTGAAATTATGAGATTGTTGTGATCAGATCTCTTATTTTTTCTATCATTCGAATTCCATCATTACTACTTCACATTTATGAGAAGCAATTGTAGGATCTGTTGCGTGTTTACCTCATCAGACAGGGAGATTGGATGCTACACACTGAACAAATATTGGATGCGATAGCAGGTCAGTTTGTTAGTTTGATTTCATTAGTTTAATGAATACATAAATTTCCTGCAATTAAAACATCTTCTACTATCTGTTATTTCTATTTTCAATTAGACAGTTTGATATTTCATTTCTAGAGTATAAACAGATTAAATAATAGTTTTACTGTTGTTTAAAAAATCAATTTATATTCGATTTTCGTGGATTTAGATTAAAATTCGTATTGTGTACATGTTATGTATATATTAGAAATAGAATCATTTGTACATATTGTATACATAATAAGTAGAGTTATTTTATAAATATTAGTCAATTAAACTGTAAATATATATTAGATCTATATTTAGTTTTCAGTGATTGTTATTCATCAAGTTATTGCATTTTCTTTAGTTTTGTTTTTTCGCTTTATTTAGGACTTAGATCGGCCAACGGAGCCGCTAAACCCGTCGGAGTGGATTAATCCAAACGGCTTGGGTTAATTAGACAACCCCGGACCGGATTCACTCCTCCAGTTGATGAGCGGTCAATTTCGCCCGTCAACATCTAGGTATCATTGCAAATATTGTATTCTAAGAGAGGAGACTATGAGAGAAAGAAGAGGAAGTTACAACGGGTTTTATATAGGTTGTATCCCTTCATTTGCTGGATAATAATAAAGGAAGGACCTGCAAATTTATCTGTTGGATGTAGCCCACACTGGGTGAACCACGTATATCTGTGTCTCTACTGTATTGTGTATCTTATGTGTTTTATTTCCGCATTTATTTTATTTTATTGCTTCGCGATCCTGTTTTTCTAACAAATAGTATCAGAGCGAAAGGTAACTCGCGGGAAAAGAGGGTTCCTGGTTCGAGTGGGAGAAATGGTGGAAGATGGAAAGTTTAGGGTCGAGAAATTTAATGGCCAAAACTACCAGTTATGGAAGATGTAGATGGAAGATTATTTATATCAGAAGGAACTATTCCTACCATTGGGTGGAATAACAAAGAAGTCGACGACCATGAAGGACAAATAATCAGAGGTTCTTGAAAAAAATGCACTAGGAACGATACGACTGAGCCTGGAAGCGTCGATGGCTTTTAATATTTCGAAAGAAAAGACAATGAAGGAGATGATGGATGCATTGACTAAATTGTAGGAAAAACCCTCGGCGTCTAATAAGGTATTTCTAATGAAGAGATTATTTAATATGAATGTGTCAGAAGGTGGGTCTGTTGCAGATCATTTAAATGAATTTAATACGGTTACTAATCAACTAAGTTCTGTAAAAGTGGACTTTGATGATGAGGTCAGGGCTCTTCTATCTTGTGCTCATTTCTAGAAAGCTGGAATGGCTTGGTCATGGTTGTAAGTAACTATGTCTCTGGTTCAAATACTTTAAAATTTGATAATGTTGTTGGTGTTATCCTTAGTAAGGAAATGTGACGGAAAAACACAGGTGAGACATCAGGTAATGCATTAAACATGGAGAACAGGGGAAGACAAAAGGATAGAGGAAAGGGCTCAGGGATCGGAATTCTAGAAAGGGAAGATCCAAATCCAGATTTGGAAAGATAGAGTGTTGGAATTGTGGGAAGAAAGGACATCTGAAGAAAGACTGCAGAGCTCCAAAGAAACAAAGAGATGGACAATAGGAGAAAAATCAAGAAGCAAATGTAACAGGTGATGTGTTACAAGATGCTTTGATTCTTTATGTAGATAATATTTTTGAGTCTTGGGTAGTATATTAAGGGGCTTCATTTCATGCCACGCCCCATAGGAAACATTTTCTAAATTATGTTCAAGGTGATTTTGGATAGGTTCATTTGGGTGATGATGCACCACGCAAAATTGTTGGAACGGGAAAGGTAAAAATAAAGCAAATAAATGGAAACCAATGGTTTTTGAGAGAGGTAAGACATGTTCCAGACCTAAGGAAAAATCTAATTTCAACAAGACAGTTTGCATGTGAAGGTTGAATATCCATACTTACAGATAAGGTGTGGAAGGTCATCAAAGGATCATTGGTGATAGAAAAAGGAGAGAAGGTAGGTACATTGTATTTATGTACTGGTAATACTGACTCTTATATCTCTTTAGCTTCTACAGGAGTGGATACAACACTGTGGCATCATAGGCTTGGACACATGAGTGAGAATGGGATGCAGATACTTCACAAAAGAAATTTGTTTCCAGATCTTAAACAAATTGATTTGGATTTCTATGAGCATTGTGTTTATGGAAAACTGAAGAGAGTCAGATTTCTTAGAGTTGGAAAAGAAAATAAGAGTGAAAGGTTAGAGCTTGTGCATATAGATGTATGGGGACCATCTCAGGTATCATATCTTGGTGGCTCTCATTATTATGTTACTTTTATTGATGATGCAACTAGAAAAACTTGGGTTTATTGCATTCAAAACAAATCTGATGTTTTTGATACTTTTAAGAAATGGAAAGCTTTGGTTGAGAATAAGACATGAAAAAGGTTGAAGTGTATCAGATTAGACAATGGAGGTGAATATTGCAGCAAGACATTTGATGATTATTGTTCATACCATGGGACTCGTAGAGAGAAGACAGTTCCAGGAACAACACAACAAAATGGTGTGTCAAAAAGGATGAACAGGACAATCATGGAGCGTGCAAAGAGTATGAGATTGTATGTTGGTTTGCCCTTACAGTTTTGGGCAGATGTTGTAGATACTATTATTTACTTAATAAATAGAGGACCTTGAAGCTCTTTGGATGGTATAATTCTAGAAGAGGCATGGATAAGAAAAAAATGTAAACTATTCTTTTTTGAAGACTTTCAGTTTTGAATCATCTCTCTATATTGATCAAGAAAATAGAACAAAGCTTGAGGAAAAATCCAAGAAGTGTACCTTTATTGGATACGATGTTAATGATTTTGGGTATCGCTTATGGGATTATGAAAATAACAAAATCATTAGGAGTAGAGATGTCATATTCAATGAGAAGTTCATGTACAAAGATCATTTGCAGGGAAATAAACATGAAAAAGAAAAACCAAAATACACAGTTCTTGATGATATCACTGAAAACGAAATTCCAAAGGTACCAGAAAATCAAAATGTACACCAATAGGATCAACAGGTACCTCAAACTCCTGCAAGTTTTGTTATAATATCTATCAGGTTAAGTATACCCCCTGAATGATACTCTCCTTCATTGTATTATTTATTGTTGACTGATTATGGTGAACCAAAATGTTATGAAGAGGCAATGCAGGAAGACACCAAAAAGAAGTGGTAGCAAGGCATGAAAGAGGAAATTGATTCCTTGGTAAATAACCAGACTTGGGACTTGGTTCAGTTGCCTACAGGAAAAAGAGCATTGTAGAATAAATGAGTTTACAAGTTGAAGGAAGAAGATGGAGGAAAAAAACGGTACAAGGATAGACTTGTTGTAAAGGGGTGTGCACAAAAGAAATGTATAGTTTTTGATGAAATATTTTCTCCTGTTGTTAAAATGACTTCAATTATGACTATTTTAATTCTTGTGCCAGTAGAAGATTTGCATCTTGAACAGTTAGATGTAAAAAAAACTTTTCTCCATGGGGATTTGGAGGAAGAGATTTATATGCAGCAGCCACATTGGTATGAGGTCAAAGGGAAGGAGAATTTGGTATGCAGGTTGAAGAAGAGCTTGTATGGCCTAAAGCAATCTCCAAGGAAATGGTATTTGAAGTTTGACAGGTTTATGACAGAACAAGGTTATAGTAGATATCATTTTGATCACTGTGTTTATTTTAAAAGGCTAGAAAATGGAAGCTATATTATCTTGCTATTGTATGTAGATGACATGCATTTTGTAGGGTCTAATATGCAGGATATAAATGTGCTCAAGAAGAAATTAGATATTTTGTTTGCAATGAAGGATTTGGGTGCTTCAAAGAAAATCCTTGGTATGAGAATAACAAGAGACAGGAAAAATCACAAATTGATATTGTCTCAGGGTGAGGACATAGAGAAGGTGTTGGAGAGGTTTAGAATGCAGAATGAAAAACCACTTAGTACACCTTTGGTCATCCATTTGAAAATATCTAAGGAAATGTGTCCCAAGACACAGGAGGAAATAAAATACATGTCCAAGGTCCCTTATTCATCAACAGTTGGCAACTTGATGTATGCAATGGTTTGCATAAGACCAGATATTGCACATGCAGTGGGATTTGTGAGCATGTATATGAACAATCCAGGTAAAGAACATTGTGAGGCAACAAAGTGGATTCTCAGGTATTTGAGAGGTATTGCTACTCATGCATTATGTTTTGGAGGCTCAAACACTATTCTACAAGGATATGTTGATTCAGATATGGTAGGTGATAAAGATAGAAAGAGGAGAACCATAGGGTATGTTTTTACTGTAGGTGGAACAACAACAATTTGGATTTCGAAACTCCAAAAGGTTGTTTCACTTTCAACAACAAAGACAGAGTGTGTTGCTGCTATAGAGGCTAGTAAAGAGATGATTTGGTTACAAAGGTTTATGGAGGAATTGGGAAAGAAGAAAGAGAATAACATGTTGTATTGTGATAGTGAGAGTTCCATTCATATTGCAAATAAATCAGCCTTCCATTCGAAGACTAAGCATATACAACTTAGGTACCATTTCATACGATCCGTCTTGGAAGATGGACATTTGAAGTTGGAAAAGATACACACTAGACAAAATCCTGCAGACATGTTAACAAAGGGAGTAACCAGGGAGAAACTGAGTTCCTGCTCAGTTTCAGTTGGTCTTCAGGCATGAAGGTGAAGATGAGAAATTTTCCAAATCCAAGAAGATTCATAGTCTAGCAGATACAATAGCGATGGATTTGTTGAGATTAGTCTCCAAGTGGGAGATTGTTGGTTGTGGAGCCTGATTATCTTCCTAATTCAGAGGTCTTTGTTTTTAGCCGTGTTTATACCCCATGAATACTTTACACCCCCAAAGAATGTACACTCCTCCACGTGGGGGAGTGTAGAGGGGGGTTACCCTCTCTGCGGGGTCTGAGGGCAAGCAGGCCCCTGAAGGAAAAATTGCCTTGTAAATGTATATTGTAATTTCATTGTAAATTTGGACCATTCATTATAAGGTCGCAGATATGATGGTAGAAGTTATGTTAGGGTTTTTTTCCCTAGAAGGAAACCCTCTTTTATGAGGGAAATGTATTGTGGCTAGGTATCATTGTGAATATTGTATTCTAAGAGAGGAGACTGTGAGAGAAAGAAGAGGAAGTTACAACGGGTTTGATGTAGGTTGTATCCCTTCATTTGTTGGATAATAATAAATGAAGGAATTGTAAATTTCTCTAGTGGACGTAGCCCACACTGGGTGAACCACGTATATCTGTGTCTCTATTGTATTATGTATCTTCTGTGTTTTATTTTCGCATTTATTTTATTTTATTGCTCCACGATCCAGTTTTTCTAACACAAACGTCGAATGTCAATCACCAAAGGGTCAAGGCCACGTGGCAAGTTATCAAGAGTTTGAGAGTTTGGTCATCGTATGGTAAAAAGAAAGATTCAACGAGAATGGTGAAAGTCGAAGGGATAGGGTCACGTGACGCGTTTACGAGACTTCGGGGATTGGGAAAAAGGTATGTTCAATGTTGAGCACCGAATCTCCCCTTTTTAACTATAAATATTGGCGGATGATGTGAACCATTGATCCCCTCTATTGTTCAATGATCTGAGAATTTTACAACACTTTTGGAACTCTCGAAGTCCGGGAACTTCCAAAGTGCCGAAACCTTTGATAACACAGACTCTTAGCTCTCAGTTTTCATCCCAAGGTTGCGAGGAAGACCCCATTAGCTGGTTCAAGCGCACCGTAAGAGATGTAAGTCTCGGGGAAGCTGTTTAAGAGGGTTTTTCTTAAGGGACCGAAAATGAACCAAGGAAAGCAAAAATTTGATGCCCAACCCCTAGAAAGGCTATTTAAGGGTTGGGTGTGTTAGCACCAAGAGTCACCCTCAGACTGCTAGAAGATAAGCCCAATACCCATTTGATTTAAATAATTAAAACAAGTAATACTTGGTGGATCAACAAGAAAAGAGTAAAATGGAGGGCATCAAACTGCTGCAAATACATTCCATTGGGCATGGAGTCATAACATTCTGCAGATCACAGGCGATCAGGATGCCTACCAGATAAAAGGCTTATGAAAAGATGGATAGAAGAGTAGAAGGTAAACAAAGAGTAGAATATCCACATAACATAGATCCTTTCTGTAATATATATTAAAGAGTGTTTGAACAATAATATATGATTAACACGCAATTACCACAAATCCTTTGCAGCGCATGAATTCATTAACCAAAGGCAACTTTTGATCTTCAAAATATGTAAATATTACTCAAGAAAGATGATAAGAAGGAATGGAATCAAGAAAAAAACAGTATGGTATCACAACTTTCATGAATATCTAATGGAATAAATGCCTACAATGATGCCCTCAAGCTTACAAATGAGCAACTCAACTGCTCCTCTAGCTCTCTCCTCTCTTGGATCATGAATCCAACCCCTCTCCAAGAGCTCCCTCCTCTCTTAAGTTGAAAATAGCATCAAAATATCCTTAGGAGGTCGAATCCCATCTCTTTCATTGGATTCTAGGCCTTGGAGATAGGTGGCAATAGTCAAAGAGACAAAAATCGAACAAATTGCTAATTTTCAGGAAATTGTTGGAAGTCGTTAATAAATTGTTTCTAACTCACTCCATGAGGTATTTAATGGAGCTAAAACTTAGGTGCAGGTGTCCCTTGAAATCTAAGTTATCCATGAGAATTCATTTGAATCCTCCTTGACAGGTGGCAACCTCCCAACAAGGTGAATATCCAACAACTATGCAAAACAGAGAGTTTGCAACACATTTCACAGCGCATTGGTGTTTTAATTGTTTCTCTCAAATGACAAACTGGGTCAGGTTGAAATTTGGTCAGCGAGTCAACAAGGATATCATCTTCCTCCACAAAAAATTTAGAGAAACCCACATCAATATTTTGTATTTATGATCAAATCTATAAAAGAAACTACTACAAGGAATTTCACAGCAAATTTCGTAGCGCTTGTCTCAGTTCGCAGCACCTGTGCCAATTCGCAGCGCCAAAGGAAAATCAAGTATCCAAACCCTTTCATGACCTCCAAACAAGACAAAAAATCTCATCGAGTACCTCATGTCTATGAGGTTGATGCTAGTAATTTTGAATTTGCACCAGGATGCCTGCAACCTATCCAACCTACAACCCTTTTCCTTAACTAGTTTGCAACGCCAGTTCGTAGCGCCAACTTAAATATAGATTGCACACTTCGAGGAGGTTGTTAGTTGATGGTATGACATAATCCCTGGAGATATGGTTAAATGTAGGCTCTGAAAACCATAAATCCTCCTTTACATGATCAATCTTATGTGTTAACATCTGGATCCACAGGGGATGGAGACCTCTTTGTGAGGCTCCAAGAACAAGTAGTTGCAGTGCCTTATCCATTAGGTTAGTGGAGTCTTATTCAAATACTAAAAGAAAATTGAAAACTAAAATGCTTGAACACGAGATTTATATATGTGACACTACTCTAACTGACTTTAACAATTTGCTCAGGTGAAAACAAACTTCCACCATTTAGCCACACAAATTGTTTGGTAACATAATTATTCTATTCACTGCAAATGATCCATAAGAAGAAATAAAAGTGTGAAAATTGACTAAATACATTCTTAGGATCACCAATATAACCTCCAAATGCTGACAAAATGATAAAATTTGCAAGTTCCAAAGCATTTGAAAAGTGAAACTCCATGTATCCATTGATAGGGTCATGAAACTGATGGCAAGGCATACTTAATTGATAAAAGGTTACCTTCTCATGTTCAGAACCACTTGTGGGATGAATGCTAATAATTTATGCATGTACTGTAAGAACCATTTGGTGCTCATACACATGGTTTTTATCAAAACAAGGTTGCTCATACACATGGTTTTTATCAAAACAGGGTTTCTCATAAAAAACCTTTGACTCTTGACATTCAAAATGTTTTGTTTCAAGATGCTCTCTATCCACAAAGTGTTCATCATCAAAGTGTTTGTCAACAACAAGATGCTCTTGTTCAATATTTGAGACAATGACTTCATCAAAAACAAGGTTGTCAAAGATATTTGTTTCAAGGACAAAATCATCCACGGTCTCCTCCTCATAAGAACAACAAATAAAATATTCCTTCAAGTCATGAGAACTAGGAAAAGAAAGAGATGGCTCTTCTTCAACCTCACAGTCAGGAGAGAAACTTAATGCAGCTTGAACACTTTTCTCATATTCCTCACAACAATCATAAAAAAGAAACTCAGAGGAGTAATACCTTTTATAGTGCAAATTGAAAGCAACATGGGATTCTCTCAAGGTGGATATGCTTGCAAAAGGAAGACAAAAGTACCAGTCTCTAGCATCATCCTATTGATTTTTCAATGAACTAGGATTAAGAATGAAGTTCATTTCGTTTTATCATTTTACTTAAACCATAGAAAATTTGTTGCAACAACCAAGATCACAAGAAGAAACACCATGCACAAGTACACAAGAAGTATCATGGGAAACCCTTCTCAACAAGGGAAGAAAACCCAGCCAATCCTTTGCTATATTCTTCAAGAGAAACACCTCCACCACCATAAACACCTAGCACACAAAAGGGTGCTCACAAACCCTGGAAGACTAGCTCCCAAGAGAGGTGTGCACTTTTCCCAAGAAGATGTACTTTGCTGAAATTTCCAAACTCACACAAAAGATATGATTCCTCAATGGGGAATTTACCTTTACTTATATTAGACTTGACCTATCAATAGAAGTGTCTATTGGCACAACATGACCGACCTCTCTATCTCATAATATAATTAATATTAACCATATTAATTATCTTTTACATTAAGGTGGGGATGACCTGTACCCTTTACATTACAATTAGGGTTACAGGAAGGTATGACTCTTGAAAAATATAGCAAAGGATATTATACACCCACTAATGCTCAGCCACTAGGGGCGCATCCATAGGGATGTCCATATATCTGGCTCACTGCATTACACAAAAGAACCACTCTCACTAGTGCTCAGCCACTAGGATCACGTTCACTTGTGCTTGTCCACACGCACGTCCACTCAACGGATATTCTTTCCCACTGCATTACACAGGAGGTTCATATGGAGTTCATCATCAACTCTCTTCTTATAGAAGGCTAATACATCATATTCATCTCTATCTCATGACGATGCACCCAGCACTTTGGGAATTCACACGTTCACCTTGTGCTCAGCCACAGGCACATCCAACTTTGCAAATCTCCTTTCTCACTGCGTTACACAGGAGAATCATCTGGAGTTCTTCTCAACTCTCTGTAAGGAGGAGGCCATATCTACGTTCCATCTCTATCTCAGATAGGAACCACACACCCCTCTCAGGGGCTCTCTCTCAGGTTTGTGTCCTGTAGAATGTCTCACGTAGATGCAATCATCAACACATCCTTTAGGGAGAACATAAACATTTTCATTAATGCATCCTCCTAATGCAAGTTCAACTGCTCCATGCATTGATGAAAATTAATGAGATGTTGAGTAGGATCATCATCATTTTCTTCTCTGAAGACGGGCAGTAAATCTCCACATTCTGATAGATGAGGCACTAAATTTGGAAAACCAGAGATGGATGAAAATTTTAGAGGAGAAAATATCCTTGCAAAGATAGACTCCATGGCCTATGAAAGATGCAGTCTTTTTTGTCTCCAATCCTTGTTCACCATGAAGAACTCGCTGTAATCTTTGTCGTACAACCCAAGGAAATGTTTTCAATTCGTTCCCTAGAAACAACACCAAAAATGTTAGAACTAAGAGTCACCCTCATATTGCTAGAGGATAAGCCCAGTACCCATTTGATTTAAATCATTAAAACAAGTAATACTTGGTGGATCAATAAGAAAAGAGTAAAAGGGAGGGCATCAGACTACTGCAAATACATTCCATTGGGCATGGAGTCATAACATTATGCAGATCACATGAAATCAGGTTGCCTACCAAACAAAATGCTTATGCAAAGATGGATAGAAGAATAAAAGGCAAACAAAGAGAAAAATATCCACATAACATAGATCATTTATGTAATGTAGATTAAAGAGTGCTTGAAAAATAATCCATGATTAACAAGCAATTACCACACATCCTTTGCAGCTCATGAATTCATTAACCAAAGATAGCTTTTGATATTCAAAATCTGTAAATATTACTCAAGCAAGATGATAAGAAAGAATGAAAAAAAGAGAAAAGCAGTATGGTATCACAACTTTCATGAATCTCTAATGGCAAAAATGATTACAACACATGCCCTCAGGCTTACAAATGAGCAACTCAACTGCTCCTCTAGCTCTCTCCTCTCTTGGATCATGAATCCAACCCCTCTCCAAGATCTTCCTCCTCTCTTAAGTACAAAATAGCATCAAAATATCCTTAGGAGGTTGAATCCCATCTCTTTCATTGGATTGTAGGCCTTGGAGATAGGTGGCAACAGTCAAAGAGACAAAAATCCAACAAACTGTTAATTTTCAGGAAATTGTTGGAAGTCATTAATAAATTGTTTCTAACTCATTGCATGAGGTATTTAATGGAGATAAAACTTAGGTGCAGGTGTCCCTTGACATCTAACTGATCCATGAGAACTCATTCGAACCCTCCTTGATAGGTGGCAACCTCCCAACAAGGAGAATATCCAACAACCATGCAAAACAGAGAGTTTGCAACACATTTCGTAGTGCACTGGTGTTTTAATTAAATGCCAAACTGGGTTAGGCTGCAATTTGGTCAACAAGTCAAAAAGGATATCATCTTCCTCCCAAAACCATTTCAGAGAAACCCACATCACCTTTTTGGATTTATGATCAAATCTGTAAAAGTAGCTGCTACAGGAAATTTCGCAGTGCCTGTCTCAGTTCGCAGCACATGTGCCAATTCGCAGCGCCAAAGGAAAATCAAGTAGGCAAACCCTTTCCTGACCTCCAAACAAGACAAAACATCTCATGGAGTACCTGATGGATATGAGGTTGATGCTAGTAATTTTGAATTTGCACCAGGATGCATGCAACCTATCCAACCTACAACCCTTTTCCTTAACTAGTTCGCAGCGCCAGTGTTGATGATTGCAATTATGTGAAACATTCTCCAGCTTACAAACATGTGAGATGTGGATCATTGTATCCATGTGAGATATTCTCCAGCTTACAAACCTGAGAGAAATCCCCTGAAGAGGGTGTGTGGTTCATATTTGAGATAGAGCTGGAACGTAGAGATGACCCCCTCCATTCAGAGAGTTGAGAAAAACTTCATATGAATATCCTGTGGGAAAGGCGATCTACTGATTTGGACATGCATATGGCTAAGCACAAGGTGAACGTGTGAAACCCCAAAGTTATGGGTGCATCATCATGAGAACAGAAATGAAGATGATGTGTTAGCCTCCTATGAGCAGCAGAGTTGATGAGAAACTCCAGATGAATCTCTTGTGTGATGCAGTGGAGAAGAATATATGTTGAGTGGACGTGCATGTGGATGAGCACAAGTGAACGTGTGAAGATCGAGCTCTTCTATGTAATGCAATGAACCAAAGATATGGACATTTCTATGGATGTGCCCCTAGTGGATGAACATTAGTGGGTGTATCATATCCTTTGCTATATTGTCCAAGAGTCAGACCTGCATGTAACCCTAATTGTAATGTAAAGGGTATAGGTCGGCCCCACCTTAATGTGAATGGTAATTAATGTAAAAGTTAATTAAACTGGTTAATATTAATTATATTATAAGCTAGTGAGTTCGGTCCTATTGTGCCAATAGACACTTCTGTTGACAGGTTCAGGGTAGTATAAGTAAAGGTAAATTCCCCATTGAGGAAACACATCTTTCAAGTAAGTTTGGAAATTTCAGCAAGTACACCTTCTTTGGAAAAGTGCACACCTCTCTTAGGCACTAGTATTCTAGGGTTTGAGCACCCTCTTGTGTGATAGGTTTTATCTTGGTGGTGAAGGTATTTCTCTTGAGGTAGCAAAGGATTTGGTTGGGTTTTCTTCCCTTGTTGAGAAGGGTTTCCCATGATACTTCTCGTGTTCTTGTGCATGGTGCTTCTTCTTGTAATCTTGGTTGTTGCAACATTTATGGCTATGGTTAAATGATAAAAATGGAATTAACTTCATGCTTAACCTTGAATATTGAAAATTCAACATGGTTTTAGAGCATAGGTCTTTAAAGAACCCATTTCACAAGCATCCACCAAGTCTCAGCTCACCTTTTGTAGAACCGTACGACCCTTCTAGGGTTTCCAGAAAATTTTGTACAACCCTCCTTTCTGTGGCGATTAAGACCTTAATACTTGGACGTTGGGGATACTTATGGAATAGAAGAGTACGGCCTCCTCCAGCTCATCTCCAGAAGCTCTCAAAGTGAAATTCCGAAAAATTTTGATTTTTGGCCCTAGGGTTTCTAGGGTGCCGAAATTTCCTGCAGAATATTAATTCTAGATTTATGAAGAAACGTTCTCCTGAATCAGCAAGCATCCCTATGAAACTATCAAGTTGATTGTTGGAATTCATAAGTCCAATATAATCCAAAGTTTCTAATCCAACCTAATCATTAGGTTTTCAAAATCCAATTGGCAAGAATTTGAAGAAACCAATCAAATGAAGAACATAGCATTAGTAGAAGATAGTCTTGATGGACCAAGCAACTTCAGCTCCTGGAAATCAAGGCTTCAAGTCACCCTTGAATAAGATGACCTCTTGGATGTGGTAACTAAAACCCTACCAACCACAACTACATATATAGAGAAAAAAGATAGGAAAGGAAGAAGATGTCAAAGCAAGAAAATTAATTATCTACTCAGTAAGAGATCACCTCTTACCTCGTATTTCCAACCTGAAGACAACCTATGAGATGTATGAAGCTTTGAAAGAGATGTTTGAAATTCACAATACCCTTAGATCTCTTACCTTAAAGAGCCAACTTCAAAGTACCAAGATGACAAAAGGTGACACAATTGCCATCTTCTTCATGAAGTTATCAGAGATTAAAGAACAACTAGAGACCATCGGGGAAATCACGTCGAATAGAGAACTTGTCTTAACCACTCTCCAGAATCTTCCAAAATCGTGGGAGTCTTTCCTTTAGAGTATTAGTGGAAGAGAATATCTACCAACCTTTGATCGTCTATGGACAGATTGTACTCAAGAAGAACTTAGACTTAAAAATAGAGGAGTGGAAGATTCCTTGGAAGAAAATCATGCTCTTGCACTTCATACAAAGAAAGGAGGAAAATTCAAAAGAAATTTCAGGAAAACATTTAAAGGTGAAAAGTCTTCATCAAATCCAGATTATCAAAGAAGAGATGTTTCAGAAATTTAGTGCTTTAGATTTGACAGTTATGGACACTATGCAAGAAACTGTCCAACTAGGAAGAAGGGAAGACAATATGCTTCCACCGCTGACATTGATCCAGACCCAACTCAAGAGAATGAAGAAAAGAGAGAGGAGAAGTACTTCCTCTAAAACTAAAGCATGACTACAAACCAAGTAAACCAATTGATTTCAAATTTTATAGTTGATTGCATTTTTGAATAAATCCCTAGTATGGGAGCCCTCAAAGACTTGGACCATTATCCCTGGTACGGGAGTCCAAACCATATTTGATTGATTATTATGCGAGAAAATCAGAGATGTTGTCTTTAAAGAAGAGATACCCATTCAAACAAACCCAGATAATTTCAGATGGATATTGATAGTGAGACAATACCTTCTCCCCCTTCAGCAGTTCAGAGGGAGATAGACATTATTCCAGTTGATCTAGTTTCTTCAGTTGATATGTTCAGAGATATTGCAGTAGGGCATAAAATTTCTACCTAGACTCACTCTACAAGAGGTAGAGAAACATACTATCCTCTCAAGACTCATCCTGAGAAAACAAAAGATATTTTCGAGCTATCTTTCAGTCATGAGCCACTTCATTGATGTTGAGCCTCCTTGTCCTAGAGAAGAAATAGGAGAATAGGGATGGAAAGATGCCATAACAAAAGAATACCAGTATATCTTAAAGAATGATGTATAAGACATTATTCAGGGACTAGAAAGGAAGTTTGTGGTAACTTCCAAGTGGATCTATAAGATCAAACATGCAGCAGATAGAAGTGTGGAGAAACACAAAACGATATCTATAGCCAAAGGTTTCTCACAAATAGAGGGAGTTTCCTATGATGAGACACTTGATCCAGTAAACCCAATACACTTCCATCTGTACTACCATACATGAGTTGGAAACTATATCAGATAGATATATTCTTGATGAGTTTGGATTTCAGCAAGAGTGTTGCTGATCCAAACCTATATTATTACAGTGTTGGTGACAAGAGCCTGATTTTGATAACTTATTCAGAAAGCCTTATTGTTGGATACAAGTAATCCTTGACTTCTTAATTCAAGATAAAGAATATGAGTATGATACACTACTCCTTGGGAAAAGAAGTATGACAGAGGACCAATGAGATTTTCCTAAGTCAAGGAAAATATACAGTAAAGATACTAAAGAAGTTCAAGTATGACAGAATGAAAAACCCACCGTGATAAATTTAAAAGGAGAAGATTGATGATGATTCATATGAGATTGATCCACATTGGATCAGTGATGTATACGGTTAACACTGGACTTGATTCATGCCATGCAGTGAATGTGCTTGGTCATTTTATGAGTCAAATGAGACAGAATCACTAGACAACAACAAAAAATGAGGCACAGTCGGATATGGCCTGAGATATGCCTCCAGAGTAAACTTGAGTTTGCAGGATATGTTGATTTAGATTGAGCAGAAAGTACAGTGGACCAGAAGAGCACATCTGATTGATGTTCTACCATGAAGTTTTCCATGGTTTCCTAATGCAGCAGGAAACAAAAATATTTGTGGCCTTGAATACCACAGAAGCAGAGTATGTACCATTGAGTGTGCAAAGCAGTATGGCTTCACAAGCTTTTGACAGACTTACTTGATAGTGAGATGGATCCTATGATGATAACCAAGAGTCGTTTATAAATATCCTTGAGAACCCAGTGTTTCCTAATGGATCGAAACATGATGAGATGAAATATTCTTATATCAGAGATATGATGTAGAGAAAAATCTCACACATGCAGTACCTTCCTACACATGAGCAGATTGCAGACATCTTCACCAAACTAATTTGGTGAAGAATGTCTTCCTAGTTGAGAGGGAGTATTGAGGACTCCAACCAAGACAAAATTCAGAGTGCATCTGTGTGAGACTTGGCATGATGAAGAATGCCTCCCTAGATGAGAGGGAGTGTTGATGATTGTAGCTATGTGAGACATTCTCCAACTTACAAACCTGTGAGATGTGGATCATTGTAGCCATGTGAGATATTCTCCAGCTTACAAACCTGAGAGAAATCCCTTGAAGACGGTGTGTGGTTCCTATCTAAGACAAAGCTAGAATGTAGAGATGACCTCCTCCATTCAGAGAGTTGAGAAGAACTCCAGATGATTATCTTGTGGGAAAGGCAATCTGTTGAGTTGGGCGTGCCTATGGCTGAGTACAAGGTGAACATGTGAAACCCCAAAGTGTTGGGTTCATCGTCATAAGAACATAAATGAAGATGATATGTTAGCCTCCTCTGAGCAGCAGAGTTGACGAGAAACTCCAGATGACTCTCCTGTGTGATGCAGTGGAAAAGAAGATCTGTTGAGTAGACGTTCCTGTGGACGAGCATAGGTGAACGTGTGAAGACCTAGTTCTTTTGTGTAATGCAGTGAACCAAAGATATGGACATCCATGTGGATGTGCCCCTAGTGGATGAGCACTAGTGGGTGTATCATATCCTTTGCTATATTGTCCAAGAGTCGGACCTTCCTGTAACCCTAATTGTAATGTAAAGGGTACAGGTCGGCCCCACCTTAATGTGGCTGTTAATTAATGTAAAAGATAATTAATCTGGTTAATATTAATTATATTATAAGCTAGTGAGGTCGGCCCTGTTGTGCCAATAGACACTTATGTTGATAGGTTCATGTTAGTATAAGTAAAGGTAAATTCCCCATTGAGGAAACACATCTTTCAAGTGAGTTTGGAAATTTCAGCAAGTACACCTTCTTGGGAAAAGTGCGCACCTCTCTTGGGCGCTAGTCTTCTAGGGTTTGAGCACCCTCTTGTGTGCTAGGTTTTATATTGGTGGTGAAGGTCTTTCTTTTGAGGATTATAGCAAAGGATTTGGATGGGTTTTCTTCCCTTGTTGAGAAGGGTTTCCCATGATACTTCTTGTGTTCTTATGCATGGTGCCTCTTCTTGTGATCTTGGTTGCTGCAACATTTAAGGTTATGGTTAAATGCTAAAAATGGAATGAACTTCATGCTTAACCTTGACTATTGAAAATTCAACATCCAGTTCGTAGCGCCAACTCAAATATAACTTGCACACTTCGAGGAGGTTGTTAGTTGATGATATGACACAATCCCTAGAGATATGGTTAAATGTAGGCTCTGAAAACCATAAATTCTCCTTTACATAATCAATCTTATGTGTTAATAGGGTGTGTTATAGACGGTTACTGCCCTGGGAATTCCTTGTATTGTCCTTAGGTTCCCTTCCTCATCCAAGCAACTAAATGCTTTATTATAACAGTCTAGGATAGCATGGTGTTGGTCCAACCAATCCATACCAATTAGGAAGTCATAGGAACCTAAAGGTATGATGTTCAAATCTTCCCTGGTGCGCAGTCCATTCATGTCCATTAGAAATTCCTTAACCATCTCATTAATTTTTCTTTTAGCTCCAGTAGCCAGCTGCACCAACAAAGATTTTCCAAGCTTGCTTCTTGGCAAATGCAATCTTTCCACCATCTTAAGATCTATATAACTATGACTATCTCCTAAATCAATTAAAATAATAATGGTTTGCTTGTTGATCTTACCTTCCACTTCAATCATATGTGACCGAAACTCATCTTGCTTGTTGTCCAGGGCTGCATAGATCCTAGGTACATTTTTTCCCATGTCCTCCACTATATCAGTGTGTTGTACATTGTGAACAATCCCATTTTTTCACCTCTGTGAGGACAATCTCTATACATATGATCTCCCCCACAACCCCAACATTGAATAGGTGGTTTCCTTGATCTTTGCCCCACTGTCTCGGTCATTCTGGGTTCTCTAGAAGTTGGTTGTCCCTGAGGATTATTTCTGAAGAATGGTGCCTTAGTCCCCTTCTTCCTCTATTCCATATTGTTTTTCTTCTTGTCTTCCCAAGTTTTTTGGAAAGTTGGCCTTCCTTTATGTTGATCATAAAGGCATTTAGCTCACCTTATGGTCTCCTCCAATGTTTTGGGATCATCATATTGTATCTCGTCACTGATAAATGATGGAAACCCACTCAAATATCTCTTAATCTTAACTGGCTCTTCCTTGATGAAAGAAACATACTTTAGCAGTTCTAAAAACCTTCTTTCATATTCATCTATGGTCATACTCCCAAGCTTGAGTTCAAAGAACTCCTTCATTTTCTTGTCATAGTATCTCTTAGTCAATTATTTCTTTTGAAAATACCTCTTGAATTCCCCCCAAGTAACATTTTTCTCATCAATGTGTTGCACCTGCACAAATTGGTCCCACCACATGGATGCCTTTCCCTTGAGTTGTTAGATGGAAATTATTCCTTCTGCATGTGAAGAGTAATTATGCAATTGAAAGTACTTCCTCATTCCTAGCATCCATGTCTCTACATCCTCATCCTTCTTGTTCTCACCATCAAATGTAGGAGGCTTGATTTTGTTCATTTCTCTTTGTAGCTCATTCACCCCAGACCTCCTCTTATGTTTCCTGATAGGGGATGGACTTGAACTACCGTGTTCTCCCCTAGAGGAATGCCTTGGGGAGTGGTGGTGATGTTTGCCAACACTCTTTGTTCTTCTCCTCTCATCATGAGACCTGTGACTTCCTAATTTGCTTGAGTCATTCTCCTTATCCATTTTCTTTTCTATTTTGTCCAAACTTTGCATTAAATTTATGTTGAATCCCTCTTGTTGCTCCTTGGCTTTCATAAGCCTCTCATTATCATATTTATAAATTTGTACATCCTTTTGAAAACTTTTAATGGTCTCTACTGAGTTAATGTTTTCTTCCTTTCCTTCTCCATGTCTATTTGAATTTGTACCTTCATTACCCATATTGACATACATCCCTTTGATCTCATCTTCATGGACGTAAGCCCCTTGTGTATCTTCCATGATTCTGAACTTTGTGTTGATCCTATTCAGATCTAATTGTTGTTAGCTCTACAAAATGTGCAACCAATAAAACATGTTAGGCTAAATAATTTAACAAATTCATGAAATTATGTACAATTCTGGTTCAACAATGCATCATAATTATTTCTTCTGATTTCCTAAAATATAGATTACTCAAATCAATTTTCTAGGTGAATATTTATATTCCATTGTCCAAGACCTTTCCAATGCCTACTTCCATGCTCAATTCTGAGTCTTGAGAATAAAGTTATGGTTATTTGAAAATTGTCTATTAATTCTTTTGTTCACACTTCAACTTGGTGCAAATCTGCGTTGTAATTATGCATTTTTGCACCTACTCCATTGAAATTTTGGTAGAAGCTCAATTGGGTTTCTTCATTTACATATTTTGGACAGCTTGACCAAGTTTCACCTCTTTTTGAGTGTTGGGATGCTAGTTACATCCTGCTGAAGTTCTAGGTCAATTAGTGTTTTTGGTCTAGAATGCTACATGCACCTTTTGTGCCATCTTAAACATTTTTAAGATGACCAGAATTTTAATTCAGATCCAATATTGTTTTCTATGGTTCAATAGCTTTCCATAGACTGCTCATGTGCCTCAATATGATTCAGGAGCAGAAAGTTATGGACCTTCAAAGTTAGTTAGGTCTTAAAATTTACCCTCCATTGTTTGTCCTGTAACTTCCTCATAAAAGATTTGTTTGACGAATGGTTTACACCATTAGAAAACTCTCTCTGGGCTCTCTCATTTGAGTTGTAGAGGCAAGGTGTACCTTGGTACACTTTGTTCTTGTGGTTTTTTAATAGCTAAAAATGTTGTTTAGGGCCTCAAAAACGCGCTGAAAAAAGATGACCTTCAAACAGTATAAAATGTCGAGGAAATTCACTAGTTTTCTATTGTTGTAGACCATCCAAATGACTTCGCACACACAAATTTGAAAATGTACACTCATATTTAGCATACGCAGCAACACCATAAGATAGTGCATGCTCCATGCACATATAACCAATGTGGATCACTTCTCCTTCGCGCTAATATCTGGTGTGCACTACTTTTGTGTTGCGCGTCAATATCTACCGCACACAATTTTGGTTCATGCACTAATACTTGTTGCGCACAATTTTTGTGTCGCATGCTAATATTCTGCGCACATTGCACTCTACACGCCACACCACGCCAAATTTTAGTATGCTCCCACTGCACATGAGTACTCTGTACACACCATTAATTAAACCGTCGTGCAACATGAATATTCAGCATGCATGCACTGCATACCAACATTGTGCGTGCACCGACAAAATTCCTCTACGCTCTGCCAATACTCAATGTGTACACCACATGTGCCAATATTATGTGTGCGCACACCACGCACATAAATAGTATGTATGCGCCACCTAACCTGCACCGCGCAGTGCTAAATTTAGTGTGCACATCCACGCACTATTATTTTTTTGCACTTTACTAGCTCTTCTTTGCGCAAAGCCAAATTTAAATGCGCACATCTGTGCACCATAATTTTTCGTGCATTACCAATTATGCACTGCGCAACACCAAATTTAAGTGCGCGCACCCGCACCGTTATTTATCGCGCATTACCAATTTTGCACCATGCAGCGCCAAATTTAAATGTGCACACCAGTGCACCATTATTTTTCGTGCATTACCAACTTTACATCGCGCAATGCCAAATTTAAGTGTGCACACCCGCGCACCAATATTTTTTCGCGCATCCCAACTTGTACTCCGCAGCACAGAATTTTAGCAGGCACAACCACGCACCCTTATTTTCCACACATCACAAGCTTTTCACTGCGCATCACGCATTTTTAGTGCGCACACCAGCGCACCTTCATTTTTCTGCACATCAATTCCTCATAAATTCCATTGCGGAAATTGGGGCTTTTGCCAAAATTTTCCCAATTTTCACCACGGACATTCTGCAACAACAAATCATTGTTGGTTGACATTCCTGGAACAAATTTTTCCCAGTCTCAATTCACGAATTGAGAATTTTTAATCAACTAATCTCACTCCATCTATTGTGACTTCCCTATAACTTCAAATTCGACCAATTCCAGGTCTGAATTTGCTAGAACAAATATTAAATTAAGAATATCTCACCACTTGGTCAAATTTATCAAATTTTCCATGAATTTAACAATATAAATTGGGGTTTTGCCCAATTCCATGCAATTGCTTCTGATTTTTACCATGGAAGCACTAAAACTTGAAATTTGGCCACTTCGAAATCAATTCTCTATGAAATTTCACTTCAATTCAACTTGCTTGGCCCATCCAGGCTCAGTGTTGAAAACTGGAGTTCTGATACCATATTGTAGCATCCCCAACATCCAACTGGGCTATGCCACATAAAAAATTTGAACCGTATACAAAATTAAAACATATATAAACTCTTAAAATGCACAAATTCATACAGAATAATAATTAAAACACACATGTAGCACACACAGGAAAACCCATAAAAATAAACGCATACATAATAATGCAACATGTAATTTAACACACAATTGACACTTATCTTGGTAAAAATATCACCAATTGCGTGCAGACCTTCCATGTTCCTCCCAGCCTTAGATCACACTGCTCAAAACTCTCAGCAGTGGGTCACCCCCGAGCTGAGACTAAACTCCACCCGGGTAAATGAATTCTTAACCAAGCTGATGTATCTTAGACAACATGAAAAACTTTGTCACAAGTTCCAACTCGAACTAACAACCTACGGTCCCTCATTCCCCACATACTTGTCCCACCCCAGAAAGTGTGCCCCTTCTCTATTCAACAGTCCCTTGGCCACCCCACTTCCTTTCTAGGGCTTCAACAACATGACAGACATGAATTCTCAGAGCCCTGTAGCTACAGTTTGACACCTTTGGAAAATCAATCCCCAACAATTCTCTCACCTAGAGAGAATTGTTCATGGGCCTGACAACCCACTTCTTCAGTCCAAATCCTAAGCTAACTAGGTATAGGTATGGTGACAGGAAGGTATGGAGGACAACTAAATGAGTGAGTGCATGATGATGGAATGATGGGAAAATGAACCAAGTCCAAACTATATGTATGCATATTCCCAACTTGACACTTGTCGTGTTGAGAACTACTTTGTCCCACTTGTCCCCATTTTTAGAACTTAGGATAAAACAATTATCCATACTTTATATTTTAAGGAATATTAATATAATATTCCTTTTTGGCTTAAGCTCCCTAGCTTAACCCCATATCCTTAACTTTTAGCCTCATTTATCTAACTAGTGGAGTTTAGTCCCCCATACTCTTTTACATGGTTGGTATGTCGCAGTGATGTGTTTTTTTATTAATATTTGCATGTGATTACATTTACATTCACATTACAAATATATTGTCATTTCTGCATCCTGACTCACCAGCCTCAAAACACAACATATACACAAAGACTCTCTGGCCTCAAAATCACGCGCACTTAAGTTTGTTGCGCGCGGTATCCCATAATGTGCACACTTCATCATTTTAGTGGGCAGTACATGTGCGCACTATACCATGGAAGGTGCACGCAAAATGATATCAAACATCACACCAACTTAAGTACATTTGTATTTACATTTATAGTTGGGGTTCTACACAGGGGTATTACAATGGATGTGTAGTTTATTGTGTTTTTTCACTATGACAGATGTCAAGTGAATCTGAGATTTATGTTGGGTTCACGAACGGTGCTAGTCAAAACACTCGGAGGCTAGCTTCTGCATCTCGGGTGATCTTCATGCCCATTGGTCAGTTGGTGTCTTCTGGAGGTATTTGTCTAGGAGAAACAACCAATAATGTTGTCAAGTACAGTGTCGTAATAGAATTACTACGTGATACATTGTTACATGGTATTTCTCACCTTCGGGTTTATCTAGATGCTCAACTGGTTGTGTCTCAGTTAAATGGAGTGTACCGTGTCTATGATCCCAACCTTCACCGACGATTCTTTAGGGTATGTCTTTTAGAACACTATTTTGATTATATTACATATATTCATGTTCCTAGGAAATCTAATCAACTAACTGATGCATTGGATAATCATGTATTAGATTGACATCTTGAACACACATAAAAGTAAAAGCACACACACACATGCATATGTAAATACATTTGTACAAAATGATTACTCCATAAGGCAAAAAGATGTATATATAATAATATGTTCAAAAATAATGTCGTAAGTACAAAATGTGGGCCATAAATCGTCAAATAGAGTCGATATACATCGTCGGGCTCAAGCCCTCAATACATAAGACTGCAAAAAGAGTTCCCTCGACACATACAAGGTCCAATGCTAACTATGGTCTAGGCATGTTGGCCCTAGTGTAATGTACTACGACGTTCGCAATACGCCGAAATAACTGAACCCAAGTCCTGGGTACTCCTACCACATGTGGTTGCATGGTTGGGGGTAGGTCTTTAATCTCTTCCATCAACACTAGGCGAGCGAGAGTTGTCAGGTTCCTCTCCACTCATCTCAGTACTCTCTCAGCCTCTCCGACTGGTGGCCATGCCACTACTGCTGGTCCGACATCCTCTTGAGGACAACGCATGTTCCTGGCGAAGTCAGCTGGTCGTACTGGTCCCACGTCTATATATAACAGATTACTAAGTTAGTACTTTGATGTTACCATAAAAAGGATAATATTTAAAAACTAAAAATAAAATAACTTAAAAATATAAATAATGATCTGTACCTATCTCTCTGCGCTCCTCACTAGGGGGCACATGCATATCAGGGTCCCTCAGGAAATTGATCCCTGCATAGGGGTAGTCTTCGATCGTAGGGATTTAACAGGCCCACTAGTCAAAGAACTTGTCGTCGAACACCTCATGCACTCTCCCTACTCCATGTTGAGGAAACAAAACCGCCCATCTGCATAATGCTCGAAATGAGGAAATATGTCCTCATACTATCTCTCGTGGGCTAAGGCCTGACACTCTCAAAAAAGAATGTGCACAATACAGTCCCAAACCCGAAGTTCTTGTTTGTTCTTCTTCTGCATTCGATCAATTGTTTCTTCATACAAGTGAGCATCGTGGTGCTCCAATCAAATATAGTGGCTTGTAAACACTGAGTTGCACAATACATTTGTGCACGTGAGGCTTGGTGAAGTGTTGTGGATCCTGTAATTCGCCCAATCATATACAACACCATCCGTAGGTTGAGGCTTGTTATCTTATGAATTGGCACTTGAGAGCCTACTTTCTCAATGCCAGCCTCGTAGTAAATGACAATGTAGTCCTCTATGTTGTGTGGTCCTGGAGGGAAAGTCATCAAGTTAATCAGTTCCCCCCTCCTAGAGAGATTAGTCAAAAAATATATATCCTCGATAGCAAGAGTCAATGATTGACCCTCTAGCATGAAGGCCTCTACATCCGGGTTCCAATACTCTATCAAATGATTTAGTAACATGGGTTGTGCCCTCATGAATGGGAAACAAAAGAACTTCCATATCCCACACTGCTTTAGCATGACGATGGCCCCTGGATCCTCTTCAACCAGTGTATCTAACTCCTCTCTCTCTCTCTCTCTCTCTCTCTCTCTCTCTCTCTCTCGCCAATGGAAAAAACTTTGAGGTTAGTGCCTTTTTCAATTTTTTGAATATTTTAAGAGATGTACACGAGTTGTTTTTAAGACAGTCGCATATATATGTGTGCTAAGTTTTCTCAACCCGTGTATATACGCATGTTGAGCGTGGATAGTCCACGTACACGTAGACCCGATTTATTTTTTAGGGTGCGCACCCTCTAAACAAAAATGAAAGCAACAAATGATGAATGGTAATGATGGAGGAGGTCATGTGTACTTGGTTCAAATTTGAAGTCTTTTCATCCATCGTAGCTCCTTGAATTTGCGTTTTGAGGAAGAGGGATTTTTACCTTTTGACTATTTTCCAATTTGCAATGGTTAAAATGAGTTGTCTACCTATATTTATAGACTTTTTTGGCTCTTTTTTCCCTAGTTTGGTCATCTTTTTCCCTATTCTTGGCTTGGTGGATGCTTGGGTTTCTTTTTGGGGGATCTTTAGGTCATTCTTATGAACGTTTTCTTTTGTTTTGGTGTTTTTATGAGATGGGTTACACTCACATCATCCCATGGTGAAGTTGTATTTTCGACACTTGCATGTATGTTAGGTTCTCATCACCTTGCACCTTGCATTTTTTTTACTTTTTCCGCTTTGCCATAGGATCGATCCCACCAAGGTGCGACACATAACTTTCTATGTTGCTTTAGAAGTGGCGTAGTTAGGTGGTAGAGCCTCCCTCTACATGGATGCCCTAGGTAGACCCTTTGCTGCATTTTGGCATCCATGTTGTGAGTTTTCCATATGCTTGGGAGTCCTTTTAGTCACGCCATGACTATGTGTTGAAGCTTCATTCTTCTTCATCTTTTTATGGCCTATACCCGAGGGACTCCCTAAGAGCATGGTTTGTTGTCTTTCAAACTCGCTTAAACTTTGAAAGCGACATCTAATGAGAAATTATTTATCTTTTTCGATCTCATTCAGATTAATTAAGAAAAGGAGTCCCCCTGTAGTCTTCTTTAAGCTCTTTTCAGACTCTCTAAAATTGAAAAGATTGTCGAGCGATCTTGTTGCCCTTCACGCTTGTCAAACTAAAATTTGAAGGCACAAATATCCGACGATAGTTTACCCATTTTTCGGTCCGGATGGTTATTTTTACGAAAAATGTATGCCCTAGGAGCTACAGTTCGCTAGGAGAGTATTCTCAGGCGTAAGTTTAACCCTTTTTCGGGCATGAAGGACTAAATTTGCGAAAAAGGACCATTCTCCCTGGTTTATGGTTTATTTCTTTTTCGGGCCTTGGAGATTATCTGTGAAAAAGGAAACCCCTTGGAGTCCATAGTTAAGCTCTTTTCAGACTCCCTAAATATGAAAAGATCGTCGAATGATCTTGTTCCTTTCACACTTGTTAATTAGCTCAAAAGGAATATCTATTTGGCATAAGTTTAACCATTTTTCCAGCCAATAGATTACCCTGGAAAAAGGTACGCCTCAGGAGACATGTCTCGTCAAGAGAGTTCTCCTAAGTTACGTTTTATACTTTTTCGGGCTCAAGGGACTAAATTACGAAAAAGGTGGTGAGTCCATAGTTAAGCTCTTTTTAGACTCCTTAAAATTAAGAACATAACCTAGTGATCTTGTCTTTGTCACACTCGTTAAAATGGTTTTGAAGAGACGTCCTTTTGGTATAAGTTTAACCATTTTCCAGACCGTCTGAACTAATTACGAAAAAGAAATATTATGGCCCTAGTTACCAGAAGAGTTCTTCTTAGTATGATTTTATTCTTTTTCGGGCCCTGAAAACTAACTTTACGAAAAATATCACTCTGGAGTCTTCTTTTAGTGTTTTTCAGACTCTCTAAACGTGAAAAACCACCGAGCTTACCTTCTTTGGGCTTGTAAAACTTCACATGGAAGGAGTCTTGTTGTGTCGTGATGTAATCGCATCGCATGTCTCATCCTTGCGTCTTTGGCCTAATGTCGACTTCATGTCGTTATTACTGAACATTTAGAGCATTCCTTAGGTGCAAGCATTGTAGCACTTTTTGCCCTTGCAATCTGACACCTTGACCCTTGGAGGAATTTTCATGAGTGTCCTTATCCTGCACGTCTCCTTGCACTGAACATCAATATGTTCCATGTGCTTGGAACTAGTTTGCTTGCCTACCACACTCGTTCCTCCTTTGTAACGTAGCATTCTTTTATTCTTTTTCAAGCTCATTAAAAATTTGAAAAAGACAAAAATATCAAATATTCCAAAAATAGGGAACATGATATACATTCTCTTTTATCGGCATCAAGATAGTCGCCCTTGGACAAAGCACATCATTTTGTTTGTTCTGCAAGCATTGAGATCTAATATGACCTTAGGAAGTTGTTATCGTTACATAGAGTTGTGTCCTCCTC
>ML789398.1:218224-245028 GCA_009831015.1 Picea engelmannii
AATCTTAACTGGCTCTTCCTTGATGAAAGAAACATACTTTAGCAGTTCTAAAAACCTTCTTTCATATTCATCTATGGTCATACTCCCAAGCTTGAGTTCAAAGAACTCCTTCATTTTCTTGTCATAGTATCTCTTAGTCAATTATTTCTTTTGAAAATACCTCTTGAATTCCCCCCAAGTAACATTTTTCTCATCAATGTGTTGCACCTGCACAAATTGGTCCCACCACATGGATGCCTTTCCCTTGAGTTGTTAGATGGAAATTATTCCTTCTGCATGTGAAGAGTAATTATGCAATTGAAAGTACTTCCTCATTCCTAGCATCCATGTCTCTACATCCTCATCCTTCTTGTTCTCACCATCAAATGTAGGAGGCTTGATTTTGTTCATTTCTCTTTGTAGCTCATTCACCCCAGACCTCCTCTTATGTTTCCTGATAGGGGATGGACTTGAACTACCGTGTTCTCCCCTAGAGGAATGCCTTGGGGAGTGGTGGTGATGTTTGCCAACACTCTTTGTTCTTCTCCTCTCATCATGAGACCTGTGACTTCCTAATTTGCTTGAGTCATTCTCCTTATCCATTTTCTTTTCTATTTTGTCCAAACTTTGCATTAAATTTATGTTGAATCCCTCTTGTTGCTCCTTGGCTTTCATAAGCCTCTCATTATCATATTTATAAATTTGTACATCCTTTTGAAAACTTTTAATGGTCTCTACTGAGTTAATGTTTTCTTCCTTTCCTTCTCCATGTCTATTTGAATTTGTACCTTCATTACCCATATTGACATACATCCCTTTGATCTCATCTTCATGGACGTAAGCCCCTTGTGTATCTTCCATGATTCTGAACTTTGTGTTGATCCTATTCAGATCTAATTGTTGTTAGCTCTACAAAATGTGCAACCAATAAAACATGTTAGGCTAAATAATTTAACAAATTCATGAAATTATGTACAATTCTGGTTCAACAATGCATCATAATTATTTCTTCTGATTTCCTAAAATATAGATTACTCAAATCAATTTTCTAGGTGAATATTTATATTCCATTGTCCAAGACCTTTCCAATGCCTACTTCCATGCTCAATTCTGAGTCTTGAGAATAAAGTTATGGTTATTTGAAAATTGTCTATTAATTCTTTTGTTCACACTTCAACTTGGTGCAAATCTGCGTTGTAATTATGCATTTTTGCACCTACTCCATTGAAATTTTGGTAGAAGCTCAATTGGGTTTCTTCATTTACATATTTTGGACAGCTTGACCAAGTTTCACCTCTTTTTGAGTGTTGGGATGCTAGTTACATCCTGCTGAAGTTCTAGGTCAATTAGTGTTTTTGGTCTAGAATGCTACATGCACCTTTTGTGCCATCTTAAACATTTTTAAGATGACCAGAATTTTAATTCAGATCCAATATTGTTTTCTATGGTTCAATAGCTTTCCATAGACTGCTCATGTGCCTCAATATGATTCAGGAGCAGAAAGTTATGGACCTTCAAAGTTAGTTAGGTCTTAAAATTTACCCTCCATTGTTTGTCCTGTAACTTCCTCATAAAAGATTTGTTTGACGAATGGTTTACACCATTAGAAAACTCTCTCTGGGCTCTCTCATTTGAGTTGTAGAGGCAAGGTGTACCTTGGTACACTTTGTTCTTGTGGTTTTTTAATAGCTAAAAATGTTGTTTAGGGCCTCAAAAACGCGCTGAAAAAAGATGACCTTCAAACAGTATAAAATGTCGAGGAAATTCACTAGTTTTCTATTGTTGTAGACCATCCAAATGACTTCGCACACACAAATTTGAAAATGTACACTCATATTTAGCATACGCAGCAACACCATAAGATAGTGCATGCTCCATGCACATATAACCAATGTGGATCACTTCTCCTTCGCGCTAATATCTGGTGTGCACTACTTTTGTGTTGCGCGTCAATATCTACCGCACACAATTTTGGTTCATGCACTAATACTTGTTGCGCACAATTTTTGTGTCGCATGCTAATATTCTGCGCACATTGCACTCTACACGCCACACCACGCCAAATTTTAGTATGCTCCCACTGCACATGAGTACTCTGTACACACCATTAATTAAACCGTCGTGCAACATGAATATTCAGCATGCATGCACTGCATACCAACATTGTGCGTGCACCGACAAAATTCCTCTACGCTCTGCCAATACTCAATGTGTACACCACATGTGCCAATATTATGTGTGCGCACACCACGCACATAAATAGTATGTATGCGCCACCTAACCTGCACCGCGCAGTGCTAAATTTAGTGTGCACATCCACGCACTATTATTTTTTTGCACTTTACTAGCTCTTCTTTGCGCAAAGCCAAATTTAAATGCGCACATCTGTGCACCATAATTTTTCGTGCATTACCAATTATGCACTGCGCAACACCAAATTTAAGTGCGCGCACCCGCACCGTTATTTATCGCGCATTACCAATTTTGCACCATGCAGCGCCAAATTTAAATGTGCACACCAGTGCACCATTATTTTTCGTGCATTACCAACTTTACATCGCGCAATGCCAAATTTAAGTGTGCACACCCGCGCACCAATATTTTTTCGCGCATCCCAACTTGTACTCCGCAGCACAGAATTTTAGCAGGCACAACCACGCACCCTTATTTTCCACACATCACAAGCTTTTCACTGCGCATCACGCATTTTTAGTGCGCACACCAGCGCACCTTCATTTTTCTGCACATCAATTCCTCATAAATTCCATTGCGGAAATTGGGGCTTTTGCCAAAATTTTCCCAATTTTCACCACGGACATTCTGCAACAACAAATCATTGTTGGTTGACATTCCTGGAACAAATTTTTCCCAGTCTCAATTCACGAATTGAGAATTTTTAATCAACTAATCTCACTCCATCTATTGTGACTTCCCTATAACTTCAAATTCGACCAATTCCAGGTCTGAATTTGCTAGAACAAATATTAAATTAAGAATATCTCACCACTTGGTCAAATTTATCAAATTTTCCATGAATTTAACAATATAAATTGGGGTTTTGCCCAATTCCATGCAATTGCTTCTGATTTTTACCATGGAAGCACTAAAACTTGAAATTTGGCCACTTCGAAATCAATTCTCTATGAAATTTCACTTCAATTCAACTTGCTTGGCCCATCCAGGCTCAGTGTTGAAAACTGGAGTTCTGATACCATATTGTAGCATCCCCAACATCCAACTGGGCTATGCCACATAAAAAATTTGAACCGTATACAAAATTAAAACATATATAAACTCTTAAAATGCACAAATTCATACAGAATAATAATTAAAACACACATGTAGCACACACAGGAAAACCCATAAAAATAAACGCATACATAATAATGCAACATGTAATTTAACACACAATTGACACTTATCTTGGTAAAAATATCACCAATTGCGTGCAGACCTTCCATGTTCCTCCCAGCCTTAGATCACACTGCTCAAAACTCTCAGCAGTGGGTCACCCCCGAGCTGAGACTAAACTCCACCCGGGTAAATGAATTCTTAACCAAGCTGATGTATCTTAGACAACATGAAAAACTTTGTCACAAGTTCCAACTCGAACTAACAACCTACGGTCCCTCATTCCCCACATACTTGTCCCACCCCAGAAAGTGTGCCCCTTCTCTATTCAACAGTCCCTTGGCCACCCCACTTCCTTTCTAGGGCTTCAACAACATGACAGACATGAATTCTCAGAGCCCTGTAGCTACAGTTTGACACCTTTGGAAAATCAATCCCCAACAATTCTCTCACCTAGAGAGAATTGTTCATGGGCCTGACAACCCACTTCTTCAGTCCAAATCCTAAGCTAACTAGGTATAGGTATGGTGACAGGAAGGTATGGAGGACAACTAAATGAGTGAGTGCATGATGATGGAATGATGGGAAAATGAACCAAGTCCAAACTATATGTATGCATATTCCCAACTTGACACTTGTCGTGTTGAGAACTACTTTGTCCCACTTGTCCCCATTTTTAGAACTTAGGATAAAACAATTATCCATACTTTATATTTTAAGGAATATTAATATAATATTCCTTTTTGGCTTAAGCTCCCTAGCTTAACCCCATATCCTTAACTTTTAGCCTCATTTATCTAACTAGTGGAGTTTAGTCCCCCATACTCTTTTACATGGTTGGTATGTCGCAGTGATGTGTTTTTTTATTAATATTTGCATGTGATTACATTTACATTCACATTACAAATATATTGTCATTTCTGCATCCTGACTCACCAGCCTCAAAACACAACATATACACAAAGACTCTCTGGCCTCAAAATCACGCGCACTTAAGTTTGTTGCGCGCGGTATCCCATAATGTGCACACTTCATCATTTTAGTGGGCAGTACATGTGCGCACTATACCATGGAAGGTGCACGCAAAATGATATCAAACATCACACCAACTTAAGTACATTTGTATTTACATTTATAGTTGGGGTTCTACACAGGGGTATTACAATGGATGTGTAGTTTATTGTGTTTTTTCACTATGACAGATGTCAAGTGAATCTGAGATTTATGTTGGGTTCACGAACGGTGCTAGTCAAAACACTCGGAGGCTAGCTTCTGCATCTCGGGTGATCTTCATGCCCATTGGTCAGTTGGTGTCTTCTGGAGGTATTTGTCTAGGAGAAACAACCAATAATGTTGTCAAGTACAGTGTCGTAATAGAATTACTACGTGATACATTGTTACATGGTATTTCTCACCTTCGGGTTTATCTAGATGCTCAACTGGTTGTGTCTCAGTTAAATGGAGTGTACCGTGTCTATGATCCCAACCTTCACCGACGATTCTTTAGGGTATGTCTTTTAGAACACTATTTTGATTATATTACATATATTCATGTTCCTAGGAAATCTAATCAACTAACTGATGCATTGGATAATCATGTATTAGATTGACATCTTGAACACACATAAAAGTAAAAGCACACACACACATGCATATGTAAATACATTTGTACAAAATGATTACTCCATAAGGCAAAAAGATGTATATATAATAATATGTTCAAAAATAATGTCGTAAGTACAAAATGTGGGCCATAAATCGTCAAATAGAGTCGATATACATCGTCGGGCTCAAGCCCTCAATACATAAGACTGCAAAAAGAGTTCCCTCGACACATACAAGGTCCAATGCTAACTATGGTCTAGGCATGTTGGCCCTAGTGTAATGTACTACGACGTTCGCAATACGCCGAAATAACTGAACCCAAGTCCTGGGTACTCCTACCACATGTGGTTGCATGGTTGGGGGTAGGTCTTTAATCTCTTCCATCAACACTAGGCGAGCGAGAGTTGTCAGGTTCCTCTCCACTCATCTCAGTACTCTCTCAGCCTCTCCGACTGGTGGCCATGCCACTACTGCTGGTCCGACATCCTCTTGAGGACAACGCATGTTCCTGGCGAAGTCAGCTGGTCGTACTGGTCCCACGTCTATATATAACAGATTACTAAGTTAGTACTTTGATGTTACCATAAAAAGGATAATATTTAAAAACTAAAAATAAAATAACTTAAAAATATAAATAATGATCTGTACCTATCTCTCTGCGCTCCTCACTAGGGGGCACATGCATATCAGGGTCCCTCAGGAAATTGATCCCTGCATAGGGGTAGTCTTCGATCGTAGGGATTTAACAGGCCCACTAGTCAAAGAACTTGTCGTCGAACACCTCATGCACTCTCCCTACTCCATGTTGAGGAAACAAAACCGCCCATCTGCATAATGCTCGAAATGAGGAAATATGTCCTCATACTATCTCTCGTGGGCTAAGGCCTGACACTCTCAAAAAAGAATGTGCACAATACAGTCCCAAACCCGAAGTTCTTGTTTGTTCTTCTTCTGCATTCGATCAATTGTTTCTTCATACAAGTGAGCATCGTGGTGCTCCAATCAAATATAGTGGCTTGTAAACACTGAGTTGCACAATACATTTGTGCACGTGAGGCTTGGTGAAGTGTTGTGGATCCTGTAATTCGCCCAATCATATACAACACCATCCGTAGGTTGAGGCTTGTTATCTTATGAATTGGCACTTGAGAGCCTACTTTCTCAATGCCAGCCTCGTAGTAAATGACAATGTAGTCCTCTATGTTGTGTGGTCCTGGAGGGAAAGTCATCAAGTTAATCAGTTCCCCCCTCCTAGAGAGATTAGTCAAAAAATATATATCCTCGATAGCAAGAGTCAATGATTGACCCTCTAGCATGAAGGCCTCTACATCCGGGTTCCAATACTCTATCAAATGATTTAGTAACATGGGTTGTGCCCTCATGAATGGGAAACAAAAGAACTTCCATATCCCACACTGCTTTAGCATGACGATGGCCCCTGGATCCTCTTCAACCAGTGTATCTAACTCCTCTCTCTCTCTCTCTCTCTCTCTCTCTCTCTCTCTCTCTCGCCAATGGAAAAAACTTTGAGGTTAGTGCCTTTTTCAATTTTTTGAATATTTTAAGAGATGTACACGAGTTGTTTTTAAGACAGTCGCATATATATGTGTGCTAAGTTTTCTCAACCCGTGTATATACGCATGTTGAGCGTGGATAGTCCACGTACACGTAGACCCGATTTATTTTTTAGGGTGCGCACCCTCTAAACAAAAATGAAAGCAACAAATGATGAATGGTAATGATGGAGGAGGTCATGTGTACTTGGTTCAAATTTGAAGTCTTTTCATCCATCGTAGCTCCTTGAATTTGCGTTTTGAGGAAGAGGGATTTTTACCTTTTGACTATTTTCCAATTTGCAATGGTTAAAATGAGTTGTCTACCTATATTTATAGACTTTTTTGGCTCTTTTTTCCCTAGTTTGGTCATCTTTTTCCCTATTCTTGGCTTGGTGGATGCTTGGGTTTCTTTTTGGGGGATCTTTAGGTCATTCTTATGAACGTTTTCTTTTGTTTTGGTGTTTTTATGAGATGGGTTACACTCACATCATCCCATGGTGAAGTTGTATTTTCGACACTTGCATGTATGTTAGGTTCTCATCACCTTGCACCTTGCATTTTTTTTACTTTTTCCGCTTTGCCATAGGATCGATCCCACCAAGGTGCGACACATAACTTTCTATGTTGCTTTAGAAGTGGCGTAGTTAGGTGGTAGAGCCTCCCTCTACATGGATGCCCTAGGTAGACCCTTTGCTGCATTTTGGCATCCATGTTGTGAGTTTTCCATATGCTTGGGAGTCCTTTTAGTCACGCCATGACTATGTGTTGAAGCTTCATTCTTCTTCATCTTTTTATGGCCTATACCCGAGGGACTCCCTAAGAGCATGGTTTGTTGTCTTTCAAACTCGCTTAAACTTTGAAAGCGACATCTAATGAGAAATTATTTATCTTTTTCGATCTCATTCAGATTAATTAAGAAAAGGAGTCCCCCTGTAGTCTTCTTTAAGCTCTTTTCAGACTCTCTAAAATTGAAAAGATTGTCGAGCGATCTTGTTGCCCTTCACGCTTGTCAAACTAAAATTTGAAGGCACAAATATCCGACGATAGTTTACCCATTTTTCGGTCCGGATGGTTATTTTTACGAAAAATGTATGCCCTAGGAGCTACAGTTCGCTAGGAGAGTATTCTCAGGCGTAAGTTTAACCCTTTTTCGGGCATGAAGGACTAAATTTGCGAAAAAGGACCATTCTCCCTGGTTTATGGTTTATTTCTTTTTCGGGCCTTGGAGATTATCTGTGAAAAAGGAAACCCCTTGGAGTCCATAGTTAAGCTCTTTTCAGACTCCCTAAATATGAAAAGATCGTCGAATGATCTTGTTCCTTTCACACTTGTTAATTAGCTCAAAAGGAATATCTATTTGGCATAAGTTTAACCATTTTTCCAGCCAATAGATTACCCTGGAAAAAGGTACGCCTCAGGAGACATGTCTCGTCAAGAGAGTTCTCCTAAGTTACGTTTTATACTTTTTCGGGCTCAAGGGACTAAATTACGAAAAAGGTGGTGAGTCCATAGTTAAGCTCTTTTTAGACTCCTTAAAATTAAGAACATAACCTAGTGATCTTGTCTTTGTCACACTCGTTAAAATGGTTTTGAAGAGACGTCCTTTTGGTATAAGTTTAACCATTTTCCAGACCGTCTGAACTAATTACGAAAAAGAAATATTATGGCCCTAGTTACCAGAAGAGTTCTTCTTAGTATGATTTTATTCTTTTTCGGGCCCTGAAAACTAACTTTACGAAAAATATCACTCTGGAGTCTTCTTTTAGTGTTTTTCAGACTCTCTAAACGTGAAAAACCACCGAGCTTACCTTCTTTGGGCTTGTAAAACTTCACATGGAAGGAGTCTTGTTGTGTCGTGATGTAATCGCATCGCATGTCTCATCCTTGCGTCTTTGGCCTAATGTCGACTTCATGTCGTTATTACTGAACATTTAGAGCATTCCTTAGGTGCAAGCATTGTAGCACTTTTTGCCCTTGCAATCTGACACCTTGACCCTTGGAGGAATTTTCATGAGTGTCCTTATCCTGCACGTCTCCTTGCACTGAACATCAATATGTTCCATGTGCTTGGAACTAGTTTGCTTGCCTACCACACTCGTTCCTCCTTTGTAACGTAGCATTCTTTTATTCTTTTTCAAGCTCATTAAAAATTTGAAAAAGACAAAAATATCAAATATTCCAAAAATAGGGAACATGATATACATTCTCTTTTATCGGCATCAAGATAGTCGCCCTTGGACAAAGCACATCATTTTGTTTGTTCTGCAAGCATTGAGATCTAATATGACCTTAGGAAGTTGTTATCGTTACATAGAGTTGTGTCCTCCTCCGTTTGGTTACTCTTCCAAACATATGGAGAGTTTGTGATGCCTATTGTGTCACATACTTATGTCAATAATATGTTGCATGAATCTCATCATTTTATCGTTTTCTTGTCCAAGGGAAGTTTTTCCAACCTGAGTCGGCGATTCTGCAGTTGGTCTCTTGACTTTCATGAGTCAGTCATCCTGAGAATCCAGTCAAGTTCAGATTCGAAATCAACGAAGTTCGATATCTATTGTTCAAGTTCTTCCAATCTTTCAATGACGGTTTGTCGAAGACCTTGGGGTAGTGAGTCATACACTCCTATTATACTCCTACCTGAGTTTTGAAGACCTTCAAGATATTGCTCGAGTTATGAAGCTACCATCTCCAACTACATGCATTGATGCTTCCTAAAGATGCATATCACATTGACATTGTATATTTTCTAATGATTTTGAGATGTAGATCCGCTGTGTATTATCACGTTTACACTTTATATTAGCATATACATTAGTCATGTAGCCATGATTACTATATATATGACATGGATCTACAATGTACTTGATTGGCAACCATGTTTAGTTTATCCTGAGAATGTGTATGCACGCCTCAGAGAGATTATCATTATTTTGCAGATGACACGCTCACGAACACTCGTCTTAGGCTCACTTGACTTTGTGCCTTCCCATTGTATAAAATGTTATAATGTATTTCGGCGATCAGTTGCTCTTCTAACCTCACACGTTAGGGGCATTTGTTATAATCCAAAAATGTCACATCTATGCATCCTTTGCCAAAACTTACTATTGAGGTTTCCTTTTAAAAACCACTTTTTGGATAATGTATGTGCCCTGTTGCACTATTAGCCTACATACATACGTGTGTTGCATGCTAATCCGCCCACGTACATATGCTTGTTGCATACTAATTAACCCACATTTACCTCCAAAATTGCAAAAAATATAAAATTGCATAGACTTCGATGGAGTTTACAAGCTATGGAGGGTTTCCTAACCATTTTACCTCTTGTAGCCCTTCCCCAAACTGAATAACCATCTTTTTCTCATATAAAAAGAGGTCTAGGGGAGTCATTTAGATATATGAACAAGAGAATAAAAAAACTGCCAAAATCCTTTCCCTCTCACTGCCCAAGTTTTGCATCTTGCTCTGAGTTTTATCCTCAACTTTCCTTGCCAGCCATTCTCCCTATACAACCCTTCCTTCTTCCCATGTTGACAAGTTGGTTGTGCGAATTCTATGTGGGATCGGTGCACTCGGAGTCACGACAAAGGCGCCGAGACTTTATAGTTGCTCAGACTTGAAACGATTTATTTGGAAGAGATTTAGGGTTTTATCAAGTGCTCCCCTCTTGGGCATAATGTCCAAGGCTTGCATGGTTATTTTATCATTATTGAAAAGGTTGGCACACTTCTCTAGGGTGCACTTTTTCTTGAGAACATGGTTTGGGGAAATCGATTATTGGTATTGGAAAACAACACATGGTTTTGGCATGAGCATTGATAAGGTATACCTACTTTGGCACTTCTTTCTAGGGTGCACTTCACATGGAGATATTTTATTGTTTGTTGGGTGATTGAGGTAGTTACCTGGCACATTTTTGGGGGGCAAGCATCGCCTAGGTGCTCTCTCATCATTATTACATGGATATTTTAGCAACACTAGTCATCTTTTGACCTTCATTGGAGAGCACCCTCACCTCTTTAACTTGCACATATTATTTTATAGGAGGTCGTTATGGGTGAGCTTTATTGAGGCGTGTGGCATATTTGGAGGGCCACATGTGACACATTGCATGCTCTTGCTTGGTCTTCTTACTATTATTGGAGCATTATCTTGGAGTATGCACTTAGTATTTTTGGGATTGACCACTTGTCTTGTGGAGAGCTCCATTTAGTTGGTACTTTACACATTCATCCATGGAGTTGGTTGCCTTAGGATCCACACATGGGTTGTTTATGTATCTTGTGGACCACTTGCTATTTTTGGATGGTTGTTATGAAGCAATCTCTTAGGAGGATTATTTTATTGTTTTATTTCTTATGCATCTTGAAGGGCACACTTTGTGAGCTTTTCTAGGTGGACCCTTGAACACATCCTCCTAGTTTGAAGCTATTTTATTATATTTTAGCATGCATCCATCTTGGAAAGCACATTTTGTGTGGGCCTTTTCCATGTTGACTTGGATATCATATCTATTTTTAATTGTACATCATCACTTGGAGACTTTTGGATGTAATTCCCTTCCTATTTTAAAATGAGGGTGAGATCTCTTGGAGAGTCTAGTGTCCACATAACTTGAAATGATCAATCATGTATTGAGAAAAGATCTAATTACATTTTTACATTATTTATTTGACTTGTCATGGAGTCAGTTAACATATAATAATTTTTTACTGTAAGAGAGAAGAGACTCCCTTTACGAGGAGGAGCTTTCTCTCCATTGTAATTGTTGGTTGAAACTTTGAGGGTTGAGGAGCTCTCCCTTGAGCTACATTTGTACATCTTATACTTGAAGCTTGATGGAATATTGGAGGTATAATATTTTGTTTTTGTGAGGCTTTCATATGTGCAATTTATTTTTCATGTGCTGATTTTTATTGTAGAAAACTCCTGTATTTTTGCTTTGAGGGCCTTGTAATGAACCAGGTTTCATTTGGGCAATGTAATGTGAGGATATAATCCCTTTTGTTGTTGTTGCCATCTTAAGCTTACATCTCATAAACCTAGTTGCTGCTAGCATGATATGGCATCACCTTCATAGCAACATTTGAATGACACACTTAGCTTTCCAAGGATTATTTTCTGCAATAGATTTCAGCAAGTTCATAGCAACATTTGAATGACACACTTAGCTTTCCAAGGATTATTTTCTTCAATAGATTTCAGCAAGTTAAAGCTGATTTGTGGCATATGCATAGCATCCCTCGTTACCTTACATCTTCATGCATTCACTATTTTTGAACCATGCTTCCTTGACTCCATTTTCCCGAGGTTTTGATTAAGCACTTGGTCTTGGGGTATTCCACCTTTCATCCTTCGTTCTCAAACCATTCATTCTTTCATCTATACTACATTTCATTTTGCTTAGGCTTACTCTTCTCACCTTGTAGCTTCACTCTATAGCGATAGCAACCTTATCCTTAGGGAAGTCCCCCTTGAGTTGAAAAAGAGCCAACCAAAGTGGGAGGAAAGAGCCACTGTGATGACAGTGGGCAAATTTTGTTGTAACAATCTCCATGTAAATGATAAAAGATCATGGCTGCATTCGATAAGTTTGAAAATCTCTATACATTCTTCCGTATCTCAAAACGAAGTAGTGCTTACTAATATCTAGTTAATCAATCAAAAAAATTGAGCTGGTATATCTAAGTGTTTCAACATAACACCATACTTAGACATCCACATTACTGGCCACTTGCAAAATTTCAATCATCACGGGCCACCTTTGAACAGAACATTGAATGCATATATATGATACCACTGACACAATACTTCATAGCAAAGAAACAACCTTGACTACAATGTGCTGTGGATAATCTAGCTACAATCTTAGAAGCAACAATTACAAGCAGGGCACCAAAATCTTGCTCCAAACAGAGGCAATTTGACAATAGCCCAACACGTATGCAGGAAGAATCACCACTAAATGCATCAATGATTTTCCTCATCTTATAATCAAATTACCTACAACGTTTTTCTTTTCTTGTATATTCATATTCTTGTTTTCAACCAGATTGGGCTAAATTCGATTGCAACAACCATCCTTGATCAGTTGCAAATACAGCAGATAAACAAACAGGTTTCAGTTTTCAAAGTTGTAGTTCAACAGAGTTTGGAATTGTTTAGTGCAGATATTTGCTTTGGTAAAACTGCATTCTAAAATATTGTTATTGTTCTAAAATGTCAAAATAGTTTAATACAATTCCAATCCACTAAAGAGGACCTTTGACAAACAGAATTTCTGATAGGACAGAAGCACATGGTTTCAGCTTTTTGAATATGTCACACATTTGGTGAATCACTTGAACAAAAACCCAATATTTGCAATCATGCTATTGTCACCATGTAATAAGCAGATTCTGTTCTAAAAATTCGTTCAAAAAAAAACATGCAGACCAGGTGCATGGAGATCTAATATTGCACAATTCACAAATAGTATTTCAACCTCCCCTGAATTATTGCGAGACAGTTATGAAAATTCCATCATAGAAACTGTTCTATAATTTTTTTTCATAAGAAAGATGGCAAACTGTGCATATCCGGATCATTGTGACTCAACTGCCAGTTACAGCATATTCCTTCACAAAAACGCTGCCAAGAGATAAATATGTACATAAACTCTGCAAATGTTTCTTTAACCCACATTCATCAAAACAGACAAAAATTATAATTCAACTACTAAGATTTTAAAGATATGGACATTAAATTAAAAACCGAGTATCACAACCAAACAAGCACCAATATGACTGAAACTGTGAAGTAGCATTGCACATCAGATATGGAAATTTGTGCAAAAGAATTGGATAAACAATGCAGAGATCATATAATCATCTTCCACATCTCAAAAGATTTTTCTGCAGCGAACTCCTATGAAACCACCATTGTAGCATTTTTAAAGACTCTTGAGCATTAGATGATCCTCGCCATCAGCACTACAGGGTGATGAACTTTTGAACTAAAAAGAAAATGATTGCTTCTAACCAGGATGTACCCTTCAGAGATACTTAAATAGCAGACAAAATAATTTTGGATTCCAAATCAAGAAGCATGTAGCTGCTAACCAGCTCATGAACTTTATTATAAACTGAGTTAATATTAATTTCTCTATTCTACTAGAGATCAAGGTTTTTGTCTTCATTCCTTTCCATCAGCAGCACGGAGAGAACCAAGTTGAACAGGGGCTTGAGTGCCAACCACCTTAGAAGATCCATAGATGGAGAGATCAATTCCCTGAACCTTTTCTTTCTCAATTTGTTCCTTAATCCAGAAATAAGTAATCCTCAAGCCATCCTGTTAAAGCCAAAAGTAAACAAATGTGACTCTGCACCTTTCATGCACTGCACAAGTGCCATTGTGTTGCTTGAGTTTAACAATCTAAAAATCTAATTCCTTAAAAAGGTCTAGAACCTTACCTTCAGCCTCATGGTTGGCGCCCAGCCTAGCTTTTCCTTGATCAATGTATTATCAGAATTCCGACCACGTACACCCTCTGGCCCAGGGATGTGATGTATTGGCAACTTTTTGTTCTCAAAGCTCAGCACCATTTCAGCCATCTCATTCATGCTAACCATTTCATCACTCCCAATATTCACTGGCTCTCTAAAGTCTGATTTAGTCAATCTGGAACAGCGACATTAAAGATTTCTTAGAATATATAAGATGAATCTGAAGAAACATGTTACAAGAATCAGTCCGAAAGATAAAGTGACAAGCCATGTCAAGCAGGTACCTCAGGACACCTTCCACACATTCATCAATGAATGTAAAGGATCGTGTTTGCTTGCCATCGCCCCACATTTCAAACCTATCGGTGGATGTGATTGTCTTCCTGCAAAAGGCAGCAGGTGCCTTCTCACGTCCACCTGCAGCAACAAATGAGTTTGGCAACAAAGGCACCATACAAAGGAGCATCCCGCAATACTATTTACAGTTTATCATTTTTCATAACCTACCCTTCCATGTGCCAAAAGGACCATAGATGTTGTGGAAGCGCCCTATCCGGCATTCTATACCAAAGTCCTTGTTGTAGTGCTTGCACAATTCTTCTGTGGCAAGTTTTTCCAAGCCATAGGCATCTTGAGGCTGGAGATCAATCAATTTACTAGTCAGTAACCAGTTTAAGTAGAATTGAGCTATAACGTCTAAATCCTGCATAGATGGACTCTTCTTGTTCGGAAAGCAGGAAGGATCTCACTATTTTAGGAAAGTAATCGCATGCTAGTAACTAACAATCAGCTCCTATGATAAACCAGTTTCTGTGGAATTGCATCTCTTCTCCAAACTACAGAGGCCCTGATAAATCTCAAATTTACTGCTGATAACTCAGAGAGTGTCCTGCTTTAGAGGTGTCCTCTTACATCAACTCTCTGAATTTTTTATTTGCTCCACATTCAAAACAAATCTTGAATTCAGTCAAGACTAACTACTCTTCCCAACAAATTCTAGTTCTCAGATCTTGCATTGCCTTCTGGCCAAAAATATTATGTGGTACAGCACCAAATAGCATTATTAAAGTTTTAAAGCAACATATGGCTGCATACCTCAGCTGGCCAAGCGTCAGACTCCTTCAAGCTCACGTTGGTCTCCAATTGTTTGAATTCGGGATAAATGCATGCGCTAGAAGCATAGAAAAACCTGTAGCGCAACAAACAGCTTATGAAACAGATGCCTCGTGGAGCCAATTGATCAGCTTATGATCATGTGAGTAATATGAGTTACATGTTTTTGCAAACAAATCGATGATCAGGCAGACTCTAACGTTATCTGCACTATTGAGTGCACAGGGAATTTCAATAATAACAAGTCAGAGTAGAACCTCTGGATCTATATATCGTAAGCAAGATAAAGAGCAAACACCAACACAAAAAGAGCAAATAGCAGACAAGAGAATCCAAAGTGCAGAAACGAACCGAGGTCTTACCTTTTAACACCATTGATTCTGGCAGCTTCAATCATGTTGAAGCTGATCATTGTGTTGTTGTACATGATAACAGAATGATTAGATTGAATGAATCCCATACCACCCATGTCAGCGGCCAAGTTAAAAACATGGTCAACCCCTTTGGTAACAGCCAAGCAATTTTCCATAACTCTGAGATCCACAAGATGGAATTCATTGCAGAACATATCCTCAGTCATGTGCTCATTCTTCTTCCAATCAGAGGCAATGATGTAATGCCCTTCAGACTTCAATCTCCGGGCAATATGGGAGGCAATGAAACCCCCAGCTCCAGTGATAGAAATTATCACTTTTTCACTAGGCCAGTATGGCTCTCTCTCCAGATCTTCATATGTGTATGCCCCATAGGCCACTCCATCAGCTCTAGTGCTTCCCATGATGCCCAATGAAAGGAGAATATACAACAAGCCTGCAATAACAAAACAAGAGTAAAATACCATTCCACGTTGGAAAGCCTTAAAAGTACTGTTTAACGGCAGCCAAACAGAAACCCATAATACAAATAACCAAAGGAGCACTTGGATTCAAAACCTGCAAATCAAAAGTAGCTCAAACTTTCTGAAATTCAATGGAATCCTTGTCTAAACTCTAAAATGGAGAAAAAAGCACCCTGGGTCTATGACCTAAGAGGCAACTACGGCTCAAATCTGATAAAACTAAGAGGAGCCCATCTTTAAAATCAAGAAAAAAACACTCGAGTTCTTGTTCCAATGGACATATATAGCTTAAATCTGATACAATTAAGAGAATCCCGTTTCTAAAATGAAGAAACTAGTATTTGTGCTAGTGATCCGGGGACAAAAAATGCTCAAATGAAAAAAACAAACCCTCAAGTTCATTTAAAGAACCCACCTCTAAACTCCTGTAAAACACACTTAGGCCAATGAAGCACAGCACAGAAAGCAGCTTAAACCCACCCCACTCCCGGCCGAACTCGAAGAAACTGAGCTAAAACTCCACTTAAAGTCCCCAAAAAAAGCACGAATTCAGTTCAACACCACATACGCCGTTAGAAATCTCCATGATCAACTGCTAAAAATCTCAATATCAAACCATGACATACACTGCTGAAAGCTTCACGATTGACTGGTAAAATCTTTAATACCCAAGCCTAAATACACTGCTAACAACTTCCTGACTTTAAAAAACTTCAACATCAAACTATGAAATGGAGTGCTTAAAACTTCCACGATAAAAATTATTATTAGAAGCACAAGACCAAGTTTGAAAAACACAAAGAGAGAATAAACATGGAAGCACAGACCTTGATTTGAAGAGCTCCCTGAAACTTCCTAGAAGATGAGTGCAAATCTGTCGAGAACTCACACTCCTTATCACAAGATTGCAACCATTAATATAGGCCTTCCAATCGTGACAGAGAAGTACAAAATTTGAACACCACCATTCATTTGGGTTTAATTTATGTGTAAGAAGAAGCCACGACTAAATACAAGTTAAAGTATAAAATGGAAAACAGAAATTTGAGCACCACCATTCATTTGGGTTTAATTTGTGTGCACGAAGAAGCCACTGCTTGCTTATGAGAAGTTATTTTATAAAATAGAAAAATTACTGGCTTCGTTATTATAGCTAATTACAAGGTTGAATTGTAATTTGGGTTAGTATTTGGTTTTATATATGGGATTAAGGTTAAAAGTTGTTAAAAATAAGTGACTTCACTCTTTTCAATTACCATAAGGGAAATGGAGTTTCTTGTTGATATTATCTATTAAAAGTGTTGGTCTTGAAGTAAGACCTAAAACTACTTTTGGTTGGCTAAGACTTTATCTTCCTCGGATGTAAGAAAACATGTTAATGATTCAAAACCTAGAAGCATCTTCCAAAAGTTGGATGGTGATTTTCCTTAAATAATAATAATGATTAATTACTCTATATAAGTAAATAACAACCAATAACACTTATCTCAATATTAATTAACTAAATCACCAAAATTAATTAACAACTAAATCATGATAAGTTTTACCTATACTATATGAAAATTCAAATTTAAGATTTAAAAAAACATGTGAAATTCAAACAAAATGTCATTACTTTAAAAACATTAATAATTACCTTTTTCATCTATATGATTAGTTAAGAAAAATGATAATCACATTTTATATATGATCTCATCGTATTCATTGTCTTAATTCATCAATTCATGGGTTCCTTGCTAATGATGAAGCATGTTTTGTGAGGAGGGTACCACTCCTTATGTGTATATGTTGATTAATTGATGGGCATGTTCTTGTTAAACTATAGTCATGCGAAGGATGATGAAGCATGTTTTGTGAGGAGGGTGCCACTCCTTATGTGTATATGTTGATTAATTGATGGGCATGCTCTTCTTAAACTATAGTCGTGCGAAGGAGAGATGTTTGTGCGGTTTTACATTGTATGTATAGTAAGTTTAGATCACTTAAGCAATAAATTGTAATTAAGCATTTATATAGTGAGTAAATTAAATTAAAAATGGATAAATTTTATGTCTTTTCAATATTTAAATTTTTTTATTATTAAAAGGTATAGCTTCAAGTGATTCATGGGAATTTTGATTATAAAAACTTTGTCCTAAGAGATTTTAAGGTATTTTAAGAAGATTCAGAGTTGTCCACCACCGGTGAGGACAACCATCATTGGTTGCAACTCGTGAATGCACACTGACATATCATCGTTATTCAAAGAAAACTACATCACTTGAAATAATCTGATGGTGATCAGTAAGGGGGTGAACTTTCATTCCTACCAGATGCCTTTAGGTCTTGGGTCGTTAACCTATTTCCTTAAGTTTGAGGAAGATGAGCACTTAGCAAATCAAAAGCAGTTTTAGGTCATACTCCTGGACCAGAAGGTGGTTTCAATCTATATAGTATTTGCAAGAAAGTTAGTGTCCCTTGTGGTCATTGCCAAGGCTAGCTCCAGTGGATTCGTATTATTTATAGTAATATCTAGCCTTAGTCCCATACATGAGACCAAATACTACTCTCTATTGCAAGTTAACCTCGTATGATTAATAAAATCTATGGGTTGAATTGATATAATTAGATGAAATTGTGTATTAAAACTTTTCCATATATATGAATAAAGAAATGGTAAAATTAAATTGATAAAATATGTAGGTACAATAGATAAATTATAAGCATGCATCTCTTATTCAATGTGCTACACAAAGCATGTCCATTATTGAAGGATTCGTACATTTTGCAAAAGTGAAGTTTTTTTTTCCAGAAGAAAATTAGCACAATTATATTAAGAAAATATAATTTTTACATCTGAAAAGTCCATAAGCAACCTTTTAAGACAAGGCAAAAAGTTGACCACAAAGATGTACATCCTGAGAGTTACATTCATATACATCCAAACAGAGAGCTCCAAAAAAGACTAGTACTCTCCGGGCTGAGAACAAAGCAAAAAAGCTAAGCTCAATATCCATCACAGACTAGAAAAGGACAAACAAAACACATCCCTGCTCATAACTCGAAACTAGGGAAAAATATAAAAAAAAAAAGGAATAGAAAGGGGGCTAATAGATGTTGATAAGACAACGTTGACCCGCCAAACCACCAGACCACAGGTAGAGCGAGATATATCCTTATGGTCCCAATAAAGCTTTCTTTGATAACCCATCCGCTTCCTTGTTGAACTCACGATAAATGTGAATAAATTGGATGGCCGCGAATTTTCTTCTTAATATTCTGATTCTTTGTTTCCAACCTTCTAAAGAGCTAACACACAAGTCACTTTTATCATTCAACCAGTCTGTGATTACCTTTGAATCGCCCAGGATCTGGATCTTGTGAATAGACAAAATATTTGCTATGAAGAGTGTAGCCCATGCTCCCATTAGTTATGCCTTTGTATTAGTTATGATACCATAGTTCAAGTACCATTTATAAACTGAAGATGCAGAAAGTTTAATGGTACCCCCGACACCACTACACAGTCCATTTACCTTAGCTGATCCATCAAAATAGGTCACTGCGTACTCAAGAAGATGATCAATCATGTAGGAACGAACAGAAAGAGTAATATTTTTATCCGCATGGTTATGAAAGGATCTAATAGATCTGAGGACAACCGAATGAGCTAATGGTTTTTTTCCTTCAAAGGTAGCCGCATTCCTTTCTAACCAAATAAAACAGTATATTTGAGGAGCTAGACTAGCTGGAGTCAACTTGTTCTTAGTCCATTGTGTTAGACAGTCATCTAGATCACTCCCGCCCCAATCCTGAACAAAAAATTTAATGGACTTGATTTTCTTCCAGATGAGTTTGGTGAAAGAACAATGAATAAACAAGTGATCATTATCTTCACTACCTTTTTTGCATAACTAGCAACGACTAGGACCCTCCCATCCGCTTTGCTGTAAATTTTTCCAAGTCAGAATTTTGTTATCCGCTGCCAACCACATAAAAAGTTTAATTTTCTGTTGAATGTCCCATTTCCATGATCTTTTTCGCCATCATGTGTGGGCCGGCAGGTTTTGAGTAGAAATTAAAGCCGAATATACATTCTTTGTCATAAGGGAACCTGAAGAGTCCCCCCCTGTCCATAGAAGTTCATCTTCAAATTCAGATAATGTAACCCTTGAAGCTTGTAGAGCTCGCCTGAATCGATCCCACTCCGCAGCCAGGTCCCCTGTGAGGTCCAAGTCCGAGCTGCTAATTCAAGTAGATAACAAAGGATCTTGTTCATGAGTTCTCCAAGCCTGAGCTAGCACCGAAATATGATTCTGAATGCGAAATGAGAGAAGCGGAAGAGACAGGAAAGATGAATTTCCCTACCGAGAGCCACATGATGACCCGTGTCAGGCTTCCAACTTAGCCAATTTGTAATCAGATACACAGACTTTAGAAGGCCATTCCAAATTTTTGAAGCCGAAAATTGTTGGAAAGACTCTAATCGCAGCCAATTATTAACTGTCATCAAATGGAAATACTTCTCTTTAATTACTTTTTGCTACAGTCCATCTTTTGTTAGAACTCTCCATAGAGTTGTCGTTGTCAGAGCTTTGTTGAACGTGAAGATATTACGGAAACCCCAACCCCCAAAACGTTTTGGGCGAGCTAGAGTCTCCCAGTGAACGAGATGAAAATGATTTGTGTAACAACCCTAGTTGAATAAATGTTTAAGGTTTCTTAAGTAAAAAATTATTTAGGGGGATTAATTGTCTTAACAAGGTATTAATTAAACAAAGATTGATCTAATGATATTAATTAAGTAGTTATTAATTAATTAAAGGTTATAATTGTGATTAATTAATTAATTAATTAACTACCTATTACATTTAATAACATGAGTATTAAATTTAATAGATTAATAAGTTATATTATTTAAATTAAAAGGTTACGTACACGGAAAGGGATAACATATTAATCACGAGAGGGTAAAATATTAAAGGAAAGGATAAGGGGCATTAACGAGGGGTAGGTAAGGGAGTAAATGCATGAGGCGGTGAAGGAAGGATATGGAGGTGGAAGAGGTTTACGAAGGGATTACCATTCTACAGGATTTTGGGGGGAGGGAAAGGTTTCTCTGAGATTTGCAGGAGTTGAGTTTTGGAGTGGGGATTGGATCAGTACAGGCACCGGTTTGCTGGAGGTTTTGGGCACGGGGCCCAGGATATCCATATGATATCCTGGAGCTAGGAAGTTACCTAGTTGGCAGGGTGGAACTAGGTTTCGGGCAGTGTTTACATAGTGCAGCAGCGGTCAAGAAGGCAAGCGGACAAACGGAGGGTTATTAGCATCAGACCCAGGTATTTAAAATTTTGTAATTGTTTTTATTATGTTAGAAAATTTTAATATTCGTTGTTAAATCTATATGCGAATGTACTCAATTAAAGGAATTTGATAAATTTTACTATTTTTCTCAATATAGAGGAATTATTGAACTTTACTGTTATGTTAGTAGAATTAATGGATGTTTAATTTATATGGCCACTACAAATGGTATCAGAGCCCTGGTTCAAAATCTGGAACCAAGGGCCTACCTACCCACCCATAAATTTAAATAAACCACACCAAAAAAATAAATAAATAAACACTCCTATTTAGTTATAGTAAATCCCTAAATAAATATATCAGGATAAATATACATTTGGGCATGAAGGCCAAGCCACGAGCTCCAGCTCCACCTAACCTGCAAGCCAAGTATACATTTTGGTTTTAGTATATACACAAATCTATATAATATATATATATATATATATATATATATAATTACAGGCCTTAATATCACTTTCAATGTCAAGAATGGTGTTCACTCTATGTTTGTAGAGGATAATGTCCTACTAGGAGTGGACAGCCCCCTCGAAATTAGCACTATGAAGAAGATTCACGGCAAGTTCTTTCAGGACGAGAACCAAACGAGGATAAATCTTAATTCTATCTACTAAATGGATCGAATGGAAGTCGTATAAAAGTCTACAACCTGTTAGCCTCTCAAAATAAGATGTCCTGAAAATGATTGAGCACCTAAGTACTCCCCTCGATCTAAAAGCTGAAAGATCCATGGACTGTTATGGGTCGATTGACAAGGTTTGGAAGCGTTTAAATTCTTGATTGTCGAACGGCTTTCCTTGGCTAGAAGAACTCAGAGAATAAGAAACCAGCTATTGCTACTCCGTTTTTTTTCTCCTTGATCTCGGTTATTCATATCTTGGCTCTAAATATCATGGAACAGGTCATAAAAAGCTTCATGTAAAGGGGCTCCAAATTGTCGGACAATAGAATGCTCATCCTCCAAAATTTGGACAAGGTCTCTATTCCAAAAGTTGCAACCATGGTTTCCAGGCTTGAAAAGTTCAGTTCGTTCTGGAGGGGGGAGGTTCGGAAAAGTCCAGGATTTCCCAAAAGTTTGAAAGATTCAGAAATATAGAACAAATAAAACAATACCAAAAATAATGCATATTACGCATATTACTAAGAAATATAGAACATATAAAACAAAATGGAATTAACCCTAATATAGAGTAAATTTCAGCACCAATGCTGAAAGTTATATCAACCTGAATAGACCAGTCGTAATACATTGTAAAGGAACATAATTTTTCGTAAATATTTAAAGGAATGAGATAAACCTGAAGTATCCGCCTGATCATTTCGAGCTTTTTCGTTCTCGGGAGAATTCTGTTGATTTACCCCAAACAGATTATGCCACGGACTCATGGCATCGCAGAGCCGAGATAGCGGATGTAGCCACCTAAGCGCTCTGCTAAAAACCATTTAAGCAGGGTCATTACAAAATTGGTACACATGACCACGAATTTCTTCTTGCAGCAGCGAAGAAACAGAGTTTAGGGCAGGACCTGTCCCGCTCGCCTTTGCTTTGTGTATTAATTTCTGAACCAACCCAAGTAATATTTACCGTCTTGAAAGTTGAAACAACCACAGAGCTTGCTGGTTACTATATTTGATTGGCCGAGGTAGGAAATGTCGTCGGAAGTGGTAGCACTGGATTTGATTGCATGATTCAACGAATGCTCGCATTCCAAGTGGAGAGAACTGCCATTTATGATTCTGTTCTTGATGACCGGAGCAATGACTGCATAGGAATTAGACGTCCCAGAGTCGTTTCGACAGTTTTCTTGTTTTTTTTTTAAAAGAAAGAAAAAACTCCAGTGCCCGAGGTCCATGGTTCAAACTCGGATTTGACTACTAAAATGGTTGGATTAATAGATATTTCGTTGCATACAGAACCAGACTATTAGGTTTACCTCGTCCAGCTCCCGAATGGGATTAATCATAGGATCCATGGAATTTAAATCTGAGATATCATCTGGCGCCGCAGGCGTCAAATTGAAACCCCATACAGTCATTATTTTGGCAGGAGCTTCACAAATGCTCATGACTGTAAACCTTATTTAAACCGCTGACAAAGGCTCTAAATGTCGAAGATGTTAAAAAACAAGAAGCATGCACTTATATCCGGCGCGATGATGCTTATATTGTCGGGGAAATGGTAGGGCGGTTAATATCAAAGAATAATCTCTAAACTTTGTCTTTCCTAAAGCATTTTGCCTATGCGCTTGCTATAATCAGTCAATATTCTGCCATTTTCGCTGAGAATATGAGTAAATAAGTCACAAAATGATCAAAACCAGGAAGATTTCGAATGAAGTAAGCTCATATTTGTAGCTTAAGGGAGTTAAATGAACAAAAACTTGAGTACCTTTAAATTCGGGTTAACCATGGTGGCCATGCTCCCTCACGCCTCCTCGCACAACCACAGCAAATGAGGGAGAAGTGGAAGAGTTTAGGGTTTAAAAGAGGTGGTCATTTTTTTTATTCCAAATAAGGGAGCGAAGGGCACGTGGGTCGCATGCAAGCCCCACGTTGCCGACTTGTGAGTCTTCGGGCAAGTGGGTGGCATGCAATCCCCACGTTGCCAATTCAAGTCTTATGTTTTAAATTTTTTTTTTAATTTTTGCTTAATTTTAATTTTAGTTTTTTATATTAAATTTTCCTTTATATTTTCTTTTAATTTATTTTAAGTTGAAATAAATATCAAGTGTAATTAAATTAATTAAATTAATTAAATTAAATATATATTAATTAAATTACGTTGAAAACTATTTTAAGTGTTATTAAATATTATTTAAAAAAAAAATCATTTTAATATATATATTAATTGATAAATTAAAAAAAAAAATCAAATTAAAGATTCAATTAAAGTGTAATTATTAAGTTTAATAAAGCTTAATTATGAAGTTAATAAAGTTTAATTAATAAAAGTTAATTAATTTAATAAAATAAAGTTAAACTACATTAAAAGTTAATTAAAATATTAGTTAAGTTGAGTAATATAGGGTTAAGTATAAATTTTGCCGAAGCAGACGGGTTTTGAACCCAAGACCACCCACTACCTAAGCCTTAAGGAACAACCAAACACCAACACACCATGTATGTGCCTTGAAAAAAAAAATGTTTGTGTGTTGATTAAGGCAATTGAAGCTTAGGATTAAGTTTAGTCTAGATTATTAGTTTTTAATAAACTAGCACAGCCGCAAAGTGGCTGGCGGCTGGTTAACGCCAAAAGGTACATAGCGCTGGTGAACGCCGAAATGTGGTTGGCAGTTGTGGATAAATATTTAGATGTCGCGGTTTAATCCTATTTAATCATTTAAACGTGGTAATTATATATCCTTATAACAAATTTTTTTTTAATGTGATTAGGTAAATGTTTAAAAGTAAACATGTTAACGGATGCCTTGATAAATGCAAGAAAGTTATGAACAATAAATCTGACCCATTGATTTTGGGGGACGACTAAGAATATGCCAGCATCTTTAATGCATAGCCATCAAATAAGGGTTTAAGGTTAAATAAGATTAAAAGATCATTAATTGTGCCCATTGTCAATAGGTGTACGCCTTTCTGCATAAATTAATAAACATAAGGTCGGAAGTCACTTTAATCAAGTTGTAAGCGAAAAGTTAAAAGGGCTTAGACTAGGACAAGCGGGAAGGAGGCGGCATATGCACTAGGAGAGTAAGCATAGGACTTAGTGAGTATGGCGCAAGGCTAGCATAGTTGTAGGGCAAGGGAACCAATAGTTCTTTTCGTAGGGGCGAAGAAACCAAGCTTAGACGCTTAATCCTAACCCTAACCTAGCCAATCCCCTAATGGAGTAATGTCTGTTTACAGACAAGTAAAGAAAACTTACGCCTAACCCTGTTTCTAAGTTTAAGTAACACCAATTTGAAACGTCCTTGAACTCACCCTGACAACTTTGGGGTGATGCAGGTTAAAGCATACAGGATGGTCAAGACTCGAAGGAGTCGAGGCAGGGGAGCGTCGTCGCAAGCACCGCCAGCGCCACCACCATCATCGCTTGAACTAGCCCTCATACTGTGCTCATTGGAAGCCATTAACGAGACTTTAAAGGGGCGACAACCGGCAGGGACTGAAGTGGAACCCCCACCGTCTGGAACGGGTAATCCAGAAGCGTCAAGGGATTCAGGGGGAGGATCTCCACCTGAAGACATCACGCGAGAATTGCAGAAGATCAAACTTCCGGAGTTTGCCGGGGGTCACGCCAGTGAATGCGCAGAAGCATGGTTGGAAGGCATGACAAGGTGTTTTGCCTTAAGGGATTATGCGTCCAAATCAAAGGCAAAGATCGCCATTTTTCAGTTAAGAGATAGTGCCTTGAAATGGTGGGGCAACCTGGAAAGACAACTGCACCTTACCCCAAACACAGTATTTTCGAGGAGAGGTTCCGAAGGAAATATCTACCAGCGTACTACGAGGAACAACAGGTAGGGGCATTTCATGCCTTAGTACAGGGAAACATAACTGTAGAAGAATATGAGATCAGATTTATGGAACTGGTCAAATATGTTTCGTATATGGACAGTGACCAACGACAGGCAGAGCGCTTCGTCTATGGATTGAACCCTAAGATAAGAGCTATGGTGCGGATGTGGAAACCGTCTTCAGTAGCAGAAGCAGTGGAAAATGCGCGTTATGCGGAAGAACATATGAACTTGACCAGGGGTACAAGACCGACATTTCCGCATCGCTCGGGATTTGTAGGGAAGGCCCCGAGGACATTTCCTAGGGGAGGGGGCTCAAGGCCACCGCCATATGGTAACAGAGTCGCGCCAAGGACAATAGCTACAGGGATTTCAATGGCAGGGAGTGCAGCATCTTGTTCATCACCAACGGTGCAGACAGGTCCATAACCATCTCAGGGAACAACGAGTAGGGGCAGGGATTCCAGGGGAGGGAACTCATTTCAGAGACAGTCACATAACAGTGTACAGGTTCAATTTCGTGTTACCTGTTGGGGGTGCGGAGGACCCCATTACCAGCGTGACTGCCCAGAGTTACAATCAGGGTTCGTGCATAGAGAAGGAAAGGCACTGATGGGGAGAGCAAGTAGCAGCCACTAGATTTACACAGCGGTTAATAATCGCCAGGCCAAACATCAATCCATGGTGGTGGAGTCATCAGGTATGCTAAATCATATCAATGTTAATATTTTGTTTGATTCTAGTGCGACAGATAGTTTCATTTCACCATCTGCATTAGAAAAGAGTGGGTTGGCAGCCTACGAGCACGATGAATTTAAACAAGTCGAGATGGCTTCAGGGGAAAAGAAAGCAGTAGGACCTAGTGTTGATAATTGTATAGTAGACCTGGGAGTGTGTACTACCATGTTGAAGGTATACGTCACTGCTCTCGAGGCATATGACCTAATCATTGGAATGGATTGGTTAGCAGCTCATCGAGCTTTGGTAGATTGTTTCGCAAAGAGGGTGCTTTGTGTCGATGATGAAGGAAGACCAGTACAGATCCAGGGTG
>ML789398.1:249797-263236 GCA_009831015.1 Picea engelmannii
ATAGATTAATAAGTTATATTATTTAAATTAAAAGGTTACGTACACGGAAAGGGATAACATATTAATCACGAGAGGATAAAATATTAAAGGAAAGGATAAGGGGCATTAACGAGGGGTAGGTAAGGGAGTAAATGCATGAGGCGGTGAAGGAAGGATATGGAGGCGGAGGAGGTTTACGAAGGGATTACCATTCTACGAGATTTTGTGGGGAGGGAAAGGTTTCTCTGAGATTTGCAGGAGTTGAGTTTTGGAGTGGGGATTGGATCAGTACAGGCACCGGTTTGCTGGAGGTTTTGGGCACGGGGGCCAAGATATCCATATGATATCCCGGAGCTAGGAAGTTACCTAGTTGGCAAGGTGGAACTAGGTTTTGGGCAGTGTTTACATAGTGCAGCAGTGGTCAAGAAGGCAAGCGGACAAACGGAGGGTTATTAGCATCAGACCCAGGTATTTAAAATTTTGTAATTGTTTTTATTATGTTAGAAAATTTTAATATTCATTGTTAAATCTATATGCGAATGTGCTCAATTAAAGGAATTTGATAAATTTTACTATTTTTCTCAATATAGAGGAATTATTGAACTTTACTGTTATGTTAGTAGAATTAATGGATGTTTAATTTATATGGCCACTACAATTTGAATCTGCATTCCCATTCCAAAGAAAATTATAAAGAAGTTTCCTTAGCTTGTGAAGAATGGACAACAGAACAAAAGCTAGAGATAACCAATAAACGAGCTGACTTTCCAGAACTGTTTTGCACAACATATATCTGCCTCCCAAGGACAACCACCTGTAACTCCAATGGTTGATTTTATTTTCCACTTTGGTTAATAGCCAAAGCCAGTCTTCTGATCTCTGTAATCCAACCTTTAAGAAGTACCCAAGGTATTTGAAACCCACGACGAGATCAGAAAAGTTATACAGGATAAACTACTTGAAAGAAGCAAGTTATGACTCCGAGAGTCCTGGGAAATGAACTGTCGATTTGATAGGATTCACCTTTAAACCCGAAACCATACAAAACTTTTGAACATGACTCACAATCTCTTTCCATTCCTGCATAGAAGCAATTGTCAAAAGTGAAACGTCATCAACAAATAAAAGGTGTAGAATTTTCGTAAGTCTGGAAACTTTTATTCCAGTTAAGGATCCTTCACTTTGGCTTGATTTTAAAAGCAGGCTCAGACTCTCCATCACTAGAATAAAGAGTAAGGGTGATAGTGGACATCTCTAACGGAGTCCTCTACTGCTTCTGAAAAAGTTGGTGGCCTCTCCATTAACTAAAACAACAAGGGGCAGAGAACTAACATATGCCATAATCTAGTTTGTCAATAGTGTTCCAAATCCCACTTGGATTAAGATTAATCTCAGAAAGTCCCAATTGATGCAATCGTAAGATTTTTGTAGGTCTAGCTTAAGAATTAGAGCTTTTAATTTTTTTCTTTTTTATACCGTGAATGCATTCATGAGTTGTACCTATTGCATCATGAATCTGACGCCCCTCGAGGAAGCCAGATTGTTTTGCCGAAAGATTCCTCGAAAGAATCAGTTTGATTCGATTGGTAATAACTTTTGAAATGACTTTATATACCAGATTGCACAATAAGGCAATTTGTCATTGAACAAATTGATAAAAGTGGTTCTTGGGCATATTTTGACAGGACATGCTAAGGGGAGCCTCCTCTTTATAGAGCTGGTGGAGTTATTTATTTCCAAGATGATCATTTTAGAAAGTTTAAAGCCAGATTGGATAGAGGCATAAATAATCTTGCAGAGCTTATGGTTTTAAAACTTGTGTTAATACTTGCTACCAAAATAGGTGCTCATATTTTTTAAATTTTTGATGACTCACTTATAGTAATCAATTAGATGAATGAAATAAAGGCCTTAGACAACTACACTCTAAGACTCATCTTTGAAGAGATATGATTTGCATAGACAACGTTTAACTCCCTTTCTTTTCACCATCTCTACAAAAATAAGAATGTGGATGCAAATGGCCTTTCAAAATCTAGGCTGCATTTGGATGTTAAAACCTTAGAAGCAAGTGGAAGGACAATCCATTTGACTACTTTTATGGATCCATTTATCTAGACTCTAAGATGAATTAAACAATCCATTTGATTGTAATATTAAAAGTACTATATAAGATCCATGAGGGCCTTGATGTACTGTTTTGTCTTTTATAAGTACCATTTTTGGTACTGTTGACATACTTTATATGCTCTCCCTTTAAAGATACAGTACTATATGAGATCCATGAGGGACTTGATTTAATGTTTTGTCTTTTATAAGTACCATTTTGGTACTATTGACATACTTTATATGCTCTCCCTCTAAAGATACTAGTGCACTGGTATTATAAAAAATAAATCTTGAAAAAACAAGAATAATTTTTTATGAGTTTTATAGTGAAACAAGTTGTTGGAAACTTCCACATTATCTAAAATGCCTTGGCATAAAAGAATTTGTGAAGACAATAGAGAATAAAAAAGTTATCTTAAAATGTACATCTTGCAAAAACATTAAATTCAATTTTCAAAACATTTATAATAAAATCAAACTTATTAACATATAAAAATCAAATGAAACTTAATAATTTCATTTTTCAAGTTAAAAATAACATAATAAATCCAAATAATTAAGTTAAGTGTAAGGATCATATAAACCAAAGTTGATTTAAATAGGTACTAAACATTTTTAGTAGTTTTCAATATTTTTAATTAATTAATAAAAAAATATGAGTTTTGTCAATTAAATCTAGATAATTAATAGGAAAATTGTTACTCTTCCCACTTATACAAATGATGTGTTGAACTCTTAATGAATATATTGTTGTAATGGTCTTAAGTCTTATATTGACAAAGCCTATAATTTAAGTAAAATTCGATTTATTCTTAATATTATTTTCGAAATGAAAAGAAGTACTCAATAAATTTCCTTAAAATATATATTTCACTATTAAAAATATATATGATTTTTAATTTTAATCGAAATGAAAAAAACCTAATTTTTTTTAATGAAAAATCCATACATAACATTACTCTAAATTTTGATACATAAAATTATATGAAAACAATGTAATTAATTCAACTCTCTTTGTCCTTGGGAAGAAAGTTTTAAGTGGTATCAAGGAGGAATGCACTGTGTATTCCCTTTCAAAAGCTAAAAGTATTCATTGGTTAGTTGTAAGTAGATAACATTGGTTAGTTGTAAGTTGACAACAAGAGTATAATTTAGAAAATATGTGGAAATCATACTCGTTCTTTTGTCCTTACTCGAGAAAGTGTCAATGTTTGTATGGTGAATAAAAACACCTTGAAGAATACGGTGGAAACATATGGTCCCTCTCTTTATCTCTTTGAAAAATGTGCATGGTTACACTTTCAAATACGGTGTAAACATAATGTGATATGGTCTCTCTCTATCCAAAACTTTGAAAAATGTACATGGTTGAACCTTTTCGTCTTGTCACATCAAAATTTGGGATAGAGAGCTTTGCAGGGTACACATTTCATTCATATTCTCCCCTTGTGCTTTGTTACAGTCGCTGATTTGTAAATTATTATATTATGTTGAATATATAGAGTAATATTTCCGTGGAAAAAAAAAAGTTAGGTAGGGAGATATTTCTTCCTTTTTTTTATAGGAGTGAGTTGATTTGGGAGTAATTTTTCTTCTCGAGTTATTTTTTGGCAGGTTTTTTAGCGGTTTGCTTTTAAATTTTCGGTCAATCCATAACTTTGATCGATTTTCTAAGTATTTGGATTGGTTTAAAATGGAGCAAAACCCTTGAACTAAGGTTCTGAAACGCATAAAACTTTGATCCATGAAAAACTCAAACTACCCCTGAAAATCTAGTTGGATTTAGGTCCATTTTTTACTTGAAAAGTAGGTCTGTTTGCTCCCGAATTAATCTACTCCTTTCTTATCTCTTCTTCAATGTTCTTCAAATGTTTGTCATATGATATTTTGATAGAATGAGTTACTAAACTTTTAATTATGTCAAAATAATTTGCGGGAGATGTAAAAATATTTAATGGATAAATGAATTAAACTTTTTTCCAAGAATTTTTTTTCTCAAATTTATATAGGGTATAAATTCGTTTACAAAGACAACAACAAGCTGAGTAAGCATAATCAGTGCTAGCCAAGAAATGATCATTACATACAATTACCATAGAGCTTCAAGGAGAAGAGAGAAATAAAGACCACTCTAGCTAGAGGAATCTTTGTAGAAGAAGCAAGTAAAGCTTACTATGCTTTCAACATAGTACTTGAAATGGGCATTATATTTTGAAGATATTATAGAAGGTGATAGGGCTCTCTTTTCCATTGTCACTGTGTTAAACCGAGAGCCTCCCAACCACTTCGCTTAGAGCCCTTTTTGAGAGTGCATCCGCCTCTGAATTACGGGATCTGGGAATATGATGGAATTTTATGTCGGTGAAGATTTTGGACAGTTCCAACGTTTTTTGCTTCCAGCCTTCAATATGGACTGAATGGAGATTGCAATTATGATTGATCCAGTCGATTATTACTCTCGAGTCTCCTAGAACAAATAAGTGGTTTAAAGACCAACAAGAAGCAAGGGTGAGAGAAGCCCATAAGCCCATGAGTTCGGCTTTGGTATTTGAATCCGCACCACAATTGAAGAACCACTTTGTGGTCCTCGACGGATGAGATTTGAAGGTGCCTCCAGCCCTGCAGCATAGTCCGTTTGATTGTGCAGCGCCGTCAAAACAAGCTAAAGTGGAGCCTTTCGCCTTCGTAAACTCAGAAGCTTTGATTTGGATGGCCTTTACAGAGGTCGGCTGCCAGTGGAAGGAGGACAAGATTTTGTGAAAAACCACAAGATAGGAGGGAGGCCGTCTCTCGAATATCACCTGGTTACGTTCTATCCAAGTCTGCCAGCAAACGTGGGCAGCTAAGGGAAGCAGAGCCGATTTATCCGAGAGCCAAAAAGAAAAACAATCTGAAATGGTGTCGTCCTTCCAAGCAAGCGAGAGAGAGAAATGAAGTGATATACGATTCCAGACAAATTTTGTGAAATCACAGTGGATCATAAGGTGATGGATATCTTCTGAGGCTCGGTTGCAAAAGGGGCAAATCCCGGGCCCCTACCAGCGTCTCTTACGGAGCACCTCCCATGTGAGAACTTTTTCCTTAACGCAAAGCCAAATAAAAAATTGAATTTTAAGTGGTATCGACCACTTCCAGACCTTAAGAAGCCACGGGAAGATCACACCAGTTGCCAATGGTTGAAAGAGGGCCGCATAGACGTTTTTTACGGTGATGATGCCAGAGGCATCTCCTCCGGCATCTCAAGTGTTTCTCATATGATATTTTGATAGAATGAGTTATTAGGCTTTTAATTATGTCAAAACAATTTGCGGGAGATATAAAAAGATTTAGTGGATAAATGAATTAAGGATAAAAAATTGAAGAGAAAGACATTTTGGTTAGTTTTAATGTGTTCTCATTTTAATAAAAAAAATTAATGGATAATGTCATTGGAGTTATAAAGGATATCATATAATTAATTTTGAATTTCGATGTATCTTCTTTTAACAATTTTTTTTTTTGGATAATGTTATTGGAGTCATAAAATATTTGGTTAGTTTTAATGTGGTTTTATATTTAATAAAAAAATTTAATGGATGATGTCATTGGAGTTATAAAGGATATCATATAGTTAATTGTGATCTCCTTTTAACAATTTTTTTTTATGGATAATGTTATTGGAGTCATAAAAGATATTATAGATAAAGAAACCATGTACTTGGTTAAGGTATGCTTAAAATAATTTTTTTTTATGGATAATGTTATTGGAGTCATAAAAGATATTATAGATAAAGAAACCATGTACTTGGTTAAGGTATGCTTAAAATACATTTACTTTAATTTGAAGGGGTTATTTATAAGCATGTTGAAAGCATTGCAATGAGTTCTCTTTTTTCACTAGTTGTCACCAATTTGTACATGTGATATTTCAAAAAATGTACAATATATTATTTTTCACTAAAATCTAAAAGGTGGAAGTGATATGTAGACGATACCAATGTGTTATAGTCTCATGGAAGGAAAATTCTAGATGGGTTTTTTAATCATCTTAATAATTGAAACGAGAACTTCAAGTTCATGATGGAAATGGAAATGGAAATTAATAAGAGAATCACTTTTTTACAATATCTCGCCCTAAAAATGAAGGACATAAATTAAAATATTAGGTCTACAGAAATAAAACACATACTTACAATTATCTTCGTGCAAAATATCACCACTTCCCAATGCAAATACTTGGCATAATCATCGCCCTAGTAACTTGTGCTAATACGTTCTCATATGATGAAAATTTGGATGAAGAGTTGGATCTTGTATCAAATATATTCAAGAGAAATGATTATCATGACAAAGAACTTAACAAAGTTATCATAAAAAACAAAAGACATCATAGAAAACGATAAGAAGAAGAGATAAGGGAAGGAATAAAGATGTCCCTACCTTAGTACTATCACCTCAATTTCGCTCACCTACAACATTCAATTGATCGTACTAGAAGATGTCACCATCTCACGTTAACTAACATAATGCAACACATCACATTACTTCATGGTTATTTGGCATCCTACTAAGCAAGATCAAACCTTCAGTTAAACACTTCTTTGATTGTGTAATTGTTCGTCCATTTGTCGCGTGAGTTGCACAAAAAATCCTTTGCGATCTGCATGACCCCTATAAATGTGGAACTCAATTGCTTTCCTGACACATTAATGACAAAGGACCTCATTGCATGGTATTAGGGTGGTGTACAAAATTAGTCTAAGCTCCCATCTCATGAATGCTTGGTCCTTTGGGCCTCCCAACAGGTCTTATCAAGCACATGGCATCACAATAGTGAATGAAGAGTATTCGCATGGGAGTTGATTCACAATTGAAGCTCCAATTTTCTATAAAAACAAGCCATGGGGTTGCATTTCAAAAAAATAAGGAAAACATTGCAAGTTTATGTTGGAGGAATGATCTTGGAGATCGTAGCTCTCTCTCTTCCATTTTTGTCATCCCTTTCCCTCATGTTTACTTGTGCGCTTATTACATATGAGAGGTAAGATTTTTTCATCCATTAGAGTTATAAAGAGCATTCAAGGACGACAAAGAACCATCCCAAGGAGAGCTTGGAAGCTTCAACTCACTTGATGCCATTCACTCTCATCAAGGTGATACTTTATGTTTTTTTTTTCTTTCCACTGGACAATAATGTGAGTATTGTTGCTTCCCCCCATTTCTTTGCATTTGAAAGTGTATTTTTATTGTTAATTCATAGTTTGATTGTATTTATACTTTTCACTACTTAGTTATAGTTATTATTGCTTTCTTCTTGCACATGTCCTACATTTCACTTTTGTCTATTGTTTAACTCACGAACTACTAAATAAAAAGAGTTGTATTCATCATTGTAATTAAAACCACATTATACTTTTTTTTTCCAACATAAAATTACTCATTATATTATAAATATAATTGTGTACATATGCTAGTTCTTATCCAAAAGACCAAATATTGTCCTTACAAGCTCACAGGTTGTGGGAGAATACATCCATACTTTAGCTCAAGATCTACAAAAAAAACTCTCCACTAGATCATCCATAAATAATGGAGATAAAAACTAATTTCATCCTCTACCGCTAAGGTCTAATAAGTGCGACCACAAAAAAATACTACTCAAATTTGAGAGATGTACAATTATAAATTTAAAAACAGAGTAGGTCCTTCATTTCCTTCTTCCCATTGAGTATAGAAAAATTTTCCTTCTTGCTCCTTGAGTGTCTTCTTTGATAGTTTGGTTGCCTCCTTGTTGTATTCTCGATAAGTATGGGAAAATCTGAGAGAACTGAAAAACTTGTTGAGCTCTCTAATTCTGACCTTCCAACAATTTAAGGAAATTACTTGTAATTTTCCTTTGCAGTTACACCAGTGAATAATTATTTTTGAATCTCCAAAAACCTGTAAATCATAAATATGCAGTTTTGTTGCCGGGATAAGAGTTGCCCAGACTCCTAATAATTATGCCCTTGTATTGATACCTAGGCCACAGTTGAAAGTCCATTTGTAAGTAGTTTTTTCACTGATCTTAGTCACCCCCTTCTCCACTATAAAGTTTGTTTGATAATGTTGCTCCATCAAACTAGCACATTGTTGACCCAACCTAGAATATCACCTTATTGGTACGAAATGTGGCAAATTCCAAGGTACTAAAAGATCATGGGACAACATATAGAATCATAGATTGTCGTAGATTTTACAGCAAGGGAGTATTACAATGTTCACTCATACCATAAGGAAGATAATAAATTCAAAAAAAAAATCCCATGAATCCTAAGCTATATAAAGAAGTTTATATCATTCCATGCTATTGTTATATCAAGGAAAGGGTAGAACATTTCATATAAGGTTAACAGAGGAAGGAAAGTAACTCGATTCATAATAGAGTTGAAAGTCTAACATTAACCGAATATTCTAATAACACTAGAAATCTCATATGTATGGATGATACTAACGTTATGAGTCAAACATTACTTAAATAGGAAAGTGAAAAAAGCCTTACAAATCAAATTGAATTCAAACAATTTGAAAAAGGATAAAGGCACCATAATACATAAAACGTAGAAACTATTGATTCACTCGCTACAACATTCTTAAGAGATACTCCTCCATGATATCCCCTTTAAATATTTTAAATTAATAAGAGAAGGTCAACTGAATTGCTTTCTCTTATTCAAGGATACTACATGTTTATGGCTATTATGACCTTTTGAGCCATGTGTTATCATGAAGACACATTTACTAGGTTGATCAAAACATTTGAGATATAGTAAATTTTAAACATGGTTTCTCTATATTTTTAGTTTTAATATTATTATGAAATTTATTATATGGATAAAATATTTGGCAAAATATTTTATTGAAATTTTGTTACAATAATTTTTATATTGAATGTTCATATTTTTAAAAATGACATATCTTTATGGATGTGTGTAGCCTTTCAAAACTACAATTATTAACCTAATAAGATTATGAATATAATTTTTTTTTAGTAAAAAGTAAAAAATTCTTACACATTCAAAGTTGAATTTCACTTTCATATTTAAGTAATGGAGAAAGATTGTTTCAATAAGATGATGGGTATATAGATGTATCTATTCTATATGACTAGAATCTATCTAAATCTTTATACTATTATGATTGATTAAAAACATGATTGATCCATAAGATACCAATCAATGGTGCGGAGTAGAGTAGTCTGGTAGCTCGCAAGGCTCATAACATAATTTAATATATTCCTTTAATCCATAAGATATCAATCAATGGTGCGGAGTAGAGTAGTCTAGTAGCTCGCAAGACTCATAACATAATTTAATATATTCCTTTAAAGAGAGCTTTTCGAGTTAATTCCTCAAATGGGTAGATCCCTTTCTATCATTGTATCAATGTGGATTACTCTCAGAAATAACAATAGATCTTTTTCAAGCATTTGTAATTAGTCGTCTCAAAGCAAATCCTCATTGGTAGCTAATGGTCATCAATCCATTGAGCGGGGAAATATAAAAGTAAGTTGGTTAGTTGTATTGATAACTTGATATGAAAAGAGAGAAACCCCTATAACATCATCTTAACTTTGGATCTATCATGTCCGGATAGGAAACAAATCCATTAAGGTGAAAACATTTTTTAGATCCAAAAAATTTGAGAAAAGTTTTGCATCTCAAGATGGAGCTACATTGGTTGTACTCGCATGCAATTGCTTGGAAAATTAGAAGTAGGTTTGATAATATATCTCATTATATGATTTCCATTGGTAATATGTGCTCATCATATATTTGTGTGTAACAATATATATATATATATATATATATATATATATATATTTGTTTGTGTGTGTGTGTGTGTGTGCGCACGCTTATTATATTCATATTATAATCACATTTATTTTATTTTCCAGTTTGACATTATGTTTTGTTAGATGATCCAAAATACAAACTTCTTTAGGTGGTTGCAAATATTTTTTACTCTTTATTGATGATTTCAGTAGAATAACTTGGGTTTACTTCTTGAAGCAAAAGTTGAAAGTATTTGAAAAGTTTAAGATTTTTCGTCAACTTGTTGAAAACGAAGTTAAAGAAAAGATAGGCACTCTCAGGACAGATAATGGAGGGGAATTCACTTCTAAAGAATTCAAAACTTATTGTACAGACAATGGGATTAGAAGACATCTTACAAATTTCTACACTCCTCATCAAAATGGAGTTGTAGAAAGAATGAATCGCACCTTGTTAGGAATGGCGAGATCCATATTAAGCTTTAAACAGTTAAGTTCTACATATTGGGCAGAAGCAATCCATACAACTATCTACTTAAGGAATAAATCTCCAACTGCTTCTTTGGACATAATCATACCTTATGAAGCATGATTTGGTTTCAAACCTCGAGTTAAACATCTTAGAGTTTTTGGATCAGTATGTTATGCCTTAGTTCCGAAAGAAAAACGAACTAAGCTTGACTCAAGAAGCTTGAAATGCACAATGATTGGGTATTCTGATGAGAAGAAAGGGTATCAACTTTTGTCCAGTGGAAAATTTATTGTAAGCAGGGATGCAGTTTTTGATGAAACTGAAAGTAAGAGTGCTAAAGAAATAGAAAGTCTTCTTCAAAAGTTAGAAAGTAAAGGCAATCAAAGAAAAGGAAAAATGCAAAGTCAACCAAATTCACATAATTGGTATGAACTTGATTTTCCTTCATCTGAAGATGATACATCCAGTTCATTTACTTCAACAACATCATCTGGGTCTTCCAGTAGTTCATCAAACTCTCCTATCAGCGATAGTTCATCTGACAATGATTCTCCACCTCCAAAATCTTCAACTGATCGACGAACATCAATTTACATTAATCCAATTTACAATAATGGAAATTAAGATCCCCAAACAAGTGAACATCAACTACCAAAATGGGCAGTTCAATTTTTGAAAGATATAAGACCTGATGAGTAGAATAAAACAGGAACAAGGGGATCACACAACAATGAAGGAAATTTTCCCTTGGTCGCAAATGATTTTACTGAACCTTCCACATACAAAGAAGCAGTAAAACATAAAGAATGGCAACAGGCTATGATTGAAGAGTATCAAGCAGTAATTGATAACAACACTTGGAAACTTGTTGATTGTCCTCCGAGTGTTCAACCCATCGGATGCAAATGGGTTTACAAAATTAAATACAACCAACATGGAGAAATTGACAAGTATAAAGCACGACTTGTGGCTAAAGGTTTTGCGCAATAGGAAGGCATTGATTATGATGAAACTTTTGCTCCTACATCTAAATGGAATACCATCCGATTAACACTTGCATTGGCTGCTCAGAAAGGTTGGAAAGTTCATCAAATGGATGTGAAAAGTGCTTTTCTCAATGGAGACTTACAGGAAGATGTATATATGCAACATCCACCAGGTTTTGAAATTGCAGGGCAGGAACATAAAGTCTGCAAATTAATTAAGGCTTTATATGGGTTAAAGCAAGCTCCCCGAGCTTGGTATACCAAAATGGATGAATACCTTAGGAAAGTTGGTTTTCAACGAAGTGAATGTGATGATACTTTGTATATCCGTCAACAGGGTCCATATCTGGTGATTCTTGTTATGTATGTAGATGATTTGATCATTACAGGAAACAATGATGATCATATTGCACAGGTGAAAAAGGAGTTACATGCAGGTTTTAAGATGACAGATTTGGGATTACTTCACTATTATCTTGGAATTGAAGTATTCCAATGTCCACATCATATTTTCATTTCTTAGAGTAAGTATGCAGCAGAAATTCTTCAGTGATTTGGAATGCAGGATTGCAAACCATCTCTTACCCCTATGGAACAACACTTGAAACTTTCAAAATTTGAAGGGGGGGAAATGGTAGACAACACTATTTATAGACAATTGATTGGCAGCTTAATTTATTTGACAAACACTCGACCAGATCTATCTTATGCAGTCAATATTCTTTCACGCTTTATGCAACAACCATGAGATAGTCATTGGAATGTAGCTAAACAAGTTCTTTGATATATCCAAGGAACAAAAGATTTTGGTCTTCTTTGCAAAAAGATTAAAAATTTTGTACTTGGTGGATTTTCAGATGCCGACTTTGCCGGAAGTATTGATGATCGAGCATCAACATCAGGTTATTTAATGAACATGGGTTCAACAACAGTGTCTTGGAATTGTAAGAAACAAGCTACAGTTGCCACTTCTATAGCAGAAGCAGAATACATCTCAGCATGGGAAGCAACATGTGAAATTTTTTGGTTACACAGAGTTTTGCAGGACTTGGGCATTTCTCAAACAGAAGCTACATCATTATTCATCGACAGCCAGTCAACCATTAAGCTTGCCAAGAATCCAGATTTTCATTCAAAGACAAAGCATGTGGACACCAAATATCATCATATCAGATCACTCATTGCAAAGGATGTCATCAAGCCAATTTATTATCCTTCAGAAGATCAGATCTCCGACATTTTCATGAAACCTCTTGGCAGAATAAAATTTACTAAGTTCAGGGATGAACTTGGTATCTGTTGTAATGTATCTTTGGATCATAGGGGGGAATGTTAGATGATCCAAAATACAAATATCATAGTTTAATAAGTTAGAATAAAATAATTATTAATTTAGAATATTAAATTAATAATCTAGAATATTTGATTAATGAATGGAGACATTTAGAAATAGAGTATTGTTGTAAAAGATATGACTCTAGAAAGGTGTTGTATCTTAGGCTCTAAATTAGGAGTATAGTTAGAAGATTGTTATGATAGCATTTATTGTAAATGGACACTTGTTTATTTAATAAGTGATCCATAACTAGAGTTTGTTAGGACATTTAGCTTATATATAGCTCATTGCAAGAGTGTTGAGTTGTTCGAGTGTAAACTCTTGCAAATTCTCATATGCAATTTCTTTTCCTATTTAATAAAAGTGTGTGTCTGAGGACACTTGTGCCATTATGTTTCTCATATTTCTATTTGCAATTTATTCCATGTTGTTCAATTTAAATATGTAATGTAATTCACTCTCACCTTTAGCATACTATTATTGATACCTTCATTGAATAGTTATTTAAATAAATGCAACTTCTTCATTTTGAAGTGCACTATCACTCAAATCAATGCATTAAATCATTTTTCACTATATCATAAAAATTAATGATATAATGCAAAATATTTTATTTATGGTAGACATTGTTTTTTTTACTATATATGTGTGTGCACCACATGCCAACTCAACAAAATTTGACATCTTCCTCATACTTTAATTTTTTACTTTTGTCTTTTAACTTTCAATTACTATATATATATATATATATATATATATATATAT
>ML789398.1:279019-289497 GCA_009831015.1 Picea engelmannii
TATATATATATATATATATGTGTGTGTATTTATATATATTTTTTTGTTTCTATATAATTATATTAGTTTTAAATCTTTAAAACTAATGTTTAAACTTTAAACATCTTAATAGATATAAAATAATTTAAACCTTAATTTTATCCTCATTTTTTTTTTGTTAATAATTAATAAATTTAATTATATGTATGTATATTATATTTTGTTTGTTTGTTAATAATTAATAAAAAAAAATTAACGATTTAAACCATTGAAATTTAAATTTAGTAAAAATTAAAAAAGTTAATTTAAATAAATAATAAAAAAATAAAATAAATAAAAATATAAAAAAAAAATCAAATCAGGCACGAATGAAGCCCACGTGCCCGCTTCCTCCAAAATAATCCTACACCTGTCTCTCCAAACCCTAAACACGTCCTTCCTCTGTCGCCTCTTCACTTTGCTCTGTCCCTCTCGGCAGGCTCAATGCCCTTCTCTGAGCACTGGTGCTTGGGCGATGGCTTCTGTGTATTATGTATTGCATTTGGCTTGGAGGCGAGTGAGCTCTCTCGTTCCTCTGGTTGTTACGCGTTCCGTAGTTCCTCATGGGATTCGCGTTTCGGCGCTAGGATTGTATATTGTTTTGTTTTAGATGCAATGTGCACAAAGAATTCCCCATGGGATTCTCCTCCTCGACAGCTTAGCATTTGGCACTGGGATTTGTATTATATGGCAGGTGCTTGGCTGAGTGCTGGTGAGTTGGCTATTGGGGTTTTTTTTTTTCGTTTTATTAATTATATTTTTTTTTGTTTTGTGTTTGTGCAGCTCCTCGGCCATGGCTGGGCGCTGCGTTCCGGCTGTGTGGTTCAAGAACAAGCCCGCGGGCTCCTTCCTTTCAAAGACCACCTCCTTTCCTTATCATGGCAACCACAAGCTCAGGTCATGGGAGTTAGGAGTGGCTTCGGTTGCGGAGGAAACCTTAACACCTACGCATCGGGAGGTAGGAGTGTCTTCGGTTGCGGAGTAAACACTAACACCTACGCATTCTGAGGATAAAACTCCATCGGTGAATTTCAAAATAGTCAACAGCTGTCGAATTGGCGGTGGAGATATTTTGACTCCTGCCAGCGGTTCCGCAACAGGAAGTGTTAGGAGAAGCGTGCAAATTAATGCTATGTTAAATGTTGTACCGTTCTCTCTAGGTAGTAACCTTGATCAAGAGTCGTCTTCAACTGCAGTAGTAAACAATGGCGGTGATGGAGCCATCGCTGATGGACATGATTCTTTTGTTAAGGAGGATAACGGGGAAAGTTAGAGGAGAGGTAGGGGCAAAGGAAATGGAAGTAGCAGGGGTGGAGGAAAAATAAAGGAAGATGCTTCTCCAAGGTAAGTCTAGGCTCTGAATTCTGTTAGATTTGAGTCAGATTCTTGAATATGAGGGAGTTTAGAGCATTGATTGCAATGTTTTTAGAAACATAGCTTAAAAGGTCACATAATCTTGTGAATTTAACCGCTCTGGGACATGAAATTGCAGCAGCGTTACTTTATTTTGTGAGTTTTATGTTGGCACTGTAAATGCCAGCTCCGATATGTGAAGCTTTTCTATAGATTTGGCTCTGATAATGAGTGATTTTTTTTTGATGCTAAGAATTAGAATCTTGGAGTATAGTTAATAATGCGCGCCTTGGAAATAAAGACTGTATATTGAATGCGCACAATGGTTTTAGGCCAGATATTTAAAGATTATAAATATTATGCTATCGGTGGCCGAGCCTTGCATTTCAGAAGCATTTTTAGAACTATCCATTAATCCTCTCGCCCCTCGTTCTAACGCAACGATGTTTGCGGTCATTGGAATGCGTAGGGTGATCAGTCGTAAACATGGAATGGCCACGGGAAGGTAGCTCGCTCAAGGCGAGGGTCCATCCTTGGTGTACCATGCCAAGGTTTACTGTCAGCCATGAACACTTCATCCTAGACTGTGTGAAGGTTCCAGATTGCAACGCGTTCACACGGATTTAAAGCCTGAACATATACTTTTTTGTTTAATTTTTGGAGATTTATGTATAAATTGTGTCCAACATACTCTCATTTTTTTAATGTTTTTGTTTAATTTTTTTTTTTGAAGATTTATATGTAAATTGTCTAACATAATTCCAATCCCAGTTTCCCGACTTAACTGCAAAGTTTGACCATTTGTTGTTTATGCAGATAGAGGAGTTTGTATGAATAAGAATAGACGAACGCAAAAGGAGTTTTGAAAAAAAAATCTATTTATATATTTATTTATTTTTTATGCGCAATTATAATGAATTTTACAAAAATGGAAAAGTGGTTAAATTGTCTGGTTTATAGTTTAACAATTTCTTATAAAAATAATACTAAGAAGTAGTTAAAATTTTAACATTAATACGTCCTATTAATGAATATATATACTTAAAATCAATGTATACTCGGCTTACAGGTTAGGTGGAGGTGGCGCTGGAACTTGGCCCTCAGGCCCCGATTTATTTAATTTCTGGGTGGGTACAATTCCATTACTAAATCGGGTAGGCGGGTAGGTAGGTAGGTAGGCCCTTGGTTCCAGATTTTGAACCAGGGCTCTGATACCATTATGTAAGAACCTAATTTTAAATTAAGCCTAAAATACTCATAAATTTAAACAGATAAAAATTACTTCTAATTAATTTCTTTCATTCATCATATAAGTAGTAGAAATTCATATAAGCAGTAGAAATATAAATAACAACATGCTAATAATTTTAAATAACCATTACATATTCATGAGAATGCGTACCTAAAGTACTTCTATGTGATGCTAAATTCCCGACCTCTGAATGTCCTCCCTGCTGCTTTTCCCTGCTGCCCTGCCCAGCCTGTTGCTTTGACCAAACTGTGCCCCAAAACCGAGTTTTCCTCCCTGCCAACTAGGAACAGAGCCTGTGCGGCTCCCTAGCTCCAGGATACCGTAAGGAATCCTGGCCTCCGTGCCCAAAACCCCCAGCAAACCGGTGCCCTCTGTACTGATCCTTCCCGACTGCAGAACTCAAACTCTCCCCAACAACTCCAAGAGAACCCTAAAAAATAGTCCTCCTCCCTCTTCTGTAAGCCTCCCCCCTCATTTTCCTCCTTCCCCTTTCCTTATCCCAACATTCATTGTCTTATCTGATTATTAATGCTCCTTATCCCCTCCGTATACATAATCCTTTAATTTAAACAATTAAATTTATTAACCCTTTTAAATTTAATACCCATGTCATTGAATGTAATAGGTAATTAATTAATTAATCAAATTATAACAATTAATTAATTAATAAATATTTAATTAATATCATTATACCAATCTTTGTTTAGTTAATAACATGTTAGAAAAATTAATTACCTAATAAATTTTTACTTAATAATCCCTAAACATATAACCTACTAGGGTTGTTACATATTTGACTCATATGCATCCTAGTATTTTCTTTGCTATTGGTCTTGTTTCCCGGTACATGCAAACACCCCATGAAATCCATTGGAAAGAAACTAAAAACGTACTTCAATATGTCTGGGGTACAATTCATTTCAAGATACATTACAACTGAGGGGGGGCTCCTTTATTGGTTGGTTTCATTGATTCAGATTGGGCTGATGACCCTGATGATCAAAAGTCTACTGTAGGTTATATTTTCATCCTTGGTTTAGGACCTGTCACTTGGGCTTGTAAGAAACAATAGGATATTTCTCTTTCTTCAGCAGAAGCAAAGTACCAAGAAGCGGTTAATGCAAGTCAAGAATCCTTGTGGCTTTGACATATCCTTTCATAGTTTGGCTTCCACCAGTAGCATCCAACCACCCTTTGGTGTGACAATTAGAGTGCCAACAAGATTGCCAAAGATCCAGTTCAACATCAATGCAACAAACAGATCGAGATACACATGCACTTCATCATAAATCTCATTCATGATCGAGTTATTGAAGTGCTCTTTTTCCCCATAGAAGATAAAGTTGCAAACATTTTCACAAAGTCTCTTACAGAAGTGAAGTTTTCCAAACTTCGATCTATGTTAGGAATTCAAAAAGTTGTCATTAAGGGGGGATAGGCTCTAATTTCTCCTTCCTTATCCTATTGTGTTTCCTTTGTAAATCCTTCAATCCTATCCCAAGTTGTTCTTAAGGGGGGGTGTCAGGATATTTAGACACTTAGGATTTAGTTAAGATCAATTTGGTCTAATGTGTTGTTAGGTAAAAGTGTGTTTCTTAGTGTGTTTATTTAGAATGCAATAGTATGCATTTTTAGTTAGGTAATATGATGGTCACTTATGTTCCCGACATAGAGTAATCTGCCGACTCATATTCTCCTCAATCTTAATGGCTACATTGATCCATGGCTTAACACCAGATTGGTCCATGATCTTTATTTAAAGAGCATGGAGGGTCATTTTCCAATGATCGATTGTGAGAAACTCTCTCATAAATCTCTTTGTAATATTTTCTTTTGCATTAATAAATTTCTCCAAGTGGCCATGTTGGTTGGGGTTGTGGATGTTTCCCCACAGGGTTTTACCATGTAAAAGAATTGGTGTGTTGATATTTGATCTGGTTGTGTGAATGGTTATTGAAGGTTTTCATCCTCTATTGGAATACATTGTTGCTAAACAACCATGCATCGCCTACATGCAAGTTTGCATAGTAAATTACTAATTATTACCTTACTTTAATTCATTTCCCTCACCCAAATTTTGGTTCCCCTAAAATCAATCCTAGATGTTCCCTAGATATCCTCCCTAAATCCCAAGGGAATATTGTAATATCTTGTTTTATTTAATGGAATTCCACTTAACTCAATAGCCTACCTTTTTTATAGCTTGTTATTCAACTTAAATTAGGACTCTTCCTATTCACCCTTCATTTCATTTAAGATATCATGAAATTAATTTTCCCATTAATTAAATATTTAAACTACAACATGCACATTTTAGATCAATTCAATTCTTGGTTATGTTTTAATTTTATTTTTAATTTTAGCCAAAAATTACTAAGTAATCACATCTTGACTCATTTAATAATTTTTTACTCTTTTCTAAGGCAATAACAAAATGAAGTTTAGCATTTTACTAAATTGGAATCTCTAAGCACATTTACTTGTACCCTACCCTTAGATAAATTTTCATTTTTACTTTTACATAGTCATCCCAAATTTTATAAGAATTCTAAGGGTGTCATGCATTCCCTACCCTTCATGACATACTTTCATACTCCAAGGGTGCCATGCGTCATGCCCTTCAAGATTTAGACCTCGAGAATCAGGAATGGTTGTGCAACTTGTAGAGATCTTGTTAACTTTGCCATTGCCCCTATTTGTGAGACTATTGAACGCTGATGAATAAGGCCTTCACCTTATTATGTGATCCTTAGTTTTCTCTCATAAGTGACTGGGTCAACGGACTACCCTCATGTCATCGTGCAACCACTCAAGAAAAAAAGTCTCGCACTTTTCAACTCCTGCCCATCTCTAGACACAGTGGGAGTGCTAGTCGATGGAAGTAGGGACATTGTTCTTCCTCTCCCTATAATATTGGTCTAGATATATACAACCCCATTACTACTTTGTGATTCAAATCGGAAAGCATGATCCCTATGCCTACATCCAATAAACATTTTCTTGTTAGATTTATCAAAAGTCAATTACTTACATAAATCAAATTCGTTAATTTAAACTACTCCCTAACTCAACCCGGAGTCCAGAAGTCATGTTGACGATACCCACATCAACACACCAATAAGTTTCATGTCCACTCAAGAAACTTGTTAGTAGCATCTGAAATAGTTATAATCAATCACACGAAAATTAAGCATCAATATCTCATGCAATTAGTCCAATAAAACAGAGTTCAAATGTCGTCATAACATTTATTAACTAGGTCGTTTGCAAGCAAACACCCTCAAAGAATAAGTATAGCTTTGTAAAAGTATTTATATAAGACAACGCACTACATACAACCCCTCTTAATTTAACTTCATTCTGAAGTTCTAAATAACAAATCAAGTGTGCAAATCAAATACGTACGGAAATTGTTGATGCATCTCAATTGTGTCCTCCCAAGTAGCATAACTAAGAATATAGTTATCCCACTGTACCTTTACCTGCTCGACTAAACGATGCCAAATCCATTGGGTTCATTGGTCTAATATGCAAATCGATTTGGCCGTCAAGACCCCCTCTTCTTGTTGATTTTTCAATATGATAGGTTAAGTATGTAGTTCATTTCAATTTGCATTTGTCTTAACCATAAACAAGAATGTTGCAGCAACCAAGATCACAAGAAGAAACACCATGCACAAGAACACAAGAAGTATCTTGGGAAACCCTTCTCAATAAGGGAAGAAAACCCAACAAAATCCTTTGCTATATTCTTCAAGAGAAAGACCTTCACCACCAAGAAAGACCTAGCACACAAGAGGGTGCTCAAACCCTAGAAGACTAGCACCCAAGAGAGGTGTGAACTTTTCCCAAGAGAATGTACTTGCTGAAATTTCCAAACTCACAAGAAAGATATGTTTCCACAATGGGGATTTTACCTTTACTTATACTAACCTAAACCTGTCAATAGAAGTGTATATTGGCTCAACAGGGCCGACCTCTCTAAGTCACAATATAATTATAATAATAATTATTATATTATAATTAATATTAACCAGATTAATTATATTTTACATTTATTATTAATCACATTAAGGTGGGGCCGACCTGTACCCTTTACATAACAATTAGGGTTACAGGTAGTTCTGACTCTTGAACAATATATAGCAAAGGATTTGATACACCCACTAGTGCTCATCCACTAGGCGCACATCCATAGCGATTTCATATCTCTGGTTCACTGCATTACACAGAAGAACCAGATCTTCACACGTTCACCTGTGCTCGTCCACAGGCACATCCACTCTACAGATCTTCTTTCCCACTACCTCACACAGGAGAATCATCTGGAGTCTTTTCATCAACTCTACTGCTCAGAGGAGGCTAATACATAATCTTCATTTCTGTTCACATGATGATGCACCCAACACTTTGGTATTTCACACGTTCACCTTGTGCTCAGCCACATGCACGTCTAACTCAACATATTTCCTTTCCCACTGGATAATCATATGGAGTTATTCTCAACTCTTTGAATGGAGGAGGTCATCTCTACGTTCCTAGATCTGTCTCAGGCAGGAACCACGTACCCTTCTTAGGGTCTTTCTCTCAGGTTTGTAAGTTGAGAGAAAGACTCACATAGCTGCAATGATCCACATCTCATAGATTTGTAAGTTGGAGAATGTCTCACATAGCTGCAATCATCAACACTCCCTCTCAACTAGGGAGGCATTCTTCATCATGCCAAGTCTCACATGGATGTGCTCTAAATTTTTTCTTGGCTGGAGTCATCAATACTCCCTCTCAACTAGTAAGGCTTTCTTCACCAAGTTAGTTTGGTGAAGATGTCTACAATCTGCTCATGTGTAGGAAGGTATTTCATGTGTACAATTTTCCTCTGCATCATATCTTTGATATAATGATATTTCATCTCATCGTGTTTTGATCCATCAGGAAACACTGCGTTCTCAAGGAGTTTTACACACGGCTCTTGGTTATCATCATAGAATCCATCCCATGGTCAAGTAAATCTGTCAGAAGCTTGTGAAGCCATATTGCTTCGCACACTTAACGCTATATACTCTGCCTCTGTGGTGCTCAAGGCTACAGAGTTTTGTTTCCCGCTGCATCAGGAAACCATGGAAAACTTCATGGTAGAACAATAAACGGATGTGTTCTTTCGGTCCACTGTACTTTCTACTCAATCTGAATCGTCATATCCTGCAAACTCAAGTTCACACTGGAGGCATATCTCAGGCCATATCCAACTGTGCCTCGTATATATCTCAATACATGTTTTGTTGTTGTCTAGTGAGTCTGTCTCGGTTGAATCATGTAATGACTAAACACATTCACTGCATGGCATGAATCAAGTCTGGTTTTAACCAGATACACCAGTGATCCAATGTGGATCAGTCTCATCTGAATCATCATCAATCTTCTCCTTTTAAATTTATCACGGTGGATTTTGTATTCTGACATACTTGAACTTCTTTAGTATCTTTACTGTATATTTTTCTTGACTCAGGAAAATCTCATCGGTCCTCTGTCATACTTCTTGTCCCAATAAGTAGTGCATCATACTCATATTTCTTCATCTCGAATTCAGAATTCAGGGATTACTTGTATCCAACAACAAGGCTTTCTGAATAAGTTATCAAAATCAGGCTCTCGTCACCAACACTATAATAATATAGGTTTGGATCAACACCATTCTTGCTGAAATCCAAACTCATCAAGAATCTATCTCTTTAATATAGTTTCTAACTCATGGATGGTAGTACGGATGGAAGTGTATCGGGTTTACTGGATCAAGTGTCTTAACATAGATGACTCCCTCTATTTGTGAGAAACCTCTGGCTATAGATCTCATTTTGTATTTCTCGACACTTCCATCAGCTGCATGTTTGATCTTATAGATCCACTTGGAAGTTACCACAGACTTCCCTTCTGGTCCCTGAATAATATCTTATACATAATTCTTTAAGATATACTGGTATTCTTCTGTTATGGCATCTTGCCATACCTGTTCTCATGTTTCTTCTCTAAGACAAGGAGGCTCAACATCAGTGAAGTGGCTCATGACTGAAGGATAGCTCGAGAATCTCTTTTGCTTTCTTGGGATGTGCCTTGAGAGGCTTGTATGTTTCTTTGCCTCTTGCAGAGTGAGTCTAGGTAGGCCTTTTATGCCCTACTGCAATATCTCTGTACATATCAAATGGAACAATGTTTGTCTCCCTATGAACTGTTGAAGGGGGAGAAGGTATTGTCTTATTGTCAATCTCTATCTGAGATTCTCTAGATCTTTGAAGGATTATATCTTCTTCAAAGACAACGTATTTGTTTGTCTCAACCTGTCTCTGACCAGGGATGTTGATCTGGAATTTCTTTGAAGATTCACTGTATCCTTTCTTTCTAAAGGATCTAGCTTGGACTTCTTCTCTTTGGGTATATGAAAATACACTGGGCACCCAAATAACCTGAAGTGTTCAATCTCAGGCTTCATTCTGATGAAGGCTTCTTTGGGAGTTATGTTTTTCAAATTCTGGTGAAGACTCTTATTCTGAACATATATTGTGTTATGCATGCTTCTACCCATGGAATCCTAGAAATATTCTGATCATGCATTATTGCATTGGTTGTCTCAATGATGGTTCTATTCTTCCTCTTTATCAAATAGTTTTTTGACTCCCCCTGAAGGATAAGCATCTTCCTTTGTTCTTAACCTGTCTGGAACAAGAAAACAAGAGGAACCAAAATAATAATATCTCCTAAAGGAGAATAATGAGTACATCTCTAAAATCAAAACAATTTTAAGGATTGTTGTCCCATTTACAACACCTACTTGTAATGTAGCAAACTTTATAAATATAGGTTTAGAGGAATGACAATGTCAACAATCAAACCTCGAGTCTTCACTTCAAGTTTGTTCCTCTGAATACATTGAGATCCCTTTGGATCCAAGACTTTAGCAAAAGGTTCCTTTGTCCTGCAATTACCCTCATGACAATGGTACAAATAATATATATACAAGTGCATACCTGAGGGTGCTGATATGATTTCTCCAATGGCACATGGATGATCTATGTCCTTGGACATCTTCATGAAGGAGGTATGTCACAGTGAAACCTTTTTGTATTACCCACAATAAGTCTTCCTTTGAATTCTTGTCTTCCAGGAACTTGAAGTTGCTTGATCAATCAAGCTTATCTTCCATCATAGATTTTGCTCATTTTTTGGATTCTTCACAAACCCTTGTCAGCTTGGCTAGTAAACCTAACGGATAGGATAGGCTAGCACTTTTAGGTTTATTTTGACTTATGACTGCCAACAACAATCCTTTTGAAATATAGGATAACACTGGTGAGTTGAAGAGCTCCTTCAAGGAATTGCAGAAACCCTAATTCTGAAATTTCTGCAGAAATTAGTGAAACCCTAGAAACACTAGGGCCAAAAAGTCAAAATGCTCGGAAATGCAATATGAATCTTGTTGGAGGTGTGTTGAAGGAGACCGTACACTCCTATGCACGTTTTATCCCCAATGTCCAAGTGGAAAATGCTAAAATTCCTCAAAGAAGTAGGTCATACGAAATTTCTGGAAACCCTAGGAGGGTCATATGGTTTTGCAGAAGAGAGAGAGGAGACTTCGTAGATTCTTGTGCAATGGGTTCTTTCAAGACCTATGCTCTGATACCATGTTGATTTTTCAATATGATAGATTAAGTATGTAGTTAATTTCAATTTGCATTTGTCTTAACCATAAACAAGAATGTTGCATCAACCAAGATCACAAGAAGAAACACCATGCACAAGAACACAAGAAGTATCCTGGGAAACCCTTCTCAACAAGGGAAGAAAACCCAACCAAATCCTTTGC
>ML789398.1:289547-307243 GCA_009831015.1 Picea engelmannii
CAAGAAGAAACACCATGCACAAGAACACAAGAAGTATCCTGGGAAACCCTTCTCAACAAGGGAAGAAAACCCAACCAAATCCTTTGCTATATTCTTCAAGATAAAGACCTTCACCACCAAGAATTACCTAGCACACAAGAGGGTGCTCAAACCCTAGAAGACTAGTGCCCAAGAGAGGTGTGTACTTTTCCCAAGAGAATGTACTTGCTGAATTTTCCAAACTCACAAGAGAGATATGTTTCCACAATGGGGATTTAACCTTTACTTATACTAACCTAAAGCTGTCAATAGAAGTGCCTATTGGCTCAACAGGGCCGACCTCTCTAATTCACATTATAATTATAATAATAATTATTATATTATAATTAATATTAACTAGATTAATTATCTCTTACATTTATTATTAATCACATTAAGGTGGGGCCGACTTGTACCCTTTACATAACAATTAGGTTTACAGGTAGGTCTGACTCTTGAACAATATATAGCAAAGGATCTGATACACCCACTAGTGTTCATCCACTAGGGGCACATCCATAGGGATGTCATATCTCTGGTTCACTACATTACATAGAAGAAACAAATCTTCACATGTTCACCTGTGCTCATCCACAACCACGTCCCCTCTACAGATCTTCTTTCCCACTGCCTCACATAGGAGAATCATCTAGAATCTTCTTGTCAACTCTGCTTCTTAGAGGAGGCTAATACATCATATTCATTTCTGTTCACATGATGATGCACCCAACACTTTGGGATTTCACACGTTCACCTTGTGCTCAACCACATGCACGTCTAACTCAATAGATCACTTTTCCCACTGGATAATCATCTGGAGTTCTTCTCAACTCTCTGAATGGAGGAGCTCATCTCTATGTTCCTAGCTCTGTCTTAGGCAAGAACCATGTACCCTTCTTAGGGGCTTTCTCTCAGGTTTGTAAGCTGAGAGAAAGACTCACATAGCTGCAATGATCCGCATCTCACAAGTTTGTAAGCTGGAGAATGTTTCACATAGCTGCAATCATCAACACTTTTGACATCTGTAATGAATTCAGGTCAATAACATGCGAAGGATCTGAAACATAATGTCACAAAAAAGAAACATGAAAAACATCATGCATGCACTCTAAAGATACAGGTAAATATAAACGGTAAGAAACTAGTACCTTCTTTTTGGCACAGAGGCAGACCCAGGGTTCAACGCTCAAGAGTGCACCGACAAATCCCTAACTACCGACCCTTTTAGCAACACCTGTGAAGCAGATGAAGTCTCACCCGAGGTAGAGGCAGGGGTGGTTGCAAGACTCAGGTGTCTGCAACCTTAGCTGGGACATAGATTTGTGATTATATTGCTTACAACGCACTTACCATCCATCTATTCTCTAATATACATCCCTTATTATAATTTGTAGTCAGCACAGAGCATCGCAGTATGTACTTAGATCTAAGATGATTCAACACTTAGCCACAAAATGATATATTACCAGATTGAGCACTAAGCGTCTTATATATCAGACTTAACATTCATTCATAGCTCATAAGCACAAAGCATAACTAGATCTAAAACATGTCAAGGCATTTAGCAAAGGAGAGACAAACACATCAGGTCGAAGCACAGAGCACAACACACAGAGTTACCGTGGTTCACCCCCACCCTGGGGCTACGTCCACAAAGTCTTCTTCTTTATTATCTCAGCCAAGCAGTTTACAGTACAGAGCTTCAACAATGCTTACTTTGCATAGGATAGAAGATCTGCGCAGCTCGCTAGATCCTTCTTCCTTGCACTTCAACATAAACAACTTGAGCACAGAGCTCTGCAAGCTTCTTACAATCATGCATAGAGCATTTACAATCCGCATCCGATCACACAGATCTAATTATTAGCACCAAGCCATCTACTATACATCACATATATGTACTACTGTCTCCTACTTACATTGCCTAAGTATCTATTTATAGATTACAAAAATGGGCCTAAGCGTGGGTAAACCCATGGGCCGACATCCCTTTCCCGTTACATTAACCCAAAAACCCAAAAAGGGGACCCAAAGTGGGCTGAGATCCTGTGATCTCTGCTTCGTGTTGTGCTCCATCTTTGACAGGCTGTCGAACTCCCAAAAACGGTCAAATATGACCAAGTATTCCTCAAAACTTGGTCAAGGGCCAACACTTATTCTCTACATTTTTGAAGGGTCCAACATATCTCAGTGAAATTTTCGCTCCTTTCCCAAATTTGATTGAACTCTTTTGTGGTTCTTCAAAAATACTATGTCTCTGACCTCATAACTTCGGTCGATTCTATGTGCGTCTACATAACTCTTATGTCTATCACACACTTCCTTTAGTCTTTCTCTAATAGTTTTCATTTTCTCTTCCATTTCTTGAATCGCCTCAGGTCCCACTAAAACTATGTCCTCTATCCTATCATATTGAAGCGATGTCCTGCATGGTATCACATATAAAATTCAAATGGTGCCATCTTTATAGAACTATGATAACTATTGTTATAAGTGAATTTGGCCAATGGTAGAAATTTTTCCCAGTGTTTTTGTTGGTCCATGACGTACATCCTTAACATATCTTCCAAGATTTGGTTTGTTCTTTCTGTTTGTCTGTCAATCTCAGGGTGATATGTTATACTGAAGTTTAATTGTGTACCCAAAACCTCTTGGAAACTTGTACATAATGTTCTTGTAAATATTGTTCCCCTATCTAAAATTATATTTTTAGGTACACCATGAACTCTTGCTAACTCGTTCAATGTTAGGGGCTTGATATGTGGTATGTACTAGAATGTAGTGTGCACTTTTCGTCAACATGTTAACCACTACAAAAATTGAATTATGGCTTCTTGTTGTCAAAGGTAATCCAACTATAAAGTCCATCAAAATTATTTCCCATTTGGAATCTAGTATGGCACGTGGCTGTAATAAACTCGCAGGATGACTATGCTCATCCTTTACTTGTTGACATTCAAGACACCTCACCACAAAATTTACCATATATTTCTTCATTCCCTTCCAAAAAAACAAAGGTTTTAAATCGACATTCATCTTTTTGACTCCCAGATGAGGCATATATATTTCTTTATGGGCTTCCTGTAATATTAAATCATGCATTTCTTCATTCAGTGGTACAAAAATCCTTCCATTAAATCTTAACAGTCTTTCCTTGTCCAATGTGTGTCTTGCATACTTTGGGATTTGCATAACCTCATTTTCAATATTATCTTTTACTTCCTTATAGAAATCGTCTTCTAATTGTATACTCAAACCCCTTTCTCTTAAATTCATTTTTAAAGGTATAACTGAGAAAATGCGCAGTCTGTGACTTAAAGAATTTGCATCTCTGTTTACTATACCATTGGTATAAGTTATATCAAAGTAATATTCACTTAAAAATCCTGACCATCTTCTTTGTATGGCGTTCAAACCACTCTAAGTAAAAATGTGCTATAATCTGTGGTGATCTATCTTTAATTCAAACTTTCTTCCCACGAGATAGTGTATCCAAATTCTCAACGCATATATTATCGCCAACAGTTCTAAATTGTGCGTCACATAATTCTCTTCATGGGATCAAAATTTAATTGAAGCGTAAGCGATTACTCTACCTTCCTACATTAACACTCTAACCAATCCTTCCTTTGATGCATCAGTGCATACTAAGAAATCTTGATCCATGTTAGGTACTTTACAAATAGGTGTTGTCATTAATAATACTTTTAAATTTTGAAATGCTTCCTCACATTTTTTTTTCCAAATAAACTTCTTGTTTTTCTTTTGCAATTCAGTGATAGGGTTTGCGATCCTTTAAAATCCTTCCACAAACCTTCTATAGTATCCTTCCAATCCCATGAAACTTCATACTTCATGTATGTTGGTCGAGGTTGACCATTCCATAATTGCTTCAATATTAGATGGGTCAACTATGATTCCTTCCCCATAAATGATATGTCCTAAATAATGTATCTTGGATTCATATAACGAACAATTAGACAACTTACCATAAATCTTGTTTTCTCCAAGACATTGTAAAACTAGTTGTAAATGTTCATCATGTTCCTCTGGTGTCCTTGAATAGATCAATATATCGTCAATGAAAACTTGTACAAATTTATCTAAATAATCATGAAATACCTTGTTCATTAGACTCACAAATACTCATGGGGATTTCATCAACCTAAATGGTAGTACCACAAACTCATAATGTCCAAACCTTGTCTTAAATGCTGTTTTTGGAATAACCTCTTTTTTGATCCTTAGTTGGTGGTATCCCAATCATAAATCTATCTTTGAGAATACTGTAGTTCCCTTCATATGATAAAATAAATCGTCAATCTTGGGCAGTGAGTATTGGTTCTTAATCGTTGCTTTTTTCAATTGACGATAGTCCATACAAAGGCACCATGACCCATCCTTCTTTTTCACAAAGATCACTGGTGCTCCCCATGGTGATACACTTGGTCTTATAAGGCCCAAGTATAAAATTTCCTTTAACTGCATTTGTAGTTCTTGTAATTATGGAGTATTCATCCAATATGGCGTCTTTGCGACAGGTTTTTTCTCAGGTTTGAGTTCAATCATAAATTCCAGTTCTCTCTTGGGTGGTAATCCAAGCAATTCATCTGGAAAGACATATTGAAAACATGACACGCTAGGGTAGTGTTCTAATTTTATTGTGTCTTTCTTTGTTTTCATAGCTAACACAACATATAATGTACATCCTTTTTTCATACTCCTCCTAAGTTGTAGGGAAGTTATAAATCATAGTGACACCCCTTGGTTCTTTCCCACTAAAATTATTTTATGCCCAGTGTCATCAACACAGTAAAGTTTCTTCTTCTTACAGTCTAATACTTCTTCATGTGTTTCTAACCAGTCCATTCCAATCACAATGTTGTAGGATCCTAAAATCATGATATAAAGGGATACTTTAGCTACACAATCCCTTAAGTCAATCTCACAATCATTTACTAATCCTCTAACAATTTGTTTTACCTCCGATGCCATTTATACTTGACTAAAATCATTTTTCTCTATAGCTTCACCTTTAATCTAGAAAATGTAGCATGCAAAACAAAACTCTTAGTAGCTCCTGGATCTATTAAAATCGAATTTTTTTTTTCATTAAATTTACCTGAAGTCTCTAAGATTGTAGACTGATGCACTTCCTAGCGGTTGTTCACTATTGCATGAACTCTATGGGCCTTGCCCAAGTCTCCCTCTGTCATTTGACTCTGGGCTCTGTTGACTCATTTATGCTCATGGGGATAATATCTATGATAATGTGGTTCCCCACAAGTCCAACACCCCCTCTTAGGAGGTTGAATCCTGCTACCCGACTGAGAAAATGTTGGTCTACTATTCTGCATTGCAGGTCGGTTCTGCTGCATTGGATGATATTGCTTCTGCATTGGTGGTCTATAAGGTGGTATCTAGTTAACTATTGGAAGACATCGTGTCGCAAAAATTGGTCCTCTCTGCTATAACTACTAATGGAATCCCCTATCAACAAATTCACTTACATATTTCTATCCAGAATGAGCTCTCAATAAATTTGATCAATGTTTTAGTCTAGAATGGTTTCCAGGCATGTGAAAATTCGAATGAGCTTAGTAAGGTATGATTGTGACGTGTTTGAGGTGTTGTTCAAGAAAAACTAAGAAAGTCAACTCCAAATGCAGATAAAGATGAAGTTGTCCAAGTTCAATATGACCAAGTTGAGCTTTTTCTTTCCAATCCAATCATCTGACCTTGGGAAGAAATCAACAACAATAAGCACAAAATAGGGCTTGGATATGAAAAGGAAGTTTCTTTTCATATTCCTGATTATTTCAGACCAATCCAATTCCAAATTTTTGGATTCCTTCAAGAATATTTGACTTTAGATGTTCTAGTTGAGCATCATAATGATAAGTGACAACATTGTAATTGAGTTGGTCACATGGAGAATCAATGTTGTGATCTCCATTCTTGTCAACATTGTGGCAAGAAGAATCATCCATTAGACAAATGTTCCAATAGAAACAAGATTGCAAGATTAAATATTCACCATGAGTGGATTGATCCTTGGAAATGGTCATAAAATTCCAAGTGATTGTTTATGTATTATCGAAGAATTCAATCTCTAGTAAACATGAATCTTGAAAATTGACATTGTAACTCTCATTCACCTTAATGGGGGGAATTCAAAAATCAAGTGAAGATGGTTCATGAAACCACTTGTGGTCTCTCCTTTCAGCTGAAAAAGGGGGGAATTGATGAAGGAATTGAAGATGGTTGTCAGACTGAAAGTTTCAACAACAACAAAAATCAATTTTTCTTGATGGGAAACTACACCATGTAGATGATAGACTTCATCAGAATTATGGTTCAATGACTTGCAATTGAATCATACACTTGATACATTGGGATGTTGTTAGACACTTAAAAGTATCAATTGGTTAGCGATCACCCAAAACCACCAGATGCATGGTATCAATTGGTTAGTGGTCATCCCAAACCACATATTTAGAGAGAACTTGAGTGATACACTAATAGTAGAGTCGTGATACTACATGTTCACCAATTAGAATAATACATTAGATTATTCTATCTCAAATACTTGGAATTTGATCATATTGTCAAGCAATCAAGGAATGTTAAGACATTGCAGTTGTTCACTTCCATATCTTAGATCTCTTTCAATTCATTTCAGATGAACCATTCAACATCCAGATTGATGGTTTTTCAAGAAGATTTTTCATTGAATCTCAAGTCAGGGCTTTCTGAAAAATCCATGACATCAACTTTTAACTTAGTTGGTACATAAATATAGACTTGTGATTGAGAGGGGGAATGTTAGCCTATGGATTACCTTAGCAGTCACAATGTCTCATTGTCACCATTATTTGTATTATTCATTTAGGATAATGGTCATTTATCCTCAATGATGACTAAGTGAGTTAGTTGGGGTTTCCTAGACCAATTATCATGCATGATTTTAGGATTGAGAGAAAACATCTCTAAGAGGTGGCATCACCCATTGTACTATAAAAATGTAGCATTGGTGTGAATACAATTGAGTTGGATAGTGAGCCTTTTCCGTCATATTTTTGTTCTTATGCATATTTTATCACATATTAAGAAATTGATTTTACTAAACTTATTAAAATAATTGATATAAGGATTCAATGATTACTAGATTGAGTGCACTTAGAATAATCAGAGTGATCAATATATTTTGATTTTTAGTAATGGGCACACTTGTGTCTGATATCTTCAATAACAATAATTGGGTTGAGTAATCAACCTGTCGTGTAAAGTCTTAGTTTAATTGGAAGTTACACTACTATATACTTTGTGTTTAACATGAACAAGCTTTATATAATCAAGGATTGAATTAACTAAATTTATGTGAGGTTGCCTATGCCAGGTCACAAACCCATTCTGGAGCACCCAACTAAGTGCAATTAAGGACAAGAAGAGACATTAATGGTGTGTATTGAAGGAGATAGTTAATAGAGATTTTTTTTTTCCACGTAAACCTACACGAAGGCCATATTTATTATTATAGTATAACAACATGAATATTAATGATTAACTTAAGTATGAGAAGGATCACTCGACTACCAGTTAACCTAAGAGTTAAATTTTTGGGATATGATCAATCACAATGCCTAGCAACTAATTGACTGTGATAGTAAATCCTCTGGTTGGGTTATCCTAATGATGGATTTTCAATTACATTTATACAATATGTCTATTACTCATATTATGAATGAAGAACAAATTGTCATTTACATTATAAATTTTAGATTAAGATTTATTGATGTATTATTCTTGCAATTATTTCGTAATATTATGATATTATAATAACTATGATACTGCCATCAAATTGCATCCTAGCATGCAAACTTTAACACATTATATCTTACTTTATTTACAAGGGTAATAATTCATTCACACACACACACACACACACACACACACACACACACAATGTCTGTGTGTGTATATGATTACTTTTTTTTTTCCTTGGAAAAAGATCATAATTTCATTATGGTATAACAAAATTACATACAGAGATATGAACCAGTTTATAAATAACCGCGCTCATATTTTCCAGCAAAAAAGTTATGCTGTTTTGTCTCCCATGGTTACATACATATTTCACTTTACAGTTTATGTTATCATTTTTTGTTCCCAATATTTTTAGTAGTCTTCTATAATATTTCCAGATTCATATACAATCCTTCCACAGATCACAAAAAGAGGTAATAAAGTCCGTTCAAAATATAGAGGCTCCTCTCAATTAAGGTATTCTTGTTTTCAAAATTGATTGTCCCGTCTTTCATGGAAGGGTCGATGATAGTATCCCTGTGATCCAACAAGAGTGTGTTTTGTAACATGCCAAAGCCAATAGTCTAACTGCGTGGCTTCCTTGGAAAGTTTGTCGGCCAATTGGTTCCTTTCCTTGTAAATATGAGAAAATGAGATATTGTCAAATAAACTTTTGAGTCTGTTAACATCCTCTAGCAAAGGTAGCAATCGAGAAATTTTGCATCTATGTATTCCATTAGCCAAGTTGATGATAACTAGAGAATCGCCAAAGACTTGTAGAGCTCTTCATCCCTTCTCAAAAGCAAAGAGTAAGAGTAATTTTAAGGCCAAGAGTTCGGAGTAGTTATTTGTGCCATCTCCCAGCCCCTCCTTAAGGTAAAAGTAATGTGTATGTGAGAGAAAGAGGCAACCCCCCCCCCCTCCCCCCCACAGTTTCTCTGATCAGACGGGGAGGCTCCATCGAAGAAATCCCATGGGAAGCTTGGATCGATGGGTATATGATTACTAACTCAAGTAAAAATCTATGTATACTTCCATATGCACAAATTTCGTTCAACAATTTTAGTTCTGAGATGCGTAATATGCATTCCAAAAAATTTTGGACAATGTAAAATTAGTAGATTAAAATTTGGATGATTTCTCCATAAATGAGTTCTTCGACAATGTACGGAAATTAACTTAATTGGATTATTCACCAAGCCATGTGTTGCCTACATGCAATTTTGCACAAGAAATTACTACTTACTAATTTATTTTAATTCATTTCTCTCACCCAATTTTTGATTCCCCTAAAATCACTTCTAGGTGTTCCCTATATATCCTCCCTAAATCCCAAGGGAATATTTTAATATCATGTTTTATTTAAAGGAATTCCACTTAACTCAATAGCCTACATTTTTTTATAGCTTGCTATTCAACTTAAATTAGGACTGTTCCCATTCACACTTCATTTCATTTTAGATCTCATGAAATTAATTTTTCCATTAATTTAATATTTAAACTACAACATGCACGTTTTAGATCAATTCAATTCCTAGTTATATTTTAATTTCATTTTCACTTTTATCCAAAAATGACTAAGTAATCACATCTCAAATCGTTTAATAATTTTTTACTTTTTTCTAAGGTATAACAAAATTTAGCATTTTACGAAATGGTAATATCTAAGCACTTTAGATAAATTTTCATTTTTACTTTTACATAGTCATCCCAAATTTTATAAGAATGCTAAGGGTTCCATGCACACCCTTCCCTTCAGGACGTACTTGCATACTCTAAGGGTGTCATGCATCATGCCCTTCAAACATTCTATGTTGAGCATTGGGAATGGTGGCCCAACTTGTAGATGCCTTGTTAACTCTATCATTGCCCCTATTTTTGAGACCACTGAACACTGAGGAATAAGGCCTTCACCTTATTGTGTGCCCCTTAGTTTTCCCTCGTGAGTGACCAAGTTCATGACCTACCCTCACAACATCATGTAACTGCTCAAGAAAAAGTGCCCTGCACTTTTCAACTCCAACCACAGTGTGAGTGTTAGTAGGTGGAAGCAGGGACGTTGTTCCACCTTTGCCCATAGTACTGGTCTGGTTCTATACAACCTCGTTACTCCTTTGTGAATTGGATCAATAAGCATGATGCCTGTACCCGCATCCACTAAGCAATGTTTTGTCAGATTTATCAAAATTCAATTACTTACATAAATCAAAATCGTTAATTTAAACTACTCCCCGACTTAGCTTGGAGTCTTAGAGTCTTGTTGATGATACCAATTCCAATGCATCATTATGTTTCTTGTCCACTCAAGAAACTTGTTAGTAGCATCTGAAATAATTATAATCAATCACATGTAAATTAATCATCAATATATCATGCAATTAATCTGACCATTTTCACATTTTAATTCAAGCAGTCCAATAAAATAGAGTTATAATGTTGTCATAGCATTTATTAATCGAGTTGTTTTTGAGAAAATGCCCTCAAATAATAAGTCTAGTTTTGTAAAAGTATTTAGAGAAGATGGGGCACTACAACTAGGTTGAGATGGAAACCTAAATCAATTAGGAAGTAAATCTCATAGGGAGAATACTCAGGTGGATAGAACTAGAGTTTAATGAAGAATTTTGGTCCACTCATCATGTTGAAACCCAAGATCTCAATTGCTTTTAATTTTTGTTGTTCAAGCTCACTTGCTTCTCTCTCACTTGTCTCGGGCTTGTCTGAGTTTGGCTCGCTTGATTTTGTCTCACCTAACTTCTTTTCTCTATAGCCTTTCTTGTGATTTGGCAATGGCTCCATAGCTTCATAAAAGGCTTTAGACATTTCTTCATTTGGATGCATGTCTCTTTCTTGTCTGACAATCTCTAGCAAAGTTTTTAGTTATTTGATTTTATTTGCTAGTTTTTCGATTTCTTCTTGCTTCAATTTGATCTGTACAAGAAGTAGAGATTATTTATATTTCCTGACCTGCTGATTATATACGTGCTTGTTATGATGTGGAGAGTACATTTCAACAGGTGAGTAGTAACTGAGGGTTTTGTTGATGGGATGAAGGGAGGAGGAAGAATATGGAGATGATTCCTTTTTCTTTATGAGATTAAGCAAGGAAGGCTTTTTCTTCTCATAGATCATTTCTAACCATATAATCCCAAACTAGAGTGGCTGAAAGTTGTTGATCTATTTCCGCTAGTCTTTGACAAGGAAAAGATTTACTAGTAGAACAAAACATACAAAACATGAAGGGTTGATGAGTATCACGCCCCTAATATTGTGTATCAGACGATGTGTTGTGTTTGAGAGACAAGATTCCAAAGAAGAGGAATCAAAGTTAGGAGTGAGAGGGGAGTCATCATCAAAAGAAAATTCTTCTGGAGGAAGGAAACACATTTAACCAGTGGGGTGGTCGGTAGAACTGCAAAAATCTAAATATGACCATTTAGGGTCCAAGGTGTCTGAAAATAAAGTGTCTAGCTTAGGTTTGCAACCTTTCTTTGGACACTTATCTACTCAATGACCTATTTTACTGCAAATGAAACAAGTATTTTGAGGAGTGGGGAGGGACGACGATGGACAAATGGATTTATTTTAGCTTTGGACTTGTGATAAGATTTTCTAGAAAAGATAGGTGTTGGATTATCAATAGAGAAACAAGAATGGGAAGTATAGAATTTACCTCCTTTGTGCTTATCTTTCTTGCATTAGCATGAAGAGACTGATTCGTGGCCTTTGTTGTGTACCCCAAGTTGGCATATTTTCTACGTCTCTATAAACATAAGTGGTGTACATTGCATCATGTATTTTAAGTCTGTTGAAGCTCTCTTCTTGAGGCAATTCTATTGAATGACTTACATTATGTGTCTATTGAACATGGTTATTGACATCCGTTAGATCTTAATGTTTTTGTCTTTGAAATATTGTTCGACTATGTTTGATAGTGAATTTGGAAAGCTCCTTATATAGTACTTTATGTACATTGGATCATACATATTTCCTGATGAGATGAGTAGCTTTTGCATATGAAAAAAATACTCATGATGGTATGCTAAGTTATAGAGTCTTTCACTTAGAAATAGATATCCTTGATGCTCATAATCATTACCATCATCAAGACTAGTAAAATTGATGTCCAAGCACCTACATAAGTTGATTGTCAACTTCAACATCATTGAGGATGTTGTTTTTGGTTGCTTCAGGGAGCCATATTCACCACTAAAAATCCAAGCTTGAAAACCAACAATAAGCTGAGTGGCTATGTACTTTGGCGTGAATGTGGCATCTTGGGCCTTTTGTGAGTGGTTCGGTTAGCCAACATTTATATTGCATCTTTGATCTCATTGCTAGTTTGACCACTGATATGCATTACAGGTTGATCATGCATAATGCTTCTTGAGAACACACTTATACTTAGAGGGGGGATGAATTAGTATAAGACAATTTCTTACTTTTTTAAACATTCATAAACCACAAGAAATCAATCACATAATAAATGAAAAATATGGAACTCAAGATTTACATGGAAACCCTTTCGGAAGAAAACCACAAAAAATTTATTTATAATTCTTTATAGGAGCCAACCTATTATTAAAAATATTTGTAGGCACCAACCTATTAGAAACACCAATCCCCACTGATACAAATCCTGGTAGGAACCAACCTACTCTTACAGATCTTCATAGACATCAATCTACTAGAGACACCAATCCCCACCACTAAGGACCAACTTAACAAGAGATGCCCATCTCTTTCAGATATTCATAGACACCAATCTACTGGAGACACCAATCCCCATCACTAAGAACCAACTTAGAAAGAGACACCAATCTCTTACAAATCTTCATAGACACCAATCTATTGGAGACACCATTCTCCACCACTAAGCACCAACTTAGAAAGATACACCAATCCTTGAGCTGCACCAGCCTTCACTGAGTCTTCTTGCTATTTATTCGTTCACCAGGTTTTCTTGTTGCTTCTTCCTCTACCAAGTCTACTAATTGCTTCTTCCTTCACCATGTCTACTTCCTACTTCTTCCTTTACCAAGTCTACTAATTGCTTTCGCCTTCACCAAGTCTGTTCATTGTTTGAATTTCCAGATGGTAACTTTCTCAAGCCTTGCTATTTTGGGCCTCTTCCTAAGAATGAACTTCTACATCATGACATGTATCCAATTTTTCAAATATGATTATGAAATTTTTACCCGCGGTACTTTTGTACATCTCGTCTATTCTCTGAAATTTTCACAGTCTGAAGAGTACCAAAAAAGAAGTTACAGTGAAAATGACAAGCCGACCTTCTTGAAACTGATTTCAGGAGCATACAAGAACCCTATATTTCATAGGGCATATCTCTGAAACTGTAGTGAAACATCATCTAAAATGTGTACCACATGTACACCAAGATCTCTCCTCTTTGTCTGCAAAGTTTCAAGGTCTTAAACATCCCAGAAAACAAGTTATAGCGAAAGTGCCAAACTGACATGTTTGAAACAGATTTCAAGAGCATTTGGGAACCCTAACTTCCACTAGGAATATCTCTGAAAGTATAGAGAAATAGTATCTGAAATTTGTATCACATGTACACCAATATATCTCCTCTATTGTGACAAAGTTTCAAGGTCTGAAACATCCCAAAAAATAAGTTATAGCGAAATTTTCAAGCTGACCTGTTTGAAACTGATTTCAGGAGTATTCAAGAACCCTAACTTCCATAGGGCATATATATGACAATATAGCGAACCAAAATCTGAAATTTGCACCACATGTATACCAATATCTATCTTCTATCTCTGCAAAGTTTCAAGGTCTGAAACATCCCATAAAATAAGTTATAGTGAAAGTTCCAAGCTGACCTTTTTGAAACTAATTTCATGAGTATTCAAGAACCCTAACTTCCGCAGGGCATATCTCCAAAAGTATAGCAAACCAACATATAAAATTTGTATCACATGTACACATATATCTCTCCTCTGTCTCTTCCAAATTGAAAGGTTTGAAATTTCCTAGAAAAAAAGTTATCATGAAAATTCCAAGATGACCTAAAACTAATTTCACAATTCAATCTTTGTTAATCCATTTTTCACTCACACTTTCTCTCAATGCTTTCTTTTTTTATACTTTTTCATAACCCTTCATGAAGGGAAATTTCCCTTAGTTAAATAATTAATTCCCAATACCATGGTCAAATACCCAAAATACCATGGAAAAATACCCCAAAGCATGGGAAAATACTCCAAACCCATGGGTTTGAAACCACCATTTCACTTTTTACTTTTTCACATGCACCCCTTTTTTAATATACTTGTAGACCTATATATATAAATAAATCTTGGAAATGTTGTGTGTATTGTAATGGCATAATATGAAATCAATGACATCATTAATCCTTTGACATCAATGCCAATAATCCAAACAATGTTGATGAGCTTGCCTAATCCTGCAATCCCTATGGAAGAAGAAGCTTGTGAAGAATTGTCGATCTACATAATCATATCCATGTATGGATCATTTTTTATGTGAAACACATGGATACATTTTTGGTGGATCTCTTATGGGAATGCCTTTTTCATCTGGCCTACTGTATCAAGAATAATCTCTATTGATGATTGTGAATCTTGATTATCTTCTTGATTCATAGGTATTGTTTCAACAATGTTTGGATCCCAATTCTTGATGGGGAGGCTTGCCCCCCCCACTAATGTTGCCAAGGGGTGGGGGGCAGGCATAAAAACTATTTGAGCCCCCCTTGGTGGGGGTTCAGGGGTAGTGCCCCCAAAGAATATTTTTTTTGAAAAATGCCTTGTAAAATATTTGGTTGCAAATATGATGGTAGAAGGTATGTTGGTGTTTTCTTGCCCTAAAAGGAAACCCTCTTTTATGGGGGCATTGTATTACACTCAATGATGGATTTACATTCGATGTTTTATGGGCCTATGGTATTGGGTAAACCATGGTATTTTCCCATGGGATTATATGTAATGAAGCCTATTTAAAGGTTGTGTGAGTGAGAGAGATCATTATGTGTCTGAGAGAGGAGATTGTGAGAGAGTGAAGAGGAGGTTGCAGTAGATGTGTTGTAGGTGTTATCCCTTCATTTTTCTAGATGGAATAAATGAAGGATTGGTTGTTTCTTCGAGGATGTATCCCATATCGGGTGAACCGCGTATATTGGAATCTCTCTTGTAATTTTTTTTAATTTTATTGCTTCACGATCCTATTCCTAACAACTAGTATCATAGATGAAGGTTTATTTGGTTGATAAACTTGTAGGAAAGGAGGGTTCCTAGTTTGAGTGGGAACAATGGTGGAAGAAGGAAAGTTCAGGTTTGAGAAGTTTAACATCCAAAACTACCAGCTATGGAAGATGAAAATGCAGGACTATCTATATTATAAGAATCATTTCCTACCATTAGGCAGATTAGCAAATAAGTTGATGACTATGAAGGACGAAGAATGAGAGTTTCTTGACATAAAGGCACTAGGAACAATATGGCTATGCCTAGCAGTGTTAGTGGCATTCAACATTTCAAAAGAAAAGACAATAGAGGATCTGGTGAAGGCATTGGATAGACTGTATGAAAAACCCTTAGCCTCCAACAAGGTATTTCCCATGAAGCATTTATTTAATATGAAGATGTCAAAAGGTGGGTCTATTGTTGATCATTTAAATGAGTTTAACATGGTCACCAGTAAGTTAAGTTGTGTAGGAGTAGACTTTCATGACGAGGTTAGGGCTCTTTTGATTTTGTGCTCATTGCCAGGAATATAGAATGGCTTGGTCATGGATGTGTGATTATGTTTATGGTTCAAACACTTTTAAGTTTGATGATGTTTTTGATGTTATCCTTAGTAAGGAAATGTAACGAAAAAGCACATGCGATACATCGGGTAATGCTTTTACTGTGGAGAACAGGGGAAGAAAAAAGAATAGAGGAAAGAGCCTAGGGAATTATGGAAAGTATAAAAATGGTAGATCCAAATCCAGAGGGAAGATGTAGTGCTGGCATTGTGGAAAGAAAGGACACCTGAAGAAAGACTGTTGGTCTAAGAAATAAAACAAGAAGATGGACAACATGATAATAATTTGGAAGCAAATTTTGTAGGTGATGTGTTGAAAGATGTTTTAATCCTTTCATTAGACAATATTATTGATTCTTGGGTGGTAGACTTAGGGCTTCATTTCATACCATACCCCATAGGAAATATTTTCAATACTATGTTCAAGGTGATTTTGGACAAGTTTATTTGGGTAATGATAAACCATGTAAAATTGTTGGAAAGGGTAAGATATAGATAAAATTAAAGAATGTATACCAATGATTGTTGAAATAGGTGAAGCACATTCCTGATTTGAGAAGAAATCTGATTTCAATAGGTCATTTGAAAAGTGAACATCATACAATTACATTTACATGAAATTTGTGGAAGGTCACTAAAGGATCACTGATAATAGAAAAATGAGAGAAGGTAGGTACATTGTATTTATGTATCGGTAATACTAAATTTTCTATTACTTTAGTTTCTATAGGAGCATATACAATATTGTGGCATCATAGGCTTGGGAACATGAGTGAGAAGGGGATGCATATTCTCCATTCAAGGAATTTATTGTTAGATTTGAAGCAGGTTGATTTGGATTTATGTGAACACTGTGTTTATGGAAAAAAGAAGAGTGTTAGTTTTCTTAGAGTTTGGAAGAAAAATAAGAGTGAAAAGTTAGAGCTTGTGCATACATATGTATGGGGACTAGCTCAGATATCATCTATGTTGATACTGAGAGGGGGGTGAATCAGTATCCAGTACAATTTAAAAACCTTTTTCAACTTATACTTAAACCATTCAATTATATCCAATGAGCAATGAACAATAGTATAAGAGTTACACCAATACACCACAATACATCATGCACAATATATGAGAAATAATCAATAGTTTTTGTTCAAGGGAAGTAATGACTTCCAAAGGTAGCTACAGCTTCCAAATGTAAAGGGAGGGATAAACCTCCAAGAGGAAGATACAATCCTCCAATATCAAGAGATATTTGAACTCTCTATCCTTGCCCCTTCCTTCCACCCAATAATATATGAAAGATAATAAAACTTTACATTAAATCATCACCATCAACCAATCATCACATAGAACCTGATATGCTTCCTGAGACTTCTTCAATTTCTGCAATTCTTCAATTCTTGGAGTACTATGATCCTGTAGATAATGTTACTCAATGTATTCTATGAAACTCCTCTAATTTTCACTCCTTGAATCCTCCCCAAAAGGAGGTTATAGAAAGAATGGTAGACTTTATTCAATTCTGGTCTGTTCAGAAGACCCGACTTGTACAACATTCCCCGCGCTCAATATTTAACATCTGATTCTGAAACACACACACAAGAAACCAAAGTCTGTAATATTTCCAATGGAAGTGGTCCCACTGCATTTGGAGTCTGTATGAAAAAGTTATGACTGTTTTACCCAGAACACCTGTTTATTGACTAGTTTCAGGACTGGTCACAAACCCTATATTCCACAGATTGTATCTCCATAATTATAGCGAATCAAGAGCTGAAATTTTTACCAGAGGTACCTTGATATGTATTCTCAATAACATAGAGATTTCACCATCTGAATCGTTCTAGAAAAAAAGTTATAGCAAAAATGGTAAGATGACCTGAAAATAACATACCTTAGAACACATCACCAAAATACTTCATCCTCCCTTGAAATCCGGCCTTATTTTACTTCTTCTTCCCTATGAAATTCAAATTGTATCAAATGAATGTATAATGATATTTATTTATACCATTTATGTCACTTCCTTTTAACATTAGGGCCGACCTGACACTTTCTTATTTTGTAATTATTTTCTTTAATTATTT
>ML789398.1:337842-348396 GCA_009831015.1 Picea engelmannii
TTGTACCTGCCTCGACCGCCACTAGCCTTGTCTCCCTTGCTCAATTCATTTAGCTGACCCTCCATGAGAGACTCTTCATAAGCAGTCTGGGTGAGATGAGGAAAAGGAGGAGTGTCTTCTAGGCAGTGGATTTCAGGATCCAGTTCTTCTGCTTCTCTTTCCTCCTCATGGGCGACCAGATGGTTCTGAAAAGGGGCCTGAATTCTCTGGTCTTCTTTGTCTCTTCCCCTTTCTCTGTGCATAGTTGGGGGAGCAATATTATTTGGCCTCCTGAAACCTCCTTTATTTTCGGTGTTCTGAGGGCCCTTATACATTTTTTTCCTTTCCACCTTCAATTTCTCCACCTCTTCGGTCAATAACTTCATTATCTCGGTCAATTCATTTACTTGAGGGTGGGGCAATGATGGGCTGGAAGTTGAGGCTTCAGATCTTCCCTTTCTTCTGTCTGTGTCTGCTTTGTTCCTCAGTCTGTCAGCTACCAATATGTTGGATTCCACTTCTACGGAAGCATCTTGCATTTGAGCTAAGGAGGTCGCTCTTCTTTCTCTCAATAGCAGGCATAAATCAGGATCAAATGCACCAGCATATGAAATTTGGGCGAAGGCCTCTGAGGGATTTATCTCTGCAGGGATCTTGTTGTACATCTTATTAAATCTTTTGGAGAAGTCTGAGACAGACTCTCCTTCCATTTTCCTCAGAGACCCAAACTCTGTCATGTAATACATGAAATCTTTTATGTCTCCCCACTGCCTCAGGAAGACGTTATCCAAGGTTTCAATGCCAGCAATAGATCCAGGGGCCAATCCTCTGAACCATTTCCTCACCTCTCCATCTAGGCTCTGGACAAAGACTCTCATCCAGACATCTTCATTCTCGATATTCAAGTTGTCTGCATAACTGTAAAAAGTAGCTAGGTCCTCTTCAACAGTTATGTCTCCCTCCCCACTGAACTTGGGCATGTATTTCAAATAGTCTCCAGCAGGGAGGGGATTCATAGGATGTGGTAGGATTAAAGGAGCATATCTAGCAGCAACTATGGCATCCATTATATTCAGAGGGGGATTAGAACCAGCCATAGGAATATTAGGTAGAGGAGAACTCGGAGGGGAAGGAGTATGGATGGGAGATGTCGGAAAAGAGGTTCTTGGAGGAGACAATGGAGAAAACAGAGAGTGAGCCAAGGGACCTGAGTGTGCAGATGCTTCTCTCTGTGCAGTAGTAGCAAAAAAAGGAGGGGTGGTGAAACCTTCAGAAGCTTGAGGTCTGTGATGAGGCACGACCTCTAGGGAGGGGGGAGTGACAAGGATCTCTCTTTCTGATACCAGACCAGGAGGAGAAAACTTAGTAGGAACACTCCCGAAATTCAGAAAATGGGAAACCTCGGAGGAAGGACGACTAGGAAGCTGAGAATAAGAAAATGGAGTTCTCATAGAAGGGGACGACGTATTACCTGTTTCAGCGATGGAAACTTCTTTCGCAGAGCCCTTTCCCTTTCTGTGCACCACTTCCGAGTCAGCTTCTGGTGTAGCCAAAGGCAAGTGTAGATTAGACCTCGTATTTCTGCCTCTCGAAGCCATAGTTGATAGAGCAGGTTCTCCCCAGCAGAGTCGTCACAATGGAGTCACCAGGTGCACAGTAGAAATCTTCAAGTTCTGATATCTGATGCACCTTCAGAATCAATTGATCTTTGTCGTTAAATCCCGGGGAAAATATTCAACTACGTGCCCGACAACGATGCCAGAAATGTTAGCGTCAGAAGTCACTCCTGGATTTCTTGCAGGAGCAGAGCCTGACACCCATCAGTTTAATGTCACGATTTGTTTGAAAGGGGTGATCAAATGGAAGAAAACTCGGAACAATCATCTCAACTCAGAAACTAGGCCAGGCATGCATGGGTGAGTGAGGTCTTAGATAAACTTCAAACAGTGAGTTGTAGTAAGGGTGAGTAGGGGGAAGACTTGCATGAGAAAAGCGCGAAGGTCTATCATAAACATCAGGTTTGTAACAGACTGAAGGAGAAAACATTCAAACACAAGATCTTCTCTCATTCAAACACAAAAGACCAGAGAATACAATAATGCCACAACAAATCCTTTATCATAACATCACTGCAACAATCCACGTGAATCATTCGATCATGAACTCTCTAGTATGAGACGAAAACTTAAATGGAAAAAGGAGAACTGTTTGTCATAAAACAAGAAATATCAAACATAGATACACAACCCAGAGAACTAGGATGTTTTCTGAAAATTTACAGTCGAGAGCTTAGATCTACCATCGATAGATACAAAAATGGCGAAAACACCTTCATATACTTAGAACAACAATCAACAACAAAATCAAGACACTGCATTGAAGGCTTTGTGTCTGCATGGCTTTCTGACAGTCAACCTCCGAAAGATCGTGCAACTTATGTCAGACGCAATCTAACTCTTTGACAGTTCCAACGGTGAATCGACATGCCTTTAATTCGTTGCCGTGCTTTCCCATTATGGCGGAGGCGATGTCTAACCACCACCAACCGCTTCAATAACTGCTTCATCGGGATTGAGGATGGCCTGGCCAACTCGACACCTTCGGGACGTGGAGGGCCTCCCGCACTGCCACTTGGAATAACTGACTGGCTTAAAGAATATGCGTGGAGGCCAACGCGGAAGGTGGGGCATGGGAACAGAGTGATAGGGCCAAAACAGCAGGGAGTGGAGTAAGAAGCGATGAGGGAGAGAGAGGGGTTACAGGGGAGACACATGGCAAAAGGCGATAAGAGGAAGAGGCAGGAGAGTAGATGTGATGGACACATTTTAGTGGGAGGCTGACGTGGAGGGAAAGAGACACGTGGCAGGTGGTGAGTGGACGATGAGATGGGGAAAGGACCACCTAGACTAAAGGACAGATGGCACACGACCGCGGGGGGAGAGGTGGTTCTGGAAGGTGACGTGATGGGAGAAGGGCCCACGCTGGCTAAACAGAGAGCAGATGAGAAGGACGGGATTATCCAAGTGCCGTTGATCCGGGCACGCTGATCTTGGCCGTCGGAAAGATGCACGCCCAATTCTGGACCCCCCCCTCCGCTTAAAGGTAGAAAGGAAGGGGGGGTCCGAAATTGCCTTTATCGCCATTGATCCGGGCACTACGATCAGAGCCGTTGAAGAGATGCACTCCCGATTCCGGACCCCCCACTCTGCTTAAAGGTAGAAAGGCGGGGGGGGGGGGGGCCNGGGGGGGGGGGGGGGGTCCAGAATCTCATCTATGCCGTTGATTTGGGTGCGCAGATGCACGTCGTCCAGACCCGTTCACTGTTTACCACGGGAACATTTACATCCGAACTTAGGACAAGTGGGTTTTTAACCCATTTTCTTGCATTCTAACCCCCCTTACAAGAAATATCGTTAACAGCTTCTAATCACTTAATATGCACCAACTCCTTGTACTGCCTTCAATAGTTTCTAAGGATTTATCCTTCCTAAGCTTTCTCACAACTTCGAGCCTTAAAGAAGACCCTTTGCACGCACTCCTTGCGGCAACCTTCAACACTTGAAGTGTTGAACGCTCTTCAAACTTGCGCACACTCTGCAGCAGTGGTCTATCAATACTTTACTCAGGTTCGAAACTCTGAGATTTTCCTCGGCCTACACACTCCTTGTAGGCTCCTGTGCCCAAATGCACTCCTGAGGAATGAGAACAAAAGCTATCTCTCCTGATCTTTCAGAGACAAACCTCTGAACACTTTGTCGATGCACTCCTTGCGGACAAATTCAACTGCACTCCTTGCAGGAACTCTTGCTCAGATAGAGAAACAATTGAAACTCATTTCTCTTACTCTCTCTCAGATTTCAGACATTCAACAAGAAATCATTCATACATATCATAAAAACAATTGCATGACAGAAAGAGTAAAACATTCATGAGCATAACATTCAAAAATGTATACATAGAGAATACATGAACACCATGAGTCTGAATCACAACTTTCTTGTATTAATTCAGAACTTCTGTACATGGAGTCTGCTACACAACTCTCTACTTCTCCTCTATGCTCTTGCTCCGTCTTGTTACAATGATACAAGTGAGGGTGTCTATATCCAGTTTCCCTCGTCCCTTCTAAAACTGTCTAATCTAGGAATTCAATTCTACCTACTTGCATTAACTGTCATAAATGATTCTATCTACTTCAGACGGAAGATGGACGCTTAAGGTCTGTTTACAATATTACAAGTACGCCTCCCTCTTTAATTATTACATTTATGTTTGGCACATCAAATTTTCAAAATGATTCAAATAACTTTATCATATGTCAAAATGCATTGGCGCCTGCCCCACGCTCCCTTGACGCTGGCGATGATCCTGCATCACTGTTGAAGTAGCAACATATCTTTCTGTTGAAGTTTCTCCAACTCTTCTATAGTGCACATAGTTGTATACTCAAGATGGTTGAGAACATCCTTAGTAACTTTAATATATAGACCATTTCCTGGTTCCATACTAATCACTTCAAATATAGTTATAACATCAATCTTAAAATCTAATAGTTTTTCTTTAGTGAATACTAAGGTATTCCTCAATTCCTTGATGAGGTTGTCTTCTTCATTGTTGACTCGAGTTTGCATCAAATCCCACATTTCATTCTGATTAGAAATCTCTTTCTTTGTATTATGTTCTTCAATCTGATTGGAATTCTCCTTTTCTTTATTTTGGTCCTTATCTTGATAAGGATTATCTTCTTCTGAGTTTTGTTCTTTATTCTGATAGGAGTCCTCTTCATTAGAGTCTTGTTCCTTATTATGACAAGAATCCTCTTTATCTGAGTCTTGTTCCTCACTTTGATAGGATTTCACTTCTTCTTGTGTTTGATTCTGATAACTGTTTTCTAGGTGGAGCCATAATTCTTTAGCAAATTTGTAATGTCTCATCTTTTCTTTGACTTGGCCTGACAATCCATCCTGGATTGCTTTCAAGGCTAATGAATTGTTTCTCCTTTCTTCCTTTGGATTTTTAGTTTTTCTCTTTGAATTATTTAAGTGCCAGGGATTACTTACTACCGAATCCCAAACTCCAGATCCTCTTGACTTCAGATATCTTTTCATGTTTTCCCTCCATGATGAATAATCTGTTCCATCAAATAAGGGAGCTTCATTTGTGGAGAGAGAAATTTGTCCACCCATTTCTTCATAATCTACCTTCCAGTGTTTAACCTATGCTGAAGGCACTCACTCTGATACCAATTGTTGAAATGGACACTTGACACTGAGGGGGGGGGGTGAATCGGTGTCACAAAACTTTGGACATTTTTCCACTTTTCATAAATTAACTGAATAACATATATTTATCTCATTTTCTCAACCAATATATAAAAGAATAAATATTTTATTTATTTATTTAACTTGAATGAATACATAAGATCAATCTTTGAATATATTCAACTTCAAGAAACTATGAGAGACCCAGGTCTCTGTTACAAGACCCGGCTTGTAGTTCTCAGATCCAACTGATAAATGAGGAATCCAACCCTCATAACAAGTCCCAACTTGTTGATCTCAGATCCAATTGAGATGTGCGGAATCCAATCCTCATACAAGACCCAACTTGTAAACAAGCACCAACCTGATAGAATGAACCTTCATTCAATCCATTATATGTAAATATATATACTTCAACAAATTCAACTACTCTTCTTCTCACCATTCTTTCTTGTTTATATAGTCTTCCAACTGGTGTGAATTTGAATCATTGTGTTTTTTGATATTTGAACCATTGTAACTTTTCATTTAAATGATAATATTAAACTTTAAATAATATCATTTTTCCTTTTATCCTTTATTCATAATGCTCACAATTTAACTCTCTTAATCATGACTATGTGTCGGTTCTTTTGTCTTCATGAGTTGATCACAGACATGGATCAACTCATTATATCATTCTCCTACTTCTGCTACGTCCTCAATTCGTCAACATATCATATTCGATCTTTCACCTATTCTCTGTATTGTTATAGTGTTAATTCTTTGTCAAATTACAGAGATGAAATCTGTATGAGGTGCTTCCTTCAAACCATTGTCATATGACCATAGGCGCAGAACCACAAGATTATTTAATTTAAGCGTTGCCTCTTCATTTACCTTAATTTATTTATTTCATACAACTGCATGTGGTGACCAGGCCCTAGGCCAAGCGAGTGCTTGATCACTTATCAAAATCAACGATCACGTTTTAATGTCACGATGAGATGGACGGTTCTCATTTACTTCGAAACTTTGTCCTTTGTGACTTCCAGCCTCTGTAATCTTTCAAATCTCATGAAGCATATTTCGTCGAAGTGTGTATATGGATCTCATTTAGTAGATTAGATGTTCCATATTTAATCTTCTGTGAACGAACGATCCTTACTTATATAGAGGCTTCAATCACAATCGACGATTACGACTTAATCAAGAGTTGAGATGAACGATTCTCTTTCACTTCGGAACTTTGACTATTTGTGGATCCTGGACTCTGGAGTAGAAATTCCTTCGAAATGATTACCTACCGAATAAGTCATAAAGTGGTGGTGACCGCTTGTTGTCGGTTAACACCTCCACTTACGCTATCCTTCCACTATGCTTGATCATCAGTTGAGAATGCTCCCGAAGTAGATAAACGGTTAGCGTTACTTTGTGATTTATGCTTACTCTATCTTTCCATTGTACTTGATCAATGGTCGAGAATGCTCCTGAAGTTATCTTAGATCAACGATAAATGTTGACTTCGGCCTTCAACACTTCAAGTGATTTATCCTTCACAATCCTTCAATCTTCTGGAGTTCATTTCACCGAAGTAGATCGAACGGTTGGATTTTATTTGCACGATGAACGGTTCTTGTTCATTTCAGAACTTCGGGACTTCGGGCATTTTCTAGTGGTGAAACTCCCCAAGTACAAACTCCCGGAGTGATGTAACTTGCTGACATCACTTGTTGATGTGGCACTGACTGAGTGGCTGACACGTGTCACTTAGATTCATGACTTACGCATACCTGAAATGGCAATTGCACTTTGACTCTTGTCATCATCTGATTGCGCCACGTGTCCTTGCTGACGTAGTCTTGCTAATGTGGATCTCCTCATGTGGCACATGTTCTTCTCTTGGATCTAACATTTGTCCTAACTCCCAAAATATATCTCAAATCGACGGCTGAGAGTGACTTTGTCCTTCGGTGCTTTAGGTGAATTTACACGTTCTCAACCCATTTTCGCTGAAGTTGTTAGCACCAAAGTTGACCACTATTATGATCCAACGACCATCATGTATTGTCCAGATCCGATGGTCCTCATTTAATTCAGAGCTTCAAGGCTCCGACCTTCATCTTTTCTTATCCTATCCTTCCAGTTTATATAGATCAGATGGTCAATATGACTCCCGAAATATTTCTCAGATCAGACGATGCATGTCCTCTTCGGAACATTTGTGGCTTACACTATCCTTCCACTTTACTCAATCCAACGATCGGTATATTATGTGAAGTGTTCCTTAGATAGGATGACTCATGTCCACTTCAAGACTTCGGCCTTCGGGTAATCTTACTTGTACTAGGCTTCTTTTCTCCGGAGTAGTCAACACCGGGGTTGAATGTTTTTCTACTCAGCTTTAATCCAATGGATAAGATATATTATGAAGCTCTTGCTTCAGATATGTCAGTTGAGATCTAATTCTTCTGACTTCCCCTCGATTTGAAGCTCCTGATTTGTCCCAAAATATACATCAACGAACATGATTATTTTCTTTCTTTACGCAGGTTTCCTCTATGATCCAACGATCAAGTTTTCATTCAAATTCTGGATGAATGGCTCCCGTTGCTTGATCTTTTATAAAGGTTTCCCTTGTTCAGTAAGCTTTTATCCTGTGGGATTTCTGCAGTGCTATCTCTCTTTAGCTTTGATCATAAGTGATCCAGGTGGATATCGGTGGCCACCCACCTTTTCCAAATGGCTCAAAATGGTTTTCTGGCAATTTACTATTTTTAGCAGATTTTAACTTTCGGGGCCATTTTGAGGGCCCATATGAAGGTTTTTCAATATAGAGGTTCTCAATGATATTCAAAGGAATTATTGAGCCCCCAAAATGAATCTCCTTAATGATACCTTTCCAACGAGCTATCACACGCCTAAAACGGAGATTGTATGCAAAAGTTACGACCCCGGGAAGTTGATGTACTCACTTACCCAAACGGGGCCCACATGACTTTTGGCGCTTCATCTCCCAGGGTTAGGTTTTTGGATGTCTAGGGTTTTTGGTATTCCTATTTATTGTAAAAAGGCCTTCAGAGCCTCATTGTAATAATATTCTTACGAATGCGAGTAGCCATCACATCTCTTCTCAGAGATAAGCTACCACCATTCTAGCGAGTCTTTCACTCTGTATTTTTACAGTCTCTGTACATTTCTTTCATTAATAGAAATCATGTATTACTGTATATCTGTTTTTATGGTTGCATCTCTGATACATTTCTGTTATATTGTTGAATATCTGTGATATCTCTGTGCATTTCTTTATTATATCTCCGATCTCATTTTGTGCCGAAAATAATCCGGATCAGTGGTATCAGAGCAGGCTGCTCTTGATCATTTTTTTTAGTGCATGTCCCCGATGAGGTCCGAGTATGGCAAGTTGGGTCTCGAGCTTGTATCTCTTGAAGAAAATCGCTCTCGCACACCCAAGAAACCCTCAATGGTGGAAGAAAAGAAAAACAACGAAGCAGACGATCCTCTCAATCTGTTGCTTGAGCAAGCTCTCATGCGACAGAGGGACGAAATGATGGAGAGTTTTTCCCACATCCTTCAACGTCTTCCTATAGCATCAGGCACATCTTCATCAAGCGGCCACTGTGGAGGCACCTCGTTGTACAAGTTAATTTTGATATTCCTGTATTTGAAGGACAAATAGATGCAGAAGCCCTAGAAAAATGGTTAACTCTGCTGGAAGGTTATTTCTCTGTTCACAATTTTTTCGACAAAGAAAAGATCACCTTTGCACTCCTTAAATCTCTCCCTCATGTCAAACATTGGTGGGAAACTTACTGGGAGAAAAGTTCCACAGAGGAGTCTGGAATATATGGGGCCGATCCCACTTGGGATTTTTTTGTGGATGCGGTAAAAGAACAGTATTACCCTGTTGGTAACTATGAGGACCAATACATGAGATGGACCACACTGTGGCAAGAGAGTGGCCAAGCAGTTCCGGAGTTCACCAATACCTTCCATACCTTGCGCACCAAGCTGGGTATCAAAGACTCCGAGCGACTTTGGTTCTAAAATACCGTGGGGCTCTACATAGATACATCCAAATTGAAATGGATTTTTTGGACATCTCATCACTCGGTGCTGCTTATCGATATGCTGTTAAAATTGAGCAGAAATTTAAGCACCAGAACAAACGGGAATTCAGGTCTGCAAATCCGCAACAACCAAAGTATGACAAAGACGACCCTAACAAGCAGTCTCCCGAAAACCAGTCCAAGACACAAGAAAAGAAGGGTCACGGGAAGACAAAGAAGGACACCAAAAAATGGTGTGAGTTCCAAAAAATCCCCTAGCACAACACCAATGAATGTCGCTCAAAATAATCATTGGTGGCCAATATCAAAGACAAAGAGCCGAACCCTGATTTAGAATCTGATTATGAAAATAATGGTAAAGGACAGATCATTGACACAGACCCCACTGCTATTGTCACGACCGCAACAATTCAACTAGAAGAACCAACCGATCCTGAAGAGGGGGAGCACCTTTTTCATTCACAGATGTGGGTGAAGGGGACCTCGCTGCATTTTATTATTGATAGCGGAAGCCAGAAGAACCTCATCTCAGCAGAGGTCGTCAAACAATTGGGATTGTTGACAACACCACACCCGCAACCATACAACATCGGGTGGCTTCGGCAAGGACGAGATCTCCGTGTCAACCAACAGTGTTGATTGTCATACAACATCCAACCCTTCAAGGATGAGGTATTATGTGATGTTTCCCCACTGGATGTCTATGATGTTCTCTTGGGCCAACCATATATGTGGAGATGCCATGCTGTTTATGAGTCTTGACCCCGTAGTGTCATTGTTACTTTGGGGGGTCATCTCTACAGAATACCAGAGGTAGTTTTGACTACTGTTCCACCTAAAAAGTGCCGCAAGGTAGTATCTCATACTGCAAAATTCATCTTCTTCACAATCTGTTCAAAAGGAGAACAAAAGGACACTGCAACCACTATAGCCTTGCCCCAAGCACCTTCTATCCAACAACAGCAGGTCAACAAGGCTGCAACAAAGTGCAAAGATTCCTTCTGCACATCGTCCTCTCATGTATCTCGACTTGTTGAGAAGCCTCAACCGCAACAGGTTCGTGACAGATTTCCACAAACTAAGCAGCGTGGCGTCTCCAGAAAGACAAGCAGCTCACCAAGATGCAGATTCAACAAATGCTTTTTCCTCTCCCCCGGGAACTCAACGCAATGGAGACCATTGCTTCCTAAGGAGGGAGGATTGATCCAGGTGGATATCGGTGGCCACCCACCTTTTCCAAATGG
>ML789398.1:348446-385946 GCA_009831015.1 Picea engelmannii
GGGAGGATTGATCCAGGTGGATATCGGTGGCCACCCACCTTTTCCAAATGGCTCAAAATGGCTTTCTGGCAATTTTGGCAATTTACTATTTTTAGCAGGTTTTAACTTCCGGGGCCATTTTGAGGGCCCAAATGAAGTTTTTTCGAGATAGAGGTTCTCAATGATATCCAAAGGCATTATTGAGCCTCCAAAATGAATCTCCTCTATGATACCTTTCCAACGAGCTATCACACGCCTAAAACGGAGATCGTATGCAAATGTTACGACCCTAGGAAGTTGATGTACTCACTTACCCAAACGGGGCCCACATGACTTTTGGCGATTCATCTCCCAGGGTTAGGTTTTTGGATGTCTAGGGTTTTTGGCATTCCTACTTATTGTAAAAAGGCCTTCAGAGCCTCATTGTAATCATCTTCTTGCGAATGCGAGTAGCCATCACATCTCTTCTCAGAGATAAGCTGCCACCATTCTAGCGAGTCTTTCACTCTGTATTTTTACAGTCTCTGTACATTTCTTTCATTAATAGAAATCATGTATTACTGTATATATGTGTTTATGGTTGCATCTTTGATACATTTCTGTTATATTATTGAATATCTGCGATATCTCTGTGCATTTATTTATTATATCTCTGATCTCATTTCGTGCCGAAAATAATCCGGATCAATAAGATCATTGTTGATCCTATTGTGATCAACAATAATCACAAATTGCTTCATCCTTAAGGTGATTTCGATATGTAGTATAATTTTACTCATGAGATTAACCTTGTTGCTTTGCTGCATTCTCTTTCGATCATTGACCTTTCATTACACATGGAAAGACCTTATTGGCCATCCTAACACTAATGCCAACTATATAATTTTTCATGACTAATTCATGTTGCCATCATAAAAACTTATCATGATTGTTGACATCAATGACAACATATCAATGACAATATGTCCAACATTGTCTTGTATGTTCATAAGAACTACAAGAATCTATATCTTTGGGAATCTCTTTGAAAATGGGATCTTCTTTTATTTGGACAGAAGAGGAAGGATTTGTTTGTTCTGGGAGGAAGAAAGAGGAATTTGTTGCAAATATGTTGTCATTGATGTCAAAGTAGTCATGGGCATGGTCATTTATAGAGAAATAACAAATAGTATGTTACAAAGTATGACGCACAAACATAGGAAGTTGTGAAAGGATTAAAATATAAGTGCACGTAATAAAAGAAAGTATGACACAAAGTATGACGCACAAAAAAAGGACGTCGTGAAAGGATGAAAACATAAGTGAACAAAAGGATCGAAGGATGAAAGGATCAATGGCGTAGAAGAAGATCAATCACTAGGACTTGATCATAGATATGATCGACCAGTGAAGAAATTCTTGGTGATAACAAATAATTCCAGTCATATCGATAGGGGGATGACCCATGACGTAGTTCAGAAGTGAATTATGAAAGAGAAAAATGAAATGGAGTAGACTACGAAAACTTTCAATGTCTGTGATTGTGAATTGGAGCACCAGATGTTGGTGTTGCAATGCAATGACGAATTTGCAATGACTACAAGGTGCCATGACCTAGTGTGATGAACGACACAGTGGAGTGTGATGAGACAAAGTCAGTACGACAACTAATGACGGAGTGGACTGCGATGAAATGAGTGGAAGTTCAATAGCCAAGTGAGCGATTCACTAGGGCGTGCTCACAATCCAATGGGGTGACTTGGTGAGAGCACTACAGGACAAGTGTGACAGGATGAAGACTTGTGACTTGAGTCTTGCGCTCCTATTCTATTTGCGCATTAGGTGCTCTGTAAGCCATAAACCAGAATGTGAATTGTTGTGTCAATTTGAGGAGATGATTTGATAAGAATGGGTTTTGTTGTTGGAGATGAGCTAGAGCTCTTTTGTTGGAATATTTGGTCACATAATCGATCCTTCGTTAATCATTGAAAGGTTCAATGATGATACTTGAGAATTTTCGTAAAACAAGGAATATTTGGTCTGTTTAATTTAGTCGAAGAATGTCTAGCCATAAATCAACAAGAAATATTCTTAATTTAGACATAAGTATGTCCACATATAACTAAATGGACTTTGATATGGTCAATATATGTCCAAAATATAACTATTATGCATCCACATACTTAATTTAGACAAAATTGTGTCCACATATAACTAACTAAACTTTAATCTGGTCAAGATATATCCATAATATAATTGTTATTCGTGACCCCACATACAGTTAGTCAAACTCAGGAAAATATATTATAAATATGGATGTGCGTTGATCGATAAAATTAGTTGATGTGAAGAGAGGGAAAAGGTTATGTATTTGTTCAAAGGAACTAAACTGGAGATATATTAGATCATTTTTTAATTGAAGAGAAAAGTCTTGTTAAAGGTCTAGTTATGTAAGGAATTTTTTCATTAGAGAAAAATGAATACAGGGAGGCAGGGTGGTGCAGGGGAGAGGGATAGTGTCCTCACTCTACAGGTTGGTTCCTGAGAGGATTGGAGTCCTCATCATTTGTAACAGGTTATTTCCTAAGAGGATTGGTGTCATCATCATTTGTAATAGGTTGGTGCCTAAGAAGATTGGTGTCCTCATTATTTGAAACAGGTGGGTTCCTGTCAAGATGAAAGATTATAAATTGTAAGTTGGTGCTTGTAGAAGAACATAAATAAATATGTTCTATGGTTTTTTCCTGCATTGGGTTTCCACGTAAAAATTCCGGCTTACTGTGTTTTCTGTGTTGTTTTGATTTATGTATGCATTGGTGATTAAGTAATCACTTCAAAATAATATTAAATCATTAAAAGAAAGGAAAATTGATAAAATTGATATAATATTGATTCACCCCCCCCTCCCCCAGTATTACTGTGAGTCTCAAAAATTGGTATTAGAGCAAGGTTCCTTAACTAACAACCTAACAACTGGAAGGAATATCACACAAAAAGTATGGCAAGTCAAGATTCCTCTTCTTGTTCAACCATACCTCCTCTATTCAATGGAAGCAATTTGGCTTTTTGGAAAATCAGAATGAAGACCTACTTGTTGTATCTTGGTATGGAAGTCTAGAAGATCATGGTAGATGATTATAAAATCCCAACAACTCTTCCAACTGATTAAGCTGGTAAGAAAAATTACTACATTAATGCAAGAGCTATGAATGGTATCCAAGGTGGGCTTGTAGAAACAAAATTTGTTAAACTAATGGAGTTGGAATCCGCAAATAAAATATGGGACAAAATGGTAAACAATTATGAAGGAGATGAGAAAGTAAAGTTGGCCAAACTTCAATCTCACAGAATGAAATTTGAAATCCTAAGGATGAGTGAAGATGAAAATATTGCAGGTTTCTTTCTCAGAGTAGATGAGACTATAAACACTATGAAGGGGCTAGGTGAGAAGATTGAATAAGCTATGGTGGTTCAAAAGGTACTGACATATCCTCCCTCAAGACTTGATGCGAAGGTTTATGTTATAAAAGAAATGCATGAACTAGATAAACTAACTATGGATAGGCTCCATGGAATACTAACTTCTTATGAGATGAGGACTAGGAAAGAACAACCAGATCTAAAGGATGCAGTATTCAAGGCATGAACATCTCAAGATCATGATTCTTCTGAACACTTCTCAGATGAAGAAGAAGCTAACTTTGTAAGGAAACTGAAGAGGGGCTCCAGAAAGTATAAAGGTATGTTACCATTCAAATTCTTTCATTGTGGTAAAGTTGGTCATTTTGCATCCAAATGTCCTTTCAAAGAAAACAACACCAATGAATAAGGAAGAAAAGGCAAGGATAAACCTAAGGAGTTTAAAAAGAATAAGTCTTTTAAAATGAACAATTTTTATTCAAGGGAGGATAACAACAACTCTTTAGACACTGAAGAAGAAGAATATGAGCCAGATACAACTCAATATGAAAAAATTCCCATGGATTTAGAGCAACAAAGACATGATCAAGAAAAAATAAACACATAAGAGTGTGAAGTTGTAGTCAACATGGAAGGATAACTCATTAGTGCTCTGGAGGAAATCTCCCGACTCAAGAAAAAGAATAGACTAAGAAAAGAACAGTTACAGATTTATAAAGAAAAATATGATGAGATTAGTGAAGATATAGTTAGCTTAAAAATCCAGCTAGAAGAGGCCAAAAGAAGGGAAGAAATATTGATGAATCAGATAAAAGAAAAGGAGAACATCTGTTACAAATTAGAAGAAAAAATAGTATCATTGAGAAAATATCTATAGAAGTCCAAGACTCAAATGAATATCAAATTCGTAAGAGGATTTGAAATCCTAGATAACATTCTCAGTAATCAAAGATCACCAGATGACAAGATAGGATTGGGATATAAGGAAATTTTGAACATTTTCAAAGGTGATTCAAGCATCAACATGTCAACTACTAAGAATCCCACAAGCTATGCCAATCCTCTCAAGGGAAACAATAGTTAGCCTAACAAGTTAGGAAATGAAAAGAAGAATTAGTCAGAATTGGATCATCCCAACCATGTAAACAAATATGTAGAAAGGAAGCAACAAACACCTGAATCTTATCAAGTTGGTAGACACAGACCAATTCCTTCAAGTAAGTTATTCTTTCCAAGGCATCGAAAATTTTCCTATGGATATTGTTTCTCTTGTGGTAATTCTGTACATAAGGCTATGAGTTGTAGAACTTTTAGATATAACATAAATGTAGGAATGAGATTCAATAAACCTCAAATGGCTATGGTTCAAAATTATTTCAATAATGCCTTCTCTCCTTTACTGAATGAACTCGAGTGCGACATATGAAATAATTTTGGACATAAGGCAAATGAATGCAGAAGCAAGATGTTTCCTATCTTTAAGAAAGACATACAATAAAATTTTACCAAGTTTTGGAGGAAGAAAAATAAAAACAAAGAAAAATGTGGACCGACTCTATATGCCAAAAATCAAGAAAATCAATGGTATATTGACAATGGCTACTCCAAGCACATGACAAAAGAAAAGAGTAAGTTTGAATTCCTAATTGAAGAAAAAGGAGGTAATGTTACTTTTGGAAACAATGCTCCAACCATAATTAGAGGAAAAGGAATTGGTGTATTAGATGAAGATAAGAAGGGAAAGACCAAAGAACATAATGTGTTGTATGTAGATCGTCTAAAACATAACTTGTTGAGTGTAAGTCAAATGCGTGACCAAGGACACAATGTTCTCTTTCATTCAAAAGGTTGTAAAGTAATGGATGTGAATACAAGGAAGATTGTTGTGAAGGTGGTCAAAACTCTGAGGAATGTGTATATCTTAGAAGAAGGAAAAGAAAAATGTTGCATTGGTAAAACTAATGAGAGCTCACTTTGGCACAAAATACTAGGTCATCTTAGTTTTAATCAGCTTGTTAATCTAGGAAGAAAATATGTTGTATGCGATATGCCTAAAATTTCCAAACCTAAGAATATTGTCTGCAAGTCAAGTCAATTTGGAAAGAAATCAAGAGTTCAATTCAAGGCAAGAGAACACTCCACCACTCGACCTCTTGAGATGATCCATACATATCTTTGTGGTCCTACTAGTACAAAATCACCACAAGGTGAAAAATATTTCATATTGTTGATTGATGACTATACCAAGATGACATGGGTTGGATTGTTGAAGCATAAATTCAAGGCTTTTAAAAAATTTAAAATATTCAAAGCGCAGGTAGAAAATGAAATGGACTTAAAAATCAAGTGCCTAAGGTCAGACATAGGAGGAGAATTCACATATGATGAAATCAATAGTGATTGTGAAAAACATGGGATCAAGAGACAGTTTTCTATTGCAAGAATGCCTCAACAGAATGGAGTTGTAGAAAGGATGAACATAACAATTCAAGAAATGGCCAGGGCCATGCTTGATGAATCAAAAGTACCCAATACCTTTCGAGGAGAGGCCATTCAAACTGTTGTCAACATTCTCAATAAATCTCACATAAGAGTAAAAAAAAACACCCTTATGAGCTATGGCATGGAAGATCAACATCAATAAAGCACTTCAAAATATTTGGAAGCAAATGATACATTAAAATAAATGAAGACAAATTGGGAAAGTTTGATTCTAGAGCTGATGAATGTATCCTATTAGGATACTCCTCCATAAGAAAATGTTACAAGTGCTACAACAAAATACTCCAAAAGATAGTTGAGAGTATAGATATGAAAGTAAATGAAGGACCACTTCATCCAGTAAGAAACTAGCACCATGATGATTCACATGATGAACCAATCAACAATGAACCACAATATGACAAAATGAATGAGCATCGTGAACAAGAGGATTTAGAGGAAGAGGAGAGAATGGAAACACCATAGTCAAAGAATGGTATGTTCAAAAACCTCATCCAAAAAGTCAGATTCTTGGAAACAAGGAAGTAGGTGTACAAACTAAAAGAAAACTTATAGGTACATCTAGCTCTAGAATTTTTTCACTATTGTCCATGAGTGAACCCCAAAATTTTGTGCAGGAAAGTCAAGATGACCACTGGGTCAAATCCATGAATGAATAACTAGACCAAATAGGGAAAAATAAGACTTGGGATCTTGTTCCAAGACCCAATAACAAGAATGTAATTGGAACTAAACGGGTATACAAAAACAAGTTGAATGAAGATGGATAGATAGTAAAAAACAAGGCTAGACTGGTATGCAAAGGGTATGCTCAATTAGAAGGAGTGGAATTTGAAGAAACCTTTGCCCCTGCTTCAAGAATTGAATCTATCAAGATATTTTTGGCTTTTGCATGCTACATAAAATTTAAAGTTTATCAGATGAATGTCAAATCAACCTTTATAAATGGTGACCTAGAGGGAGAAGTTTATGTGGAGCAACCATAGGGCTTTCAACTGGATGACAAAAATGATTATGTTTTTCGATTAAAGAAATCCATGTATGGGCTAACAGAGGATCCAAGATCCTGGTACTACAGACTGGACAAGTATTTGCACCAACAAGGATTTAAAAAGGGAACAATTGATAGAAACTTATACATCAAGGATGAAGGTAATGACCTGTTAATTATTGTAGTGTATGTTGATGATATTATCTTTGGCAGTAACATTGAATTAATGAGTAAGAAGTTTGTATCTACAATGCAACAAGAGTTTGAGATTTCTATGTTGGGGGAACTCTCCTTCTTTCTTGGTCTATAGATTCATCAATCAAAAAGAAGAATTTTCATTTCTCAAAGTAAATATCTCAAGGAAATATTGAAGAAGTTTGGAATGGAAAATTGTGCATGAGTAAGCACTCCTATGACTACCAGTTGCAAACTCAACAAAGATGATGATGCTCCATAAATAGATCAAACCATGTACAGGTCTATGATAGACAACTTACTCTATCTCACAGCTTCAAGGCCTAACATCATACAAGCAGTGGGTTTGGTAGGTAGGTTTCAATCCAATCCTAAGGAAACTCATGTTCTTGTGGTTAAAAGAATATTTAGATACTTGCAAGGCATTGTTGATTATGGATTGTGGTATCCAAAACACACTGAACTCTTTATTAGAGATTATACAGATGCAAAATCGACAGGGAGTATTGATGATATAAAAAGCACTAGTGGAGGTGCATTCATCCTTGGTAGTTGTTTAGTGTCCTAGATCAGTAAGAAACAAACTTTCATTTCCCTCTCTACAACTAAAGATGAATATATAGTTTCAACATCCTGCTGTACTCAAGTGTTGTGGATAAAAAAAAATCTCAAGGATATCCAAGTTCCTTGTGTTCAACCTGTTTCCATCATGTGTAACAATATAAGTGCTATCAATATCTTTAAAACCCCTGTTCAACACTCTAAAACTAAGCATATACCAATAAAATATCATTTTCTCAGAGAAGAACAAGTTTAGGATCAGGTGGTCAAATCAGAGTATGTTTCTTCCAAATAACATATTGCAAACACTTTTACTAAGCCATTACCAAGAGAATCCTGTAAGTATCTTAGGCAGAGGTTGGGTGTGATCTCATCTTCCCTTATTTAGTAACAAACATAAGTTCACTACTTCTACATGTGTCCCATTTGATGTTGTATCAGGGCCAAGTGATGTTATTGTTATTATCTACATTAATCATAAAAACAAGTTTTATTTTGTGGATATGCGCACCCTAGAATTTTGCAATGGTTATCGACGATATTCTGTTTGAGGGTGGTTCTGTGCGCGTAAAGAGTCCATGAGCATGTTTTAGCATAGGCTTTCATAGGAACTTCTTCCCAGGGGGAGAATACACAAAGTCTCTCTTTGTCATTGTTGTCAAAGGGGGAGAGTAACAAACAAAAACCAACAAACCAGATTGTTGATACATATTGAAAGGGGAAGTTTGTTGTGTAGATTAAAAGGGGGATCAACTTAGAATAAAGGCCATTTATTTGGTAGTCACCTTTCAAAAGGTGAGTTTGTTGCGCACATTAAAAGAGGGAGCATCTTAGCATAAAGGCCATTAGTTTGGCAGTCATACTTTAGAATAGAGAAGAAATCTCTTTTGGTTTTCATCAATGATAAAGGGGGAGTTTGTTGCACATATGTTGTCATTGATGTCAGAGTGGTCATGAACACGGTCAATTATAGCGAAATAATGGACAATATGGCAAAAAGTATGACACACAGACAGAGGAAGTCATGGAAGAATGAAAACAAAAGTGCGCACAAAAACAAACAATATGGCACAAAGTATGATGCACAGACAAAGGAATTCGTCAAAGGATGAAAACAAAAGTGCACACAATAATAGACAGTATGGCACAAAGTATGATGCATAGATAGAGGAAGTTGTGAAAGGATGAAAACAAAAGTGCATAGAAGGATCGAAGGACAAAAGGATCAATGGTGTAGAAGAAGATCAATCCCTAGGAATTGATCGTAGATATGATCGACCGATGAATAAATTCTTAGGGATAACAAATAATTGCATCTGGATTGATAGGGGGATGAAACACGATGTAGTGCAAAAGTGAAGTATGATGAAGAAAATGCAATGGAGTATATTGTGACATATTTCCATGTCCAGATTGCGAAGTGGAGAGACAGATGTTGGTGCTGTAGCACGATGAATGATGTGCAATGACTGTAGGGTGCCTTGAGCTAGTGCAACAAATGATGCAATGGAGTGTGACGAGATGAAGCTGGTGTGACAAAACAAGTGGAAGTTCAACAGTCAAGTGAGCAAGTCACCAGGGCACACTCATAGTTTGGTGGGGCGACTTGGTGAGTGCACTACAAGACACGTGTGACATGATGAAGACTTGTGACTTGAGTCTTGCGCTCCTATTCTATCTGCGCATTGGGTGCTCTGTAAACCATAATGTGAATTGTTGCATCAATTTGAGGAGATGCTGTTATAATACCGGGTTATGTTGTTGGTGATGAGCTGGAGCTCATTCGTTGGAAGATTTGGTCATTGAATCGATCCTTTGTTAATCATTGAAAGGATCAATGATAATCGTTGAATGTTTTTATAAAACAAGAAAGATTTGGTCCATTTGATTTAGTCGAATAATTTCCAGTCACAACTGAACAAGAAATATTCTTAATCTATACAGAAATATGTCCACATATAACTAACTGGACTTTGATATGGTCAAGATATGTCCACAATATAACTGTTATGCATCCACATACTTGATTTAGACAGAATTCTGTCCACACATAACTAATTGGACTCTGATCTGGTCAAGATATGCCCACAATATAACTGTTATGCGTCCACATACAGTTAGTCGAACTCCAGAAAAGATATTATAAATAGGGATGTGCATGATTGAGAAAATTATTTGAAGTGAAGAGAGGGAAAATGTTATGTAACTTTTCAAAGGAACTAAACTGGAGATATATCAGATCATTTTTTAATCGAACATAAAAGTCTTATGAAAGGTCTAGTTATGTAAGGAATTTTTTCATTAGAGAAAACTGAATACAGGGAGGCAGGGTGGTGCAAAGGAGAGGGTTGGTCTCCTTACTCTATAGGTTGGTGCTTTAGAGGATTGGTATCCTCATTATTTGCAACAAGTGGGTTCTTATCGAGTTGAAAGATTATAAATTGTAAGTTGGTGCTTGCAAAAGAACATAAAGAATGATGTTTTGTGGTTTTTTATTACATTGGGTTTCCACATAAAAATTCTGGTGCACCGTGTTTTATGTGTTGTTTTGATTTTTGTATGCATTTCTGATTAAGTAAGGACATCAAAATAATATTAAATCATTTAAAGAAAGGAAAATTGAGAAAATTGATACAATATTGATTCACCCCCCCTCTTAGTATTACTGTGAGTCTCAACAGAGTTTTGGTTGTCAAATACTAGAGGATTATGAGAGATGGAAGGTGTAGGAATAGGCTTATCGTTTTGACACACCTCTTTATATTTACATTCCAAAGATATGGGAAAATTAATACTAGTCCAATCAAATGTGATTGGAGTGGAGTGCTTCAACCTGTTGGTTTCCACCACGCTTAGAAGCTGGGAGCTCTGATGAAATTTGGAATGAAGAAGAGAAATGGTGTCATTGTAAAATATAACTACAATACAACACTTAAGTTGTATAATAAGAGAATCATCAAGCATTTGAAAGCCACACAAAATGATGTATTCTTTAAGGAGATCGTAGATGTGTGGGTCATCAAGACTAACATAGTATTTAGGGAATACCATAGACAAACGTGGACCATTATGAACATGGCGTAAGAAACCACCTATTAAAGCATGAGGAAATTCTTGATGTCTTGTATCGACTACTACATAGAGGAAATAAACTGGTAAATACAAATGGACAAGGGGAACCGAATCACACCCAGATGGGCATACTTGAACCCTTGAGACTTATCCCAATAAACTTTCTTGCAATCAATAAGGTTTATGTGGATCAGATCTTCAGAACCTTTAAAAGTGATGTTAGTGGAATGGAGATGAATATGAGTTTTATTGGAATAGTTATACCAGTGGAGCTTATAAACATCAAAAGGCATAATGGAGGGTAATTCCCAATTTGTAGAAGGATTTTCATCATGAATAGTTATAGTTGAAGAACTTGAACAAACTTCACGAAATGAGTTTCTATGGTCTGCAATAGTTGTCATCCATCAAAGTAGAGGATAAAAATGCGAGATCAGAGAGAAAAACTGAGTCCATATTTGAATCCATGGAACATTTACCTATTCGAGAAATAAAAAAAAATGTTTTTCTCTAAGGTTGCCAATGACCAATGACCAATTTATAGAGTGTGTGATTTGAATTCATATTTATCATAGCATGGTTTAGGATTTAGATTTTTTCTGGCCATATTTTTTCGACCAAGTGACTTGGGTGGTGTTCGCTCACCTTTGGTATTGGATGTTAGATGAGGTAGATCACACCTTGGTGACTTGCGGATGATTGTGCAATGACTTAGAGATATGAAGGGGGTCATTGGTTGAGGTTGGAAGAGTATTGGTGTTGGGACAAACATTTTGGGACAATTTTTGGGAACTACGCAAGAGTGCGTGTAGAAGAAGGAAGGCAATTAGTACATTTTCAATATCATTGTGTGCAAAAGAAGGATGTTAGTTAAGGCGTCTGTTGGGGGTCCTATAATCATAGGTGCCTTGATTCTTCAACTATCTATTTGGCATTGCTCTCATGATGAAGACATCTAGCTTGCTAGGCTCTGTTGATTTCATTTTTTCCCTCCATCCATTTCGCCTTATCCTTCATCACCCCGCTACACCCTTCGTTCCCTCACCCTTCATTTCTTCACCCCTCCGCCAATTTCGTCCCTACATGAATAAACAAACTTAGGATAAAAAACATTAGGTTAATAATAAATAGTTAGTGGCATTTTTTAATACTAATTAGCATACTAATGTTAACTAAATTAAATTAGTGTAGTTAGATTAATAAAACTAGGTTAGGATTGTTAATAATAAATTAATTAATAATTAGTAATTAGGTTAGTTTGATTAAGTTAGCAATTAGGTTAGTGTATTATAATTAAACATTTAACAAAAAAAAATAAAAACATTACAAATAAAAACATAAAACACATAAACAATAAAATAAATAAAAACTAAACATAAAACGAAAGTAAAATAAAAATATAATTAAAACATTTAAAACATATATAAAAATATATAAAACAAAAAGAAAACAAAAAACGTGTAAAACATTAATAAAAAAAAACTTAAATAAAAAATAAAACAACGTTTAAATTAATTAAACGTAATAAATAAAATTAAAAACATATAAAATGAAATAAAATAAAAAACAAAAAACGTGCACCTTACACACACATCCCAAAAATTAAAATCGACCCCCGTAAATTATTTCGGACCCCCCTGCCATCCAAGCTTTAACGAGGGGGCCTGGGGGGGGGGGTCCGAAAAGTGAAACCACCATGGGACACTTGTCACCATCAAGTGAATTGGGACCCCACCCCTAATACCACTTACCACCCTAGGGGGGTCCGAAATACCACCTTCCCCAAAACAAAAACAAAACAAAAAACGTTTTTTTTCACAGTTTTGACCACCTATTTTCCAAGAGCGATTCCGGGAAAACCAGAAGGAATTTTGAAAAACCGAGAGAGGTTTTTCTCCACAACGGTCTGAAGAACAATAACCTCTTTCATGTTTTTCACAGGTATCAGGAATTGGGAGAATAGAAGCCATATTTTAGAACCATTTTTCAGGTTTCCAGTTTTCCTGATTTTGTCATGTTTTTGTGGTAGATGTTTTGGAGAGATGGAGATGAATTTGGAAAAACCGAAAGAGGTTTTTTCTCAAGACATAATCATATAAAATAAACTCTTTAATTTTTTTCATAAATGTCATATTTTTGGAGATACAAGCGTCTGAGTTGACCCCTATTTTTAGCAGTTCGACCCATCTTTCATGGCAGATAGTTCAAAATTTTCAGGGAATTGTTTCTATTTTTGGCATGGTTGTTGATTTCAACCTCCTGAGCTTGGGGGAGAGTCTGTTCTATATATTTTTATAATTCAAATGTAAAAGGGTTGATTAGTTGGGACATGTTAGAAGGATGTAATTAATATTGTATCAGAGCTCACATAGCCATAGTCTATCAAATGCAATAATACAACTATAACAATTGCATGATTCTTGTGTCACTCATGTTGGTGAAGTGTTTCTCACTGTAATGACGTTTTCTCTGTTTTCATATGTGTTTATTTTCTCTATTGTTTTAAAGAGAATCAAGTTCAGGATTTGTTTTATAAACACCTTGTTCCAGTTTAAATCAATATAAATGTTTTCCACTTGAAGGTTAAATCCAAGATTCTTAATTTCCTTGTTGTAACCTGATCTACCCATTAATCCTTCCCAATCATTCATCAATTTTTAAAGGATCCAACAAAGTTCCTACCTTGCCCTGTAAGTTTTCCTGTAGAACCTGTCTTGATTGGATCATGCCTCTTTGACTCCATTGCCCAATGGCCTTCCCTTCATGTTCTAGCCAACCAATCTAAAAACCAAACCTTGTACTCTTATAACTAGCCTAACATCCAATCCAAACAAAGCTATAAATCAGACAGAGAGATCCCTCTCTGAGTCTTGAAGAGCTAGATCCTTGATTCCAAAGTGGTTTTGTAGTTACCTCTAGCCATTTCTTCTTCAGCCTGAGAAATTACAGAGTGCTAACAACGTCATTAGTAATTTTGGTCATTTTTAATTGGCTAATTGTTAGCTTTTTAGCTCGGGAGGTACTTCGCATGTGTGTCTTATATGCAGAAGTAACCTTGTACCTACACTACTAGACACTTGACTTTGTAATGGGTTTTTATACAATTGTGATAAAGTGGTTCTTTTATTAAAGTGACTTTTTAATTAAGTGTACCTTCTAATATTAAAGTGACTTTATTTCATAAAGTGCACTTATGTTATAAAGTGAAAATGTACTTTAATATTTTAAAGTGATTTATTTTGGAGGGAATGAATCATGACCCTTGATCTTATAAAGACAAGATTAGATCTTGGCCATTATATCTATTGTTGGAGAAGGTGAAGGGTCACTTTCAAATTATAAGGGAATGCATTGGGTAGTGTGCAAGACACAACGAGAAGGAGATTGAGAGATATTTTTGAGATAGCTTGAGAGAGGAAAGTTAGGGCAGTAAGGAGGGTGCATTTCCCAAGAGAGATTGGGCACAAATCCCAAGGGAATATTTTTGTGTGAGTGTTGATAGTTATTTTTGTTGTTGGAGGACTACTGTACGAATCCATACAGTCCCTACAATGCGTACAACAAGGGAAAGAAGGCATGTAAATCAAGGCAAGTTTGGCACAATTTTCGAGGTTGTTTTGGAGGGTTTTTCTTGCTGTAGCAAGGCTGTATAGAGTTGTTCGTACAACATATTGTGGGCACATTTTCCAAGGTGTTTATTTCTAGGCAGGTCATACAATAGTACATATTTAACACATTTTCCAAGGCAGAATATTGTGGGGGCAGGTTTTGTCTGTTGTAAGTGGATTTATCTTGCTAGAAATTGTATTGTTGTTGTTGATATGTACTTTCTTGAAGCTATATAAATCTCTCTCTCTCATTGGGTTTCCCCACATTGGGGTTTTCCCTGACATTGCCCAAATTTCTGAGTATTTATGGGTTGAATGGTTGTTGTTCATTTTGTTTATTCTGCTGCAAAATTGCTTAGCAATGTGTATTTCTGCTTATGGTAATTTCTGAACGTGGGTTTAGACATTTCATAGTTCATAGAAGACAATTTTCTCTAGGTTGCTAAGTGTATGACAAAATTTAGTACTTGTTGATTTTGTCATTTAAATTTCTACACTAATCCCTAATGTAATTGTATAAATATGTAAGGGTTTTGGTATAGAAATTAGTCAAGCATTAGAAGTTGAGGATGAGTTGAGAGCTAAGTGTGCACTACATGCACGAACGACAAGGTAATTTTGGGGTATAACTAACATATCATGTATGAGCGTAGTGTGCACATTTTGTAAGGGATGATTCTGAATAATAATATAAGAAGCCATTTATTGTGAACGCAACCCATCTTGGGTGAACCACGTTAAATATGGTGTCTCTTTGTTATGTTATGTTATGATGTGTTTGTTTACTATTCTATTTATTGCATGCACATAATGTACGAATGGTTAATATGAATATGTTATTGATTCTACACACATGATTTATCGTATAATGAATAAATGTTAAGTATAATGGTTATGATGAATGTCTCACACCCCTTCATGATTGCGGAAACCTAGTTCTTGCAGTCCCCATATATACCTCGGGTGAGGCTTGACCTGCTTGCGAGTGATGCTGAAAGGGCCGATATATTAGGGTTTTGTTGGTGAATTAATGTTGAACCTTGAGTCTGCCCACTGTGTGCCAACAAATGGTTCCATTGTCGGGACCAAGATCTATGACTTAGGGGAATGTGGAGGCCGAATAAGGAAGATATTGAATGGTGGTTAGAGGAAAAAGAGCACGAGTTTTCCAGAGATCATAATAAGAACCCACATATCAGTTCAAAGTAATGGTTGCAGAGGTATGTATTCACAGATTTACATGAGATTTTCTTTGTTGATTTCCTCAATGTTTTGGCTGAGTGGTTACAGAGGTTAGCTTAAAAGTGTTGGATTAATGAGAGGGGGGTGAATTAGTAATAATTATTTTTAATCCTTTTTAACCACAATATATATAAGTGTTTTTTAACTTTATGATCAGTTTACCAATATTATTCAACAAGTGCAGAATAAATAAACCATGAACAATGAGAAATCATACACATACACAGTACACCAATATTTTACATGGAAACCCAATGCGAGAGAAAACCACATAATGCTTTTTCTTATATGTCTTTAAGAAGTACATTTATTGGAAGCACTAACTTCTTTTGTTCTCCAGTTGCAACTTGAAGGAGGCTATAACCCGAGGGAAGATAAAACTCCCCAATTCTATGGCACCAACCAAAAGGAGGCTACACCCCCTATGTTCTTCGGCTACAACCGAAAGGTGGCTACAACCACCTATCCTTGCCCCATCCAACTGCCCTGAAATATAAATGCCAAATGTAGACAACTTGTCACTATCACTGAATCAACTCTGTCACTCTCACAACTGTAACTGAAAACCTTTCACAACCTGTACCAATTTTCTTCCAATATTTTCTACAGATACATGACATGTCTGTGCTGCAACACACAGATGTCTGTATCTCTCTTTACTGCAACTCATGAATGTCCGCAACTTTCTTCTGTGCAACTCATGGAATACTACAACACTCTCCCGGTTTCACTTTCATTATCTCTGTTTCTTTCAAGTTGTTACTGTAAAACCTAATACTGAGAACCTGTCACTGCAATCTATCAACTAACCAGATCTTGATGTCATAGAACTCATTTCAATGACTCAAGTATGGCTAGCACAAACCATGTACTAGGATCACAATTATGTCTCACCGATCATGTGTCATACATGAAATCCTCACATTAACCATACATTATACCCTCATTGTTATGCAATCACAACCTGTACTGATATCAATATGTCTCAACCATAAACCCTCAAACATCTTTCAAATAACACAAGATATGTCTTAACAATATGCCCAATGAAGTGACCTAACAACAACCAACCAATAAAGTAGCAATATATCTCTATAGATCTGTCTTGTATAAAATATACCATTCAACCAATAGTCCCTCAAGGGAAAAAGCTCAATCTCCCATGGCCATACCCAAAAAATTCACCAAAAACATACTTAATACAAGCATATAACATACTTTTTGTTACTGTAGATAGCTCTATTGAACCGTCTTATGGTTAGACCTTCCTGTAGCCTCTTCTCATCTCTACAACTTGTCACCGATGATAGATTTGATCTTCCTTTTCATCTTTGGAAATAGATTCACGCTCTGTATTTAGTAAACTCGTGGGTGTCCATGCTTCATCCCACTGTGGCCCTCAAATGTTTGCGTCCTTCTAGTTCTGCAACCTATGGATGTATTCACTAAAACCCTAGTTCAGTAACCACAATTGCGACCCTTTGACTCTTGCAACTTCTCTCGTCGCTTCTTTAGACTCACTGCTTTGGATTTGTCAGTGATACCTTCCCATACCATTTCACAAAAGAGATATTCAATATGCTTAATTAGGTGCTAATGGGAGACCCTTGCTCTCTTATTTATATTTACCAAGTGCCTTCCTCTAGAAGCTACCTTGTAACTGTTTTACCCCTTCTCCATCTTCTAGGGCTAACCCACTTTCTTGTTGCAACTAACTTTTCCATAATTAGTCAAATCATAACTTCTTTACCCTTAACTAACTTCTTGTTGCAACTACTTTATTATTTAAATAGTTTCTTTTGCAATCACTTTGACTAGGGAATATTATTTATGACTTTCTAGAAGCTTTTGACTTCTTGTTGACCTTCTAGGGGTTTCTAGATTATTCTAAAGGGATCTCCATCTTCCCAAGGCCATATCTCCCTAACCGTGAGGACTTATGTGATGTTCCACATTTCACTAGAAAGGAAATGACGTGTATTATTCATATAGCATAGTCTCTCTTGCAAATTCACTAGTCTTCATTACATTATTCTTCAAACAAACATGGGTTCCTTATCCACACTTCTAGGGATATCAGAATTGCTTCAAGGGTTGACATCAATGACAACCAACCCAATTAATAAAAAAAAAGAATGGAAAATTCTGCACTATTATTTCGAGGAATTGGAACCTTGATTTGATTCAATAGTTGAATACTATAAGTAATCAAATCTCACGTGCATTTGATTTCTGGCTGGATAGTGGGGGGTTATATTACCGAGTTCACTATAGATTGTACCCAGGCATATAATGTTGATGAAAGATAATTCTTTAAACGAATGCACATAATATATTTGAAATCATTGTCTACTTGGATCAAAATGTTGCTTTGTGATAAGGGGGTTATGAAGATGGAATACAATTTCCATAGCATCTAGGCGCTTTCGTGTGCATAGGGGGACTGGGGGCTAACCAGGGGATGGTTTGAGTGTATGAATAAGAGGGATGTAGGAAATAATGAATGAGGAATGGATGGACTGAGAATGTTGAGAGAAGAAGAATGTGCAACATAAGAGGAGATTGGAGTATTGCATAGTGGAAAAAGGTTTTGGTACAATAGGAAGAGGATTGTGGTTGAGAGAGAAGAGAAACACAATGAGGTTGACGAAAGAAACACTAGTGTAGTACTCCATATCGAAGGAATACTGCGCATAGAGGAAAAGGAAAAAATATCGTTAGCTCAGTTCGGTAAAGGAATACCCATTACATCCCACTCATGCCATACTCTGCATCAAACCCACAACCCCATGTGCATCTCCAAGAACTAAGGTAAGATATGACATTTTGTCACTTGTAGTTAGTGAGGGAAGTAAGGATAGCAGTAAAGGTAGTCAAAGTAGTGGAATTAGTACGTCAAGTCAGAATTAGTTAGTGTCACGAGGGAAGAATATCGTGCAGTACAAGATAGCAACAATATACCCCACTTTGAGAATGCATGTTTTCCATGGAGTAGGTTCAAAAGATCTAGAAATACACTTGTTTGTATGTGAAGAAATATGGGTAGTGAAGAACATCCAAGATGATGATGCGAAGATCCCGTAGTTAGCGACGAATTTCAGAGACTGCGCATTGCTATGGTATATTAAGTATCAGTTTACTACGCCTGCGAGGTAAACTAGAACCTTGGCAGACATCAGGCAATATTTGTTGAAGGAATTCCAGAAACCGAAGTCTGAGTCGCAGTGTATTACAGAACTGAAAGAGATCAAATAGTTGCATAATGATTCGGTATGAGATTTTGATCAGAGGTTCAAGATATTGATGGATAGGTTGACCTTCTAGATTCCAGACAAGCAACATAGAGAATGGTTCATTGTAGGATTTTTACCGCATATACAATTCCCTTTGACATAATAGAAGATTATGTCGCAGTCTGAAGTTATAGAGATCGCCATGAAACTAGAAGAATCCCTTGTAGGAGAAAATGGCACAGAGATGGCTCAGGTTCAGTTGCAATTGACAACATTGACCATTCAACTACATGAGCTTGCTAAAGGGGAAGAAAATCATGAAGAAGTCTAGTGTGTTACATGTAGAAAAAAATGTCATCATAAAAACAAGTGTCCAGATTTTAGAGAATATTTGGCTACAGGAGCCTCGAATCCCTTGGCACTAGGAGGAGGAGTATATTGTGAGATATGTAGAACAATAGGTCATCACTTGAATTCTTGTACTTTGATGCAGAAGTATCATAGCACTGCCAATAACTTATTTGTATTTTTTGTAAGTCTGTGGGACACGATGAAAAGGAATGTCGCACACTCAATTTAATGAGAGAACATACCATAGATGCATACAAATTTCAAGGGGAGGAAGGACTAGAAGGAGGGGTACCATAGTATAATAATCTGAGATGCTACAATCAAGGAGAAAGAGGAGGATTTGATAGAGGAAGAGGACCAATTATATGTTATAATTGTAACCAACCTGGGCATTTCGCGTGAGATTGTCTGAATCCCTCCACAACATGTACATATTGTAGACAGTTGGATCATGTGACAGAAGACTATCCGCAGTTGATTACGAAGTGGCAGGAAAAGAGGAACCATAATGTTTAGATGATAGCAACAAAAGAGTGCGGTGATCGATCAAGAGTAGCAACAGTTATGCGTGGAGGAGCCATAACAAAATCTGATGTGACATAACAAATTCAGACTGAGCAATGGGTCAAGAAAGCCTCGGAACCTCCTCCAACGTTTGATCCTCGGAAATAAAGAGACATGTACAAGAAAGCAAGGATGGAGATATTAGAAATAGAATGGATAGCATCGACTTCACAACTTGTGTATGATAGGCCACTGGTGTTTGACATGCCTCTAGCCTACAACCAATCGATGAAAGAAAGGACAATTGAGAAGGTAAGTACTCTGAAAATATTTTTAAAGATTTGTTTAGATCTAATGAAGGATGAAACTGCATTGAACGTATTGTGCAGAATGATCAATCAATGTGCACAAGATAAAGAAGCACGTAGTGCACAATGATTAGTTAACCAGGTACAACACAAGAAAAGGATGAATAGGGAGTTCTGACTTATGCGTAGGTAGGTAATTACGATATGGATAATACCATTTTGGATCTGGGATCTGATGTGAGTGTCATTCTGAAATAGACATGGGAAATGATGGGAAAACCCAATTTGATTTGGTCACTGCTATAGTGGGAAAACCCCCCTACAGACTGCACTAGGGTTATAAAGTGCATGCAGAGCTAACAGTCTAAAGTCTCCTACTTTTAACAACTATCTTGACAACACCCCACATTCATGGATAAAGTACAAAGTACAGGGATCCGATAGTCTTACCTTAAACTCCATGTCTGGTGTCGATCCCTTTGCGTTCGGTTGTTCCTCGACTGCAAATATCCTCCCAAGGCTGACCTTCACTCACCAAAAGACAAATGAGAAACTACGAGCATGCATTATATATATATGAATTAATGGGTTAGATTTCATAACAAAATATAAATCAAATATCAAGATTATACACATCATATTGCAGGATGGAAAAAGTACTTCTTTATATTAATCTCACAAAGTCACTTACAAAACGAGATTGACGATTGCTCTTCGAACCCGGTCCTGGGCTCCTCTTCACCAAGCTCCAAACTGCTTCCATGTATATTTCTCCTCTTCGTCTCTCTCTAGGAAATGGATTTGGCTAGTAATGGAGGAAAAAGGCTAGAATATTGAATTCTGGCTCCAAACTCACAATATGGCTGCAAATTATAGGGGCAAGGGGGGATTATGAAATGGGCAGAGTTTCACTACTTTCATGCTTCTTCTTGGAATGGGACCCCAACACCTTCTTTTATATGCCAAAAATATAGTTATTCAGTTGGGTGACGGGATATGGGTGGTCAATTGGTTAGGAAACTACCCAAAAGCCTGTATCCCCTTGCAACTTTTTTTTTTTGCAACTTTTGTGGGTATACGCGGGTTGTAATGGTGCAACTAGCATACATACGCGGTATATAGTGGTGAAACATGTGCACATACGTGGGAAATAATGGTGCAGGGCGCGTACATCTTCAAAAAAAGTGTTTTTTAAGAAGATCTTTCAGTGATAGCTTGGAAAAAATGACAAGTAAGATGGCCTGATGCCATGTATGCATGTATGGTGCAATTTATGGTTATAACAAATGCCCCCTAATGTGTGAGGTCAGAAGAACATCTGATGGCCTAAATACATTACAAATATTTACCAACATACGAAGCAAGTGAGCCCAGGACCAGAGTTCGGGAGGTGCTGTAACATCCCCAGCCATCAACCGGCCTGGGAAATGCCACTACTCAGCTCTGACTTAGCTACGATAACAAATTGTAGCATCCCCAACTCTCCACAGAGACCGAGTAAGGCTACCACTATGGAATTTTCACACACACACACACACACACACACACACAACATGCATTTTAATTGAAATAAAACACATAACACAGAGTTTCTGTTACCATTCAGATTCAAACAAGATTAATAGTAAATCCACATGCAATGGAACACATGATAACATTCAAGCATCAGTAGCACAAAGATGCATAACATATAAATTAAGCACAGACTGATACTTATCTTTTAGCTGGAGTAAATCCACCAACTACATGCAGACCTTCCATGAACCTCCCAACCATAGACCATGTTGCTCATCACGCTCAGTAGTGGGTCACCCCCGAGCTGGGACTAAGCTCCACCTAGGGAAAGGGAATCCCTAGACTAAGCTGAGGTCATAGAAAACTGCATAGTGCAACTAGAAGGGTTCTCTCTAGGAGCCTTCTTACACCCACTACTCATCGACTCTCATTCCCCACATGCCTATTCCACCCAGGAGTATACACCTTCACAAGAACAGTCCATCGGTGCTTCACCTCCCTCTCTGGTTCTCAGCAATAGGACGGATAAGGAATTATCAGAGCTCTGTAGCTGGTGCTGGACTCTCTCTGGGAGAAAACCACTTCCCAGCAGACTCTATCACTTGGAGAGAGATGCTCACAGGCCTAACAACCTGCCTCTTCAACCATGGTCTTGACAACCTGGTTCTTCAACCACTTTCGACTCAATTCCCACAAGGTGAGGACAAAAACCACTGGTCAATACAACTCAGGAAAACAGAAGGCGACAAGCCACACTCAGTCCAGGAACTGCATGGCCACAACCGCCAACAATTATGACACACACATGGCACAAACGTATACAGGATGCTCAGGATTCATAGAAGATGTAGCTCAGTCCATGGGTTTTCATTGGGTTCAATATGCGTGGCTATGCAGAGGTCAAACAGGTTAGACGACAGATTAGTCCACAGGTTTTTCCCACTGGTTTCAAGGTGCGCAACTAGAGAACAAAACATAGAGGTCAAGTGCAGAGGCAAAATGGGTTCAGATGAGCATCCCAACGAACTCAGGTGGAGGATGGAAGAATGACCCACGAACCCCCAACATAGCTGATGCTTCAGATTTTAACCACATGTGCCCAGGTTGACACTTGTCTTCCTGGAGCTGCATGCATTCCCTTTTTCACACGTTCCTTTTTAAAGAACTTAGGACAACACTTGGTCAATTGTCTACCTTAGCCTTTAGGAAATAATAATAAATTATTATCCCTTTTAGAGATAAGCTTTCTAGCTTAGCCCCTAAGCCCACACACTTAGCCTCCTCCCTCACCCAACCTTGTGGAAGCTTAGTCCCCCATCACTCTTTCTTCGTGGTCGGTTTGCACGCAATGATGTTTATATTTTATTAATGATCTGCATAATTACATATACAAAATCAAGGTCCTGGCCTTTAACACCTAGGATCTCCGACCTAATAAACACATAAGCCCACCAACTTATATACACTTGGCTCACCTGACTATAAACATGATTACAATTCATAATTTAACTGGGGCTCGTCCTCGGGGATATTACAATCCCCTCCCCTTATTTTTTCACTGTCCTCAGTGCAACTCTTTACACAACATCAACAAGATTTCCAAAATCTTAAAAAAGATGCGGGTATTCTGCCCACATAGCATCCTCATGCTCCCATGTCACATCCTTAGGACCGTACCAGGTCCACTAGACCTTTACAAGCCCTATGGCTAGATTCCAGAGCTGTTTTCTCTTCTGATCCAATATGCGCACCAGATGCACTTGCAAGACACCTTCTTTCTCCACCTGAATCACATTCCAATCGATTACATGATTAACATCATGTATATATATTTCTTAATTAATGAAATATGAAACACATTATGTACAGTCATGGATGCAGGTAATGCAAGAACATATGCAATGTATATATATGTATATACAAACATTTTTAATAACATTATAACTTGTATACCACATACACAACATACAATAAATAGAGAATTGTACTTATCTTTTGATTGAGAAGACCTTCCACCCTTGAGCAGGGCTATGACTCCATTGGGGCAATGGCTTCCCAAGATAGCTACGGTCCACAATCCTTATCCACATGGTCTAGGCCAAGGTACCAAACCTCAACATGACTCCAACCATTCAAACATCAACAACACTCCAACCAACAGTCTCTCATTCCCCACATGCCTGTCCCACCCCAGGAGTGTACATCTTCATTGCCACACAGTCCATCGACTGCTACACCTCCCTTTCCATGGGCTTCAACAACAGGCTGGCTTAGGAAGTCTCAGAGCACCGTGGCTCCCAGAGTTCCAACTGCCCTCAAAGATTTCCAATCAACATCTTCTCAAGCTACTCTTTGTAATCAACATTTTAAATTTAATCAACATCATCTCATCTGCATCACCCACATGCAGTCATCATGAGAAAACATAAAAGAATTCATTTGGGAACTCCAAATAGTTCAAAAGGGAATTCAACTTTTTCCCCAAAACATGAAATTCTATTTCATAATTCATCTTGGTTGTTGCCATATTATGAATGCAACCATCCTTGTGATTTTCCACAGGCACCAAACTGCATACCATTTTCCTGTAGGGCTTCATCTTGCATACTGCCAACAATTGTCAGTATTTGTTGTACATAATAATTCAATTGCAATATGTACAAAATCTTATGCAGTGATCTTAGAATTTCCTGCACCTAGTAATTCAGTCACAATCACCCAACATTTTAATGAAATAGAATCACTCGTCATTCTATGCATATGCGTGTTCACAGTAATATCTATAAGTTCATTACTTCTTCTTTTTTTGAACCAGAACATTTCCTATAGTCAATGCTCATGTAACTACTTGACTTGTAACTTTCCTGTTGCAATGTCTAGCAACTCCTGAAATGTCCTCAGCTTCATGAGTTCACAACATTTCAGTTGTTAGTAACAATTATTTCCATGCAATAATATATATGCATGTACTTACAAAACTCATTCAACCATTGCATTTAGTATACAATTCTACCACTTACTATGCATGAGTGCAATTCTTAATGCATTCTTATTCAGTGCACCTTGCATTGAATTACAGGATGCTCTTTATCCCAGTCATGTATCTCACCATCCATGAGTTGGAATTCTAGCCAATGTGTTGCCACATTCTCCACACACTTCCTATCATCTTCCCAATTAATTGGATGCCTTCCTTTTTGACCCGAACACTACACCAAGAATATAATTCTGTGGTGTTCATTAGTGTTAGCAAAAAGGTTGCAGTCCAAGTTTTATTTAAAGGTAGGAATCTTTTAGTACCTGTGTGGCTCATAACCTTTCCATATCTGTGCCTTGCCATATCCAACCATGTCCTAGTCTCATACATGACTAGCTTACTGACATTCATTCCTATAACAAGTTCTTATCTTTTAATTCTTTGGTTATCACCCCATAACCAAATTAACATGACATTCTACTATGTCAATGTGTGCATTTAGAAGCTAAACAGATTTGAATTAATACAAGCCTCCAGCCTTTACCACATCCAGTGGTATGCATTCAATAATATAATCATGTGATTTCATAAAATGATTCTGGCTGAGGAAATTCTTACCTAAATTTCCTTTCAACGATTATGCAAAAAGATTAATAAAACTCATACTTGCATGACTGCCATTAATAAATTTTATACTACCTGAAAGTCGGATAGCAGTAGAAGATTTCATGCTTCTTTTATCAAACTTATAACCACCACTTCAGCTCTCTGTTGCTTCCTTATTTATGCAACAATATCACCAACAACACTTGCAAACATGCAATCATTCTTTTCTCGCGCTGACCCAATCAAGCCATAACATACTTGCTGCCACATAAATTGCAGCAACTTCTTTCTCCCTATAAAACGTTTCCTTGTTGATCCCAGAAGTCTACAATTCTTCCTGGATTCCTGAATCTTCTTGTGCTATCCACTATAATCACTGCGCATTATTATTCCTGCCCTGAGCACTTTCAACTCAGTGCCCCCACCTCAGCGGGGTCTGCTGACATCCTGGCCAATGGATCTTCACCTCTCAGAGCTGGAGTAGCTCTTCGGGTCCCTACTAGAACCTCCACGAAACAAATCCACAGGCCTTGCGTGAAACCTTACCCATGCGAACTAGCAGCGGGTGCAAGCTTCCTCTACATGACCACCAGCTATGACCACGTGCCTATCCAAAAAGTGTTTCGATATTTCCCATACTGGGTGTTTTGATATGAGTCACCCTCAACTCTCTCTATCCCTGAAATCTGAAATAAGAGTATTGCACATGCTAGCTCTTCTCTTAACTTCCACCGACATGACCTCTAGCTATGACATGGGGCCCAACTTTCGAGCGCTACGGGACTTTACCCTTCACGAACTTTGAGGATTAGGTCTCCTCCTTTCTCCCAAGGTTCAAACTCCGGAACCCCGTTCGCCTCAGATCAACGGTCCACAACTTTTCGAGTTTCAACGGTCCATATCAATTCCTTGCGAATCGACAATTCGCATTTCGGGGTTTCAAAAAATATTTCCCCTCTTTTCTTCTGATCTCTATTTTTCCAAAATCCACGTGAGTCAGATCCAACGACTCACAACTCCGTATAATCCAACGGTGTGTATCCTTTCTTGTGAATCAAGATTTCACGGTTCGTGAAATCATAAAACAATTCTCTTCCCCTTTCCAACTTCCCACTTCACGAAATTCAAGTGTGTCAGATCAACGAATCACACTCGCTGTGATTCAATGGTCTAGATCTCTCCTCGCGAATCAGATGTTTGCATTTTAGGATTTTTGAGAGCAACTTCTTCTGTTCTCCCAACTCCCGATTTCCAATTTCCCGATGAAAGGAATCAACGGTTCAATATTCCTTGAGATTGACGGTTCGCTACCTCTCCTGAGCTTTCGAGTGCTGAATGACTCTCAGCGTTATCCTCCTCATAGTTTCTTTTGATCTAATGACACACGAATATCTATGCTTCTCCCTCCAAGGATTCCTACTGCCCGTTCAGGTTCTCAATGAATTCTTGCCAAATATCTTGGCGTCAATTCTTCTAGACTTGACTTCCTCCCTAACTTGAAGGATTTCAAATATTTTGAAGGCTTCGACGGTGTTTTCCCTCCCGAGCTTCTGTAAATGAAATTTTAACTTCACTCTGGCGTACACTTGTGCTCTGCATGCGAACTTGCATTGTTTCACGCTGAGATTTCAGCTTGCTCAGTCTCTAAGGAACTCGACCCTTTTGGGTCTTCCAAAAGACTTCTGATTCCCACCTGGCACGTTCTGCACTCAACCTCCTGAGCTTTTGAACTTGAAACAAGTTCTCTCTGCGCGCACTCATTGCGCTATCTCTTCTGAGCTTTAGGACTTAGAATGAGTCTATCTCCCACACACTTCTTGCATTATCTCTTTTGAGATTTTCGATTTACTCAGTCTCCTGAGGGTCTCGACCCTTCTGTTTCCTTTCAAAGGAAAATTTTGTTCCCTCTTGGCAGCCTTCTGCTCAAAGAACACCTTGCTGAGCATTTTCTATAGAGTGTTCAACAGCTTTGAGAGTATCTTCCTCTGATACTCTTCTCCCTGAACTCGACAAAGAGTTCTGTCCATGCACCCTTGCACTCGCTTGATGCCTGCCTGGCAGAGCCCTCCAGAGTTCTTAGTGACTCTATCTCTCTCTGAACTCAACACATAGTTCTTCCTGTGCACTCCTTGCACTTCTGCTGATGAAGGTTCAATGGTATATCTCTTGAGATTCTATGAGGTTAACTTACCTATGTCAACACAATCCTGGTGGACAATGTGCACTCCTTGCACTCAAAAACTCAAAGAAGAGAAATAATTGAAACTTATTCAATACTTCACTAGTTTACACATTCAAACCAGTTAATCTTCGAACATTCCCATGTCACCATTGTTGACATCATTACGTCACATCACTTACGTTTTCCAATTGTGGGGGCATGCGGTAGTGGTTTGGAGTAACTCGCCTTTTGTCCCACAATTCTTCTGACGTTGACACGTAACCCCTTGGTGAAACCGAGGTTTGGATTGCAGGACCGCCTTGAAGAATTAACTCCCGTGCAACTTGGATCCCCACAATGCCTCCTGGCCGTCGATCTTGATGTATAGTGATCAATGCCAGTGTGGGTCCTCCGACCCTTAACTTCGTTATGTAACCTCGGCCCCACTAACCATGCTCATATGGAGTGCCACATGGAAAAATACTAGCGGCTGACTCCTGGCCCAATCAAATGGGTGTCACATGTCACATTCCATATGGCATTTCAAACTTCTACGGGTTTAAAACCCACCGACACATGGTGCACAACCCATGTGTCCACGTCAAACCAAGTGACATCATCATGACTCACTACTTCAACCCTTCAGGTGCTTTCTCCCTTCACTACTGCGTTTGACCTTTTAACATTGGCTTGATCCAACGATCGAGCTCTCCTCCCCAGATCTACGGTGTAGATCCACTTTTGAGACTTCGGGGCTTCAGGCTTTGACCCTTCTCTTGTTTTTGGCATCAGACTTCACTGAAGTCATGAAGTCTGAAGGGCTTTCGGGTTAACTCTTCTGCACCTTCCCCTAGATCTGACGATCGTAAGGGATTTCCATTCCTTCCGAACAGATCCTACGGCACAGAAAAAACTCTATTACTCTACGGATTTCCAAAGGAATTCACAGCTAACTGCCTCACAACATTAGTAGATCTGACAGTTGTGAAGGATTCTCCTTCTCCTGAACAGATCCTAAGGTCCACATTACTCTGTGGCCCAATACCATGTCTATCGTGGTTTTACAACACCACTCCTCCTCCTGAGCTTCGTAACATAGCCAAGGTAACTTCTTGGCACTCAAGAAGGTTCTGAAGTTCAAAATTGGTCCTCCAGACACAATTTATTCTTGAAACCTTGGGTCCAATGACCACTTATCCAAACCATTCAGGCTTAGTGTTTGAAACCTTAGCTCTGAACTTGAATTTTGTCTACTTCGACAACAATTATTTCTGAAACTTTTGCTTCAAATTCCACTAACATGGACCATCCAGGCTCAGTGTTGTAACCATGCTCTGATACCAATTTGTAACATCCCCAACCATCAACCGACATGGGGAATTCCACTACTCATCTCTGACTTAGTTGCGATACCAAACTGTAGCATCCCTGGTCCTCCATAGAGACCGGGTAAGGCTACCACTGTGGAATATTCACACACACACACACAACATGCATTTTAATCGAAATAAAACACAAAACACAGAGTTACTGTTACCATTCATATTCAAACAAGATTAACAGTAAATCCACATGCAACGGAACACATGATAACATTCAAGCATCAATACCACAAATATGCATAACATATAAATTAAGCACAGACTGATACTTATCTTTTAGCTGGAGTAAATCCACCAACTACGTACAGACCTTCCACGAACCTCCCAGCCATAGACCACGTTGCTCATCACGCTCAACAGTGGGTCACCCCGGAGTTGGGACTAAGCTCCACGCAGGGAAAGGGAATCCCTAGAATAGGCTGAGGTCACACGAAAATGCATAGTGCAACTAGAAGGGTTCTCTCTAGGAGCCTTCTTATTCCCACTACTCATAGACTCTCATTCCCCACATGCCTGTTCCACCTAGGAGTATACACCTTCACAAGCACAGTCCATCGGTGCTTCACCTCCCTCTCTGGTTCTTGACAACAGGACGGGTCAAGAATTATCAGAGCTCCATAGATGGTGCTGGACTCTCTCTGGGAGAAAACCACTTCCCAATAGACTCTCTCACCTGGAGAGAGCTACTCATAGGCTTGACAACCTACCTCTTCAACCATGGGCTTGACAACCCGGTTCTTTAGCCACTTTCGACTCAATTCCCGCAAGGTGAGGACAACAACCACTGGTCAATGTAACTCAGGAAAATAGAAGGCAATAAGCCACACTTAGTCTAGGAACTGCGTGATCACAACCACCAATAGTTATGACACACATACACGACACAGACATATACAGGATGCTCTGGATTCATAGAAGACGTGGCTCAGTCCGCGAGTTCTCACTGGGTTTAGGATGCATGACTATGCAGAGGTCAAATAGGTTAGATGGCAGATCAGTCCACGAGTTTTTCCCACTAGTTTCAAGGTGCGTGACCAGAGAACAAAACATAGAGGTCGAGTGCAGAGGCAAAATAGGTTCAGATGAGCATCCCAATGAACTCAGGTGGAGGATGGAAGAATGACTCATGAACCCCCAACACAGCTGACGCTTCAGCTTTTAACTGCATGCGCCTAGGTCGACACTTGTCTTCTTGGAGTTGCATGCATTCCCTTTTGCACACGTTCCTTTTCAAAGAACTTAGGACAACACTTGGTCAATTGTCTACGTTAGACTTTAGGAAATAATAATAAATTATTATCCCCTTTATAGGTAATCCCCCTAGCTTAGACCCTAGGCCCACATACTTAGCCTCCTCCCTTACCCAACCTTGTGGAAGCTTAGTCCCCCATCACTCTTTAGTCGGTCTGCACACAACGATGTTTATATTTTATTAATGATCTGCATAATTACATATACAAAATCAGGTTCCTGGCCTTTAACACCTAGGCTCTCTGGCCTAATAAACATATAATCCCACCAGCTTATATACACTTGGCTCAACAACCTATAAACATGATTACAATTCATAATATAACTGGGGCTCGTCCTTGGGGATATTATAGGTGCCATCTGCAAAATAAAAATTGTCTCACCGAGGTGGGCATACCCATGCTCAGGATGAAATAAATCATGGCTGCCAATCAAATACACTGTAGATCCCTGTCATATAACTATATAAAGTGTAGCCGCGAGCAATACACAGTGGATCTACATCTCAAAATCAAAAGATATACATGTATAGTATCCATCTTCAAGAAGCTAATGACTCTTGATGGATGGAGATGAGGCCTTCAGAGCTCGAGCAACAACTTCACGATCTTCAAAACTTAGGTAGGAGTGTAATGTGAGTGTACGAATTCACTACCCATAGGTCTTCGACAGCTTGTCGGGGAATAGACAAGAGGATCTCGGTGATCAAGCATAGAACTTTAGTGATTTCGAACAAAGACTTGATTGGAATTTCGGGATGGCCGGGCATGAGGTCAAGAGACAAACTGCAGAAGGGTCGACTCAAGTTGGGTAAAACTTCCCTTGGACAATAGCATGATGAATGATGAGACTCAGGTAGCATGGTACTGACATAAGTTCACGATGCAGGAGGCAACATAAACTCTCCATTTGTTTGGAAGAATAACCAAATGGAGGAGGACATAGCTCTATGTAACGAGAACAACTTCCTAAAGTCATATTAAATCCTAGAGCTTGGTGAACAAATGGAAGGATGTGTTTTTTCCAAGGGCGACTCATTGTGCTGCCATAAAAATAACATACGTTTCCCATCCTCTTTTTGGGGTATATTTGATTTTTTTTTATACTTTTTCAATAATTTTGGAAATCTTGAAAAAGAATAAAAGAATGCTATGTTACAAAGGAGGAACGAGTGTCGCAAACATACTAGTTCAAAGCGCAAGGAACAAACTGATGTTCAGAGCAAGGAGACATGTTCAGGAAAATGACACTCGAGAAAATTCCTCCATAGGTCAAGGTGTCAAGACGCAAAGACAAAGTGCTACAAGGCTTGCGTATAAGGCATGCTTCAAAGGTTCAGTTAAGAGAAACATGGAGCTGACATTAGGCCAAAACACAGGAATGCAAATGCGATTAACAAGACACAATGATAACGCCCTTCAATGTGATTTTAACAATCCCAGAGAAGGTAAGCTCGGTGGTTTTTCATTTTTAGAGAGTTTGAAATGTTGAAAATATTGTCATTGATGGCAAAGGATGAGACAAAGGAAGAACAAGAGTTTTCATGTAATAAAATCAGTGTATGGTTGAGTTTTGGATGGGCGCGTATGATCGCTGAAGAGGGTCATCGAAAGTCGTCAGATCTGTAGAAGCTGCGAGGGAGATAAGCCATCGGGAGATCGGAGTTCTCAAGGTTGTGAGAACCGGGACATTGAAAGTCTCGAAATCCCAACATAATCGGGACCGTCCAATTGGAGAGGACGCGTGGCAGTGATCAAGCGCCACCGGGAGAAGCTCGACAGGAGGCTTCATCGGAGAATCGGGGATCGGGACTTTGAAATGTCCAAATCACTTGACAACGAAAATCCGAAATCACGATATGCGATTTCCCGATAAAGCAGATAGCGTGTGGGCCACCCCAAAAGATCAGAGCCGTCCATCTAGAAGGACGCGTGGCAAAGGATCAGGCACCATCGACACTTTGTTCATCGGGAAATTGGAGATCCCGGTGACAAGGGATTTTTGAATTGTGAAATCACGATCAGTGAAACCCCGATCAGTGGGGAACAACTGTCAGCACAACAGAGAAGGAGGACAACGACGTAGTGGAGAACAACTGTTAGCGTAACGGAGTGTTGGGATTTGGATGATTGGGAATCCCGTGGGTGTATGCATTGAGGCATCACAAACCCCGTAGCCCCGATGGGGTAAGGTAGTGGTCACGAAGTGTGGTCACATTGGCCAGGGCCTGGCCAGGAGGGCTAGCACACAAAGAACGCATCGGGTTTTTAATGCCTGAAACCCCGATGGAGGAGTGTATGGTGGCGGTCACGTGATGGCAGGTCACATGGACCATTGAGTAGCCGGAAGGGGCTAAAGCTCGGGGAAGGAGAACATCAGGAATCAGGATTTGTAAGAGAAAAGAACAATGAACACCAAGAATGCCGAAAACCCAAAAGGCGCGCGTAGGTTTAATTCAAAATTTTTACAGAGCTATAAATATGGACCTAGAGCAATAGGGATCTGAGGAGTGTTGAATATTTTTGACCCATGGTCTTAAGAAGGGGTCGATCCCCTTTTCTACTGTGGATCTGCAAGCAAAGGAGAGCGGTAAGGATTTTGATTGGTTGCAGGGGTCTTTTTGCAGGAGGTGGAGGCCAGTTTCTGACAGTAGGGACATCTACCGGTTGCTGAGGTCACTTGTGCAGGCTGCAAGGAAAGTTTGAGGAGGGAGGAACCTCATTGTGGTAGTTGGGTGGCAGATCGACATTGACAGAGAGTTATCTGCAGTGGGTCTAGCAACTAGGAGAGTGGAGGCATCATCTTCAAGTTTATTGTCTTGTTTAATGTGTGTTTTAGAGGTGTTTGCAGCTGCCTTGCAGTCTGTAGATCTGTGTTTCCTTTAGAGATAATTGCAGTTGTTGTCATAGCCACTAGAAAATTGTGTAATGATGTGATTTCGGGATACAAGTCTTAATAAGATGCCAGAACTGTCTCTTCTAAAAGAAGATGATGGCCAATGCATAGAACACATGTGAATCCAGGGTTGAAACTGCCTGATCTAGTGTGAAAATAGATGAAACACGGTCAGCAGTGAGTCTGAGGGTTAAAGCCTTCAGTAGAAGCATCCTACCAGTAGAAACTGGTGCTATCTTCAGGGGGTTGAAGCTCCCTTCCAGGAAAGGCTGGTAAACGAGAGAAGATTGCAGCCTTCTGCAGGTAGAAGCCTGAGTACTAGTATGAGTCTGCACTAGTACAATGTTGTAAAACATTTTCTTAATAATAATCATTGAAGACAGAGACAACAACAGCGGTGGTTTTCTCCCAATTTGGGTTTCCACCTTAAATCCTGGTGTTCATGTGACTGACTCATGTGTGTTGGTTTATTTGTTATTTACTGCACTAAATTACTGCTTAATAGACATCTGATGAATGAAGAAATTCATAATAAGATCTCTGAATGCACTCTTGTTTTCTTAAGACTATACAATAGCTAGTCTCTACAAAGTAGCCTAAGGTTTTCAGTGAAATAAAAGAGAAAATCAATTGATTGCTTGAAATACTGATTCACCCCCCCTCTCAGTATTTCTCAACATGAAAAAGCACAAAAGAAGACTCCATTGGGGTACCGTTTTCGAAGGTAGTCTAATTGGTTCAAAAAAGGGGTAGATTAGCACCGAAAAGACGTCTATTCAAAACCATTTTAATGAGTGTGACACAGACAAGATCACTTGACAATATTTTAAATTTTAAGGAGTCTGAAAAGAGCTTAACTATGGACTCACTGTATTTTTCTAGATTTAGTCTCCTTAGCCCGAAAAAGTGAAATTTGCTGAAGAGAACTATCCCGGCGAGATGAATCACCCGAGGTGTACCTTTTTCTTTCTGAATCTACATGCCAAAAAAGGGGTAAACTCATGCCAATAGATGTTTTTCTGAACTAATTAACGAATGTGAAAGAACAAGATCACTCGACGATCTTTTCACTTTTAAGGAGTCTGAAAAGAGCTTAACTATGGAATATCTAGGGAACGTTCTTCTGGACCAATTTAACGTGTGTGAAGAAACAAGTTCACTCGAAAATATTTTCATCTTTAGGGAGTCTGAAAAGATCTTAACTATGGACTTCGTGGGGGTTCCTTTTTCGTAAATTTAGTCCCTCAGGCCCAAAAAAGGGTTAAACTTATACATGAGAATATTCTTCTAGCGAACCGAAGTTCCTAGAGTATACCTTTGTTCGTACAATTGACCGTCCAGATAAAAAAAGGGGTGAACTACCACCGGACAGATGTGCCTTCAAGTTTTAGTTTGGCGAGTGTGAAGGACAACAAGATCACTCGGCAATATTTTCATGTTTATAGAGTCTGAAAAGGGATTAAAGAAGACTCATGTAGGCTACTTTTCTCAGTTAATCTGGGTGAGATCCAAAAACATAAATGTAGTCTTGTCGGATATTTCTTTTGGATTTAAAATGGATCTTGAAAGACAACAAATATTGCTCATGCTTGATACTTTGTGGGTCGATGCCTGACATAGTCTCCAGGGAGAAGTCTGCTCCGATGAAAACATTCTCCATGACACCAAGGGTTCTGGAGATATCTATAGGTATTGTTTAAGCGATGGTTTCCATATTACCTTCAACATAAACTGCGTGCATAGCCAAACAAGACCTATCTCTAGTCATAGTCAACGTGAATTTACCTGCCTCAATTCTTCTTAACTCCGGGAGAAAATAAGATCTGTGATGGAGATCGTCCTAGGGTCGGTCTGGACTAGTCATTGCCTTAATAATCGCCTCGTCTGAGGGAAATACTAAATCTAAAGAATCAGTATTGACGAGGGAACCTTGAGCCCAAATAGGCTTGAGAACTGGATCTAACTCTTATGCGGGAGTCGGATCGGGGTCGGCAGAAGCTTGCTGGACTATAGAGTACACAACTTCTGCCATGGACAAGGGCACATGCATGCCATGATTTCCTGTCCCTTCCATCATGGCTGATGGGAAAGGAAGATTCCACAGATCGTTAAAGTAATTCGTATGAAATGACGACACTTGGAAAATTTCATCCCTAGGCTGTTCAGGGACAACTGTTATATACTTGACATTGCAGGTTGGAGGCGGGTAATCGAAAGTACCCATCAAAGGTGGGCACAAACCAACCCCTATGTTTACGATGCTGGGCTCAGGTTTATCAATCATTGAGACCATGGATGCCCCCGATGAAGGGTTAGGATGGGAGAAGGATAACTGATCAATGGACATGATCCGACCCTCGTGTGGAAACAACAAGACCCGAAAAACTGTCGTGACCATTGCATGCATAACATAGGTCCAACTCCTTCCTAACAAGAGATTGTAGTTGAGAGGCGCATCGACCATTTCAACCTTGAGGCACATGGTCTTCCCTCCTAACTGCATGGGGAAAGAAGGGATGATTCCATGTGGTTGGAACGAATGACCATCGAAAGTGGTAAGAAGAGTAGGTGACAGAGACAAAATGGGTTGGCCAATGGCCTTCCAAAACGCCAACAATATCACACATGTCGAGGAACCCTCATCAACCACTATGCGAAATATGTTCCGGGTAAAAGTTTTCGTGGTATAAGGCACTACTATCTGAAATTCCACATGGTAGGGGAGACGAGGTTTTAATTCGGTCGTATCAGGTGTGATATTTCCAAGATTACAAGTCTTAGCAGATCCTAAGGAAACTAACAGAGCCTTTCTCTAGGAAGGGAAGCTCTGGAGGACCTCCAAAGCAGACATTGCGTAAGGGGTTTGTGACAAATCCTCCACCACAGAGTAGTTCTAGGCGGCCCTTGCGTTTGGATTGTGGGAAGATTTGTTGAATGCACCTTTCGGGATGCATGTCATTGTTTCGCCCAACATATTCTCGATTTGAAGAGGAAGAGGTGGGTTTTCATCTTCTTTACCCTTCTCAGAAGTGCTTGGCATTATGTAATCATGTGACCTAGTTGCTATATGAGCATCACCTTTCAACATATAAACATTCGAGGTCGAGGGATTACTAGATGACAAAGGGGGTCTGTGACTGCTCCCATCCACGTTTGAAGAGGCTTGATTTAAATTTTGCCCATGTGGAAATGTGTTCGTTAACACAACAGGTTGTTGCTGCGCCAAAAACTTTTGGGCCTCTCCGAGCTGAGGACACAGGTGAGTTAGATGGACTTCCATGAAAAAGTTACATGGATACTTCGACTTCTTCTTCTCTGTGTTTCCCCTGTCAAAATTATTAGTGGGTTTCTTATCCCCCTTACCCTTGTTTCGTTGTTTCTTTTTTCCATCAGGCTGCTGGGTGGCCTTTGGGTTAGTCGATTTCACACTGTTTACATCTGACTTTTGAGTAGGGGGAGCAACCGAACCAGGGGTTTGGCTGGCCGCTATCTACTGTATCGAAAATTGCTGCAATTGATTTGATAGCTGATCAACATGATTGGTTTTTGCTGAACCAACAATACCATCGACATATGGTCCAAACTTGTGTCTGGTCATGTCAAGAATAGACTGCGGTACATCTGGAATTTTTTTTTAAAGTAAACCAGACGTAGAGTATATTAGTTCGAGTTGTTGGGCTCTCAGTATCGCCTCTTCCTCGGAAAAGACTCTCGATGTTGCGACGTCCTTGGATAGTTGAGGTACCAAAGACTTAATGAACCACTCCAATAAGAAATCTAGTGGGGATGATACTTTTATCAAACTCTTCATATGCCGCCATTCTTGGATGTGATCAAAGATATGGTCGGCCTTCGTTTGCTCAAAGTTGGCCAGCAATTCGGTGTCGACATCGTATCTCACAGGTAATTGGAAATGGTTGAGAAAAACCATGGCCAATTTGCCAAAAGTAGAGTATCTTGAGCGGTCGAGCTCGATGTACCATTTCACGACACTCTCGATAAGAGTGCATTGAAAAATCCACAACTGGACAGAGTCGTCTCTCAACGAGTTGGACAAGAACCACAGGTGAAAGGAAGTCACATGATCGCTTAAATCTTCATTAGGCTTACCTTCGAACTTCAGAATGTCTGAGAGAAACTTTGTTGGCATGGATGGCCAATGCGGATCATGACAGATTGGGTCGTTTAATAATCTTGACAAGTCTAGGAAATGCAAAGTTTCCAGAAAAGGTAGCTTAGTGTTGTGGGGTATTCTACCCTACGGACCAGCAAGCTAGGGCTCTAAGCTCGCATGCAGATCATGACCCTTCCTAAGCTACTTTTAACCTTCTACCCGAATCTGAAACCCCTTTTCTTAGGCAGACATGAGAAGAATAAACCAACCTTTTTCCGACAGTTGAAGTAGATCCTCCGTTGAGCTTGTATCTCCTTGCTGCTGCTGCTCCTTCCAAAAAATCTTCCCTGCAATCAAGACAAAACTATGCATGCATGCTACTAATCTATTATAGGGTTAGAGATTAAACACAAATCAAATAACATAGATAAGACTCATGTATTCGGGACGGGAAAAGCATCTTTTTCATTAACCTCAATATGAACCAACTTACAATGATTTCTGAGGCCGACCACCGTTCCACGATCCTGATCCTGGGCTCTTCCTCTTCTTTTTCCTCCAACTGCTGTGCTTGAACTTCTCCTAAAGCTTGAGGAAAGGCTAAAGGGTTGGGACAATAATGGACTTGGCAATTTTGGCAGAGTTTCTTTGCTA
>ML789398.1:393715-442798 GCA_009831015.1 Picea engelmannii
GGCCTTGGAGAATTTACTCTCCAACCTATTCCAAGGCCCTATTCTTAAGCTAGTGTATGCACCCTACAAACAGAAAAGTCTACTTGATTTTATTTAGCGTTGCTTTTAATGGGATTTTTAAATCTCAAGGTGCGGAAGTGAAATTGATGGTGTGTAAAAAGACTTAAAGCAAAATGCACAGAAATGCTTGGAAACAAACTTCTTCTAAAATGCAAAACCAACAACTTTTCAAATGAAAAGACTTCTTTTTCTGAAATTACTAAGATTTTATGCAGTAAATATGAAATATTTTCACTCAGATCTGCGAGCAACTTATGCTAGACATGCACTGCAAAATCTTAAGCAACAAGACTTCTTTCCAAGCTACCGATGCAACAACATAATCCTCAATCCAAGAAGAAGATGAAACAAGAAATTGTTTTTTATTTCGTTGCAAAATCACACAACAAGGAAAAATGATGACAAGATCAAAACCAAGAGAAATGAAGAGAAAACTCTGGCTTAAAGCACAGATCGCAAACAGAATCAAAGCACAAAAATGCAATAAAAGCAATCAAGACAGCTCTAATTCTAACACTTGCCTAAAAACCATAAAACAAATATTTTTTCTCTTTTGCCTTTTCTATCAAAAAATCAACTAACAAGCACAAGCTAAGGGAGAAATGCCCTAACCTGCTGACTGTGCAGCCCCAGACTCTAAACTCCTGAGAGGATCTCTTCTCACCACAGGAGGGGATGACTGCCCCACCCAAGCTGAAAAGATACCTAACAGACCCGCGACTGTCACCAATACAGCCCGCGTGTAACCGCGTGCTGCACTACTACAGAGCGCGGGTACCTGCGTGCTAAACCTAAGTAGGCCGCGGGTATGTTTAAAAACTAAAATAAAATCACACAGAGATAGTCTAGTCCTGAAAGAGGCTTCTGGTACTGACAACCAGAGTCTCTGACAGGCTGAGATGCTATCACTTTAACAGAAAAAAAACAAATTTGCAAAAAAGAAAAAACCAATGTGAAGAAACACACAACAAGAAAGACTGAAACACAAGACAATAAACCAATCAAGACCCAGACAAGATCCAGAAATCCCCCTGAGAAGATAGACTTCTGCCAGGGAAGAGGAGACTGCCTCTCTAGCTTCCTGAAAACTACACGCTACTGAAACTACTATAGCCCGCGGATACCCGCGTGCTGTAGGCAGTTAGGGCACGGGTTACCCGCATGCAGGCCTCTTGCAGGCTGCGGGTACCTCTGTGTGTCCCGAGACTAAATGTCAAGCGTCAATCAAGGAAAACTGGTATTGATGACTAGGTTCCCTGCTAGCTTTTGACTAACAGAAAACAAAATAAGCAAAAGATCTTTAACCAAATCCGGGAACCCTAAGAGTAAAATCTCCCCAGTGGAGTCGCCAATTCTGTTGTGGGGTATTCTACCCTACGGACCAGCAAGCTAGGGATCTAAGCTCGCATGCAGATCATGACCCTTCCTAAGCTACTTTTAACCTTCTACCCGAATCTGAAACCCCTTTTCTTAGGCAGACATGATAAGAATAAACCAACCTTTTTCCGACGGTTGAAGTAGATCCTCCATTGAGCTTGTATCTCCTTGCTGCTGCTGCTCCTTCCAAAAAAGCTTCCCTACAATCAAGACAAAACTATGCATGCATGCTACTGATCTATTATAGGGTTAGAGATTAAACACAAATCAAATAACATAAATAAGACTCATGTATTCGGGACGGGAAAAGCATCTTTTTCATTAACCTCAATATGAACCAACTTACAATGATTTCTGAGGCCGGCCACCGTTCCACGATCCTGATCCTGGGCTCTTCCTCTTCTTTTTCCTCCAACTGCTGTGCTTGAACTTCTCCTAAAGCTTGAGGAAAGGCTAAAGGGTTGGGACAATAATGGACTTGGCAATTTTGGCAGAGTTTCTTTGCTATGATTTTCCTCCTTGAATAGTACCCCTACCCCTCCTTTTATAGGCTAGAAGGAGCTAGGGTTTTAGACGAACTCTCGGCCATGCATGGCGGAGAGTTCTAGTTAACTAACCAAAAGCTTCTCGTTCCGTCGACAAATTTCCGTTTTTTGTGATTCTGAAGGCACCCGCGGGCTGTAGTGGGCCTGCTAGCGGGGCCCCCGCGGGCTGTAGTGGGCCTGCTTGCGGGGCCCACAGGCTGTAGTGAGCCTGCTAGAGTTTGATTTTTAAAAATGGAGTTTTTAGAAGAGTTGTTCAGTAGTTTTTTGGCAAAGAAGGGATATGAGTTGGCCAGATGTCAGGTAAGCATGTGTGGTGCAATTTAGGGTTATAACACTTAGGATGTTGAGTATGTACAGGAGGAAAGGAGCCTGGAGTTTGGTTGGCACTAGATTGCCAGGAAACGTTAGGCCGCTTACCATGGTTTTGGTAAAAACCATGGTCATGGCCAACGTACAAATACTGCGCTTGTTAAGATGTCATCGACTGATTCCCGTAGCAGGACGTTGAGGGTTGTGAAGGGATTTATCCCGACTTGGTGTTCCCAATATTCTGGAAGGGGTTTCCCCCTGTTGATCCGACGGGACTAGGTACAGAGCCTTGCCCGAGGTTCCATTGACCATGGAAGGGGTTGCCCTCGGTCGACATCCCTGCCGAGGGGATTGATCCCTGCCATGGATTCCAAGGTCCCTGTGAAGTGCTTGCCCCCTATGCAGGAATAGTACCCTGCATCGAATTTTGTTGTCCAAAACCAGGGTTACCCCCGACCGAGATGACAACTGACGAGAATGAGTTGTTAGTAAATGTGTCGAACAAAGAGAATGGCAAAGAACCCACCTGTGTGGTGTTGGAAAAAGGTCCTTGACTACCTACTCCAGACAGGTTGTAGTTCATGGTCATCCAGATGGGTTGCTGAGAAGCGCCGCCGAGTGAGGGAGAAGAAGGAGGTATATGACCCCTGCCGTAAGGGAAAGCATTATAAGGGGCTGTGGTGCCCCCCATGGACCCTTGTAGAGGAGTGTTTGAGCTCCCTGCCCCCAGACCCATGGTCTATAGGGTGGAGTAAGATATGACCAAGTTCGTGTGAAAGTCGGGCATCCCATATGAAAACAGAGGGCCCATCACACTCTGGGTAAATGGAGCAGTGATCGCCGCCATAGACGGAGCCAGACCACTGCCCGAGGTAGAGGCAGTTGAGACCATAGTGGTCTGGACCTGTGAGGGTGAGTGAGGAGGTAGAACACCCCCTGTGGTGACAACCATTGAGGGAGTATGAGGACTCCCAGACAAAGTAGCAACGTTTGCTTCCACCACTACTTGCAAAGCTACCTGACGCTCCTGATGTGTTATCCACAGAGGGACAACCTGAACAATGATAGGTGTTGATAGGTCAGTGATCGGAGGGTTATATGGACCAAGAGCTTCTTCTCTAAGGTCAGAAATGGTTGGTTCCTTCGAATTCAAAAGTTCTTCTCTCGGGGATGGATCGGGTACAATTTCTTGTTGCCCAGTCACCTCAAATGACCCTTGCTGGTCAAGTCTTCACCTTAGCGGTGGTGGTGGTGGCTCCACTTCAACCGGCGGTAGGCCAAAAAGCCTTTGTGACCAATAGAGCTCTTGATATTCCACTGTGTGAGAATATCAATGACACACTAAGGCTTTTACTAACGTTGAAAACCAACACACACTAGAAAAGTTCTTATGAGATAAAACAATCAAGCCACTAACTAGTTGGAAGAACAGTTACACCAACCAACAACAGAACAACTTACCGGTGCAAGTGAAACTCGAATATGGAAGCACCCTCTGGGTATACTCTGCAAAGCGTGGCCCGATGTCTGCTCTAGGTACCGTGATATATCCCCACAGTCACATGTGTATGCCACTAAAATAAAAGGCAACTAAGTTTCCAGTGCGCGAACAGTCACCAGGTGGGTACAGTTGATAGTCGGGTAGACCGCAATGAGTAGGGTATCAAGCCCAAAACCTATCAAGGGTATCGAAAGCAAGTGTTTCAGAATATGACTGAGGACCTCGAACGGATTCAAGACCCATGAAGCTCCGTGGCAAATGCGATCAACGAAATCCCAATATAATCCCTCTATATGCGTTCTCCACTACGCTTGGTCCGGCTTTAGAGGGGTTATCTCTGCTACCTTTCCATACGGGACCTTGTGTTTAGCCCCTGTGTTAGAAGGGGGTCCTGGATAACTTCCATGTTACTGGACTTTTGACACTCCCTAGCACAGACTCCTATGTTTGTTTTATAGCCTTGAAGAGTTTCCTCTCCAACCTAAATCAAGGCTCTAGCCTAGAATAGTTTTTGGACCCTAACAAACAAAAAGTCTAATAAATTTTAATTTATCGTTAATTTTAAGTGGTTGTTTTAAGTCAATGAGGTGGTAGTGAAACCAGTGGTGTGTTTTTAGGAGATGAAAGAGAAGAGAAATAAATGAATACTGAAAGAAAAACTTCTTCTTGACGAATACAGATTTTCAAATTTAAACTCTTTAACCAAACTTTTCTAACTATTTCTTTCTAAGATCTTTATAAAAGAAACACCTAAAACAAGATTTCGCTCGACTATGAGCTACTTAGTGTTCTAAGTATTCAAATACAGAACTTAAGAAAGCACTTCTTTTCCCTGACAAGTAAAGACAACTAACCTAACTACTTACCAAACAAAGAAATGAAATCCTTTTTTATTAAAATGCTTCAAAATAAGAAAATTGAAAATGAATTCTTTTATTTTCTTCTAAAGAAAATAAAAGGAAAAAATGAAAATAGGACGAGACCAAAAATGACTTCTGGCCTTTTGCGGCTTGCAGAGAGTCACTAACAATATCAAACAAGACAATCAGAAAATACTCACAAACTTGTTTCAAACCCTAATCAAGAAAACACAAGAAATCTTTATAAAGAAAAAGCTAATTGATGTCAAACTTAGTCCAAAGACTGTAAAAACAGAGACCAGGACTAGATCAAGAAAACCCCTGAAAAATATGGCTTTATTCAAGGAAGAGGATGACTGCCTCTTCTTTAAAAAATATTTTCCTGACACAGACACGCAACTGATACTTCAACAACCTACGTATGTACACGGGCTATCCAAAGATAGGGCGCGTATGTACGCGTGTAGACCTACTTCAGGCCACGTACACCTCTGTAAAATTCTCTAAAATGAAAACTAAAAACCAAGCAAACCAAGTAGAGAATACTGGTATAGAAGACCATAATCTCTTAAAGACACAGAAACTTTAGAAACTCAAGAAACAGTAAATAAACCAATTAAAGATACCCAAAAACAAAATATCCCCGAAAAAACCTAGAGGCTCCCCGGTATGGTCGCCATTTCTGCTATAGTGGGAAAACCCCCCTACGGACTACACTAGGGTTCTAAAGTGTAGGTAGAACTAACCGTCTAAAGTCTCCTACTTTTAACAACTATCCCGACAACACTTGACATTCATGGATAAAGTACAAAGTATAGGGATCCTATAGTCTTACCTTAAACTCCACGTCCGGTGTCAATACCTTTGTGTTCGGTTGTTCCTCGACTGTAAATCGCCTCCCAAGGCTGACCTGCACTCACCAAAAGACAAACGAGAAACTACGAGCATGCATTATATATATGAATTAATGGTTTAGATGTCATAACAATATATAAATCAAATATCAAGATTATACACATCATATGGCGGGATGGAAAAAGTACTTGTTTATATTAATCTCACAAAGTCACTTACAAAACGAGATTGATGACTGCTCTTCGAACCTGGTCCTGGGATCCTCTTCACCAAGCTCCAAACTACTTCCATGTATCTTTATCCTCTTCAGCTCTCTCTAGGAAATGGATTTGGCTAGTAATGGAGGAAAAAGGCTAGAATAAGGAGTTCTAGCTCCAAACTCACAATGTGGCTGCAAATTATAGGGGAAAGGGGGGATTATGAAATGGGTAGAGTTTCACTGCTTTCATGCCTCTTCTTGGAATGGGACCCCAACACCTTCTTTTATATGCCAAAAAGATAGTTATTCGGTTGGGTGATGGGCTATGGGTGGTCAATTGGTTAGGAAACTACCCAAAAGCCCGTATCCCCTTGCAACTTTTTATTTTTTGCAACTTTTGTGGGTATATGCGGGCTGTAATGGTGAAACTAGCATACATACGTGGGCTATAGTGGTGCATCATGCGTACATACGTGAGAAGTAATGGTGCAGGGCACGTACATCTTCAAAAAAAGTGTTTTTTAAGAATATCTTTCAGTGATAGCATGGAAAAAATGGCAAGTAAGATGGCCTGATGCTAGGTATGCATGTATGGTGCAATTTAGGCTTATAACAGTCACCTATTCAATTGAGGTTAGAAAACCAGCATAATATTGTTCTGATTGGAAGATTGACAGGGGTGAAGGTTAACATAGATGGAGTGCGTAGCATAACAGATTTTGAAATAATCGTGATAGTGGATGGTAGCAAAACTTATGCAACTTTTCTTGGACTTGATTGGGCCTTTGATAACTATATTATTGTTGATCTGAAGAAGAGATAGATGATATTTGAAGTAGTAGACTTGAAAGTTACCATGCCATTGGATCCCATAGAAAGAAGGTGATAAGTGGAACCAACAAAGGGAAAAGAGCTCGATAACCTTTACAGTGTGACTGCACGGATGAATTACTATATTAATCCTAGTGCTGAAGGTGTACCAGTTGGCGAAGTATCAATTCATGTGTGTCCGATTTAGAAGAAGCCCCGAGACATTGGAAACAAATATTGCATGAGATACCTACAAGAAGATGTGCTCATATTACCCAAGAATTGCATTGGATTGGAGCCAAGGTATGTGATCCCTCGTAGTATGATGAAATAACAAATGTAGATATTTTGGTAAAAAAGATTGGAATGCGTATACTAGATCAACAGAGATTACTAGAATTAGATATTGCACTGAAAGTGACTCCAACAAGATGGTGGGTGACACATAAGGATGGAATAAAGAATTGGTAGCAATGTAGAAGGATGTTACAAGTAAGGTTTGGAATAAAATGTATTGCGCATAAGAATACTAGGTTGAGTTGTCCTATAGATCATCTGACACAGTGCACTACGACATGGAGCTCAATACCTAAGAAGGAATGGACACACTTGTTTGTACACACTCTGGACATGATCCCGAAGAACTAGTACTTAGATCTAGAAGTGCGCATAGGAACAACAAATTGAGAATAATTGACTCACAATTTTAAGGTAACTTTCAAGTTTGAAGACGATACCCATTTGGTAGATACAACTCTGTAGAGTATCAAGACAAATATTTTTACATCAGAAGACTTGATAGAAATAGTACCCTTATGTAGTGCACATAGGTCTTCTGCAAGTGTTCATGAGATTTTGGAATGGTATAATGTTGCTGGAGAATACCAGGAGGACGAAGACTCGAGGAATTTGCAAATACCAAAAACCGATGGAGAGTGCACAGTAGAGGGTCTCTAAATTGAGTTCGTCGAGTATGAAAATCCATTAAGAAAGTGCATAATGAATATTGGTACAGAAGGATAACCCTGAGTTTTCCAACCTTGGAGACTACTGGAATGAAGAAACTGTTGAGAATATTGTTGATTTATTGCATGAATACCATGATATTTTTTCGACTACATTCTCAGAAATGAAAGGGATTTCTAGGGAGTTAGTGGAGATGAAAATTCCTTTGAAGCCGAATGCCAAACCAATGAAGTAGAGAGCGTATAGATTGAACCCAGTATATAAGATGAAGGTGAAAGAAGAGATATATAGGATGTTGGAAGATGGGATTATTGAACCGGTCACAAATTCAGAATGGATTAGTTCAATGGTGATTCGGGAGAACAAAACTGGTGGAATCATAATTTGTGTGGATCCGAGGAAATTGAATGATGCTTGTTTACATGATCCATTTCCTACCGCGTTTATAGATGAAGTTTTAGAGAATCTAGGAGAAAAGGAAGCATACTCATTTAATGATGGATTCTCTAGGTATCTCTAGATTAAGATTACACATGAATATGGACATATGAAAACATTTGCGATAGAATGGGGATGCTATCAGTACATAATCATGCCGTTTGGATTGAAAAATGCACCAAAAATATTCTCCCGAGTGGTTGTAGTAGCGTTTAAAGAGTTCATTCATAAGTTTATGGACATATAATTGGATGATTGGACCATGTTTATTTTGTTAAAAGACCACGTGGAAAATCTATTCCTAATGTTGGACATATGTATACAGTTCTAGATCTCTTTGAACTTAAAGAAGTTCATTTTTTGCGCTCTGTTTGGTATCTTGTTGGGTCATGTAGTATGTAAATAGGGACTTTTAGTTGATCCTGTGAATATTGTTGTGATTATTGATTTTCCACCACCTATGTCAGTACAATAACTGCGAGCAACATTGGGTCATATGGAGTACTACAAATTTTTTATTAGGGGGTATGAATAAATCATAGCCCTGTTGGAAAATTTGTTGAAGAAGGAGGTTAAGTTTCAATGGAACGAGGAATGTCAGCAGAGTTTGGATACCTTGAAGCAAAAATTGGTTACCATGCCTGTTAGCGCGAATTCTTGCAAGGGGGTGTTTCTCTCCGATTTCAGGCCCTTGGTGTAAATGTGTAGAAATGGGGTTTAAAAACCCATAAAATGTGTTTTATTCAAAGGCCACAGTCATGAGTGCAAAGCGCAGCACACAGAAGGAGTCCATTTGGGGCTCAAAATCAAGCGAGTGGGCATTTTGTTTTCAACGGAGAGGATCCATAGATGGAACAGATTAACGGTCATTGGGTAAGCTTGAGTCGCGGAGTTGAATGAAGTTTAGCGCATGGGCTCATCTCTTGTGGCCGAAGTCACGAAATGATCATTCACGATTTTGGCTACATGGCGCCTGATCAGGCTCAATCGGCATTTCAGCTACCAAAACTTCAAAAGACAGGGGGTTTCTCTTCCACTGCATCGGGAAACCCCAAAACGTGAAATGCGAAAAGTCGTTTCGACATTTTGGCTACCAGAACTTCAAAATACAGGGGGTTTCTCTTCCACTGCATCAGGAAACCCCGAAACACGAAATGCGAAAAGCTGTTTCGGCATTTTGGCTACCGGAACTTCAAAAGATAGGGGGTCTCTCTTCCACTGCATCGGGAAACCCTGAAATGCGAAATGCGAAAAGCCTTTTCGACATTTCGGCTATCGAAACTTCAAAAGATAGGGGGTCTCTCTTCCACTGCATCGGGAAACCCCAAAACACGAAATGCGAAAAGCCATTTCAGTATTTCAGCTACTGGAACTTCAAAAGACAGGGGGTCCCTCTTCCACTGCATTTGGAAACCCCAAAATGCGAAATGTGAAAAGAACCTTTGAAGATAGGTGCAAGGTCACGACCCATGGTCACTTGGGGTGACAGAAAGAATTGTGCAAAGGACCAAAGCACCAGGTTTAGCTGCAGGAGGCGTTGCCGCGTTCTCCAGGTGCCAATTCAACTCGGCCTCAATCCTGATCCCTACTAGAGGTAAATAAAGGTAGGAGGAGGTGGTTGAAACCTCGCCTCACTCCTTAAATGTAAGCCATGGAGGTTCTGGCAGGCAGTCTGCCCAAGATCATCTTGTGTACAAGGTTTCCTAAAGGAGCCATGCCGATCTAATGTCCTCATCTGACCAGAGGAGCCTGCACATGCTAATTTGGACTTTAATGTCTCAACTACCTTCTTGCTGCCAAGGTGCTGAATTGATCTGAGTATATATACTCAGTTTTTGTATTTTTGTAAGGATGGATGGTAGAGTAGAGCTCCCGACTGTAATGTTTTAATGAAGCACTGGTTTTACTGGCTATGTATCTGTATATGAAATTTCTTTGTTTATGTAAGGCATCTCTCTTTTTTCATCTTGTTTCGATCTCAAACTGAAAGGTTTCATGATTGATTTATTCACATGAATCGTTGTGACTATGTTATGATAAAGGATTCATTATAACGCTGTTATTTTCTTTTAGTGTTTTTGCTTTTGAATATAAGAAGTTCTTGTGTTCAAAGTTTTCTTCTACAGGCTATTGGAAGCTCAATGCCCACAATATCCCTTCACATTTCCTCACATAATTCTTCCTCCTACTCACCCTTATTACAACTTACTGTCTGAAGTTGAACCAAGACCTCATCTGCTTGTGCATGCCTGGCCTAGTTTCTGAGTTACAACGATATTGTTCCGATTTTACTTCCATTCATCACCCTCTATCAACAAATAGTGACATAAACTGATGGGCCTCAAGCTTACTCCTACTGCAATCTAGGAGTGACTTCTTATGCCAACATTTCTGGTGCCGTTGTCGGGGACGAAGTTGAAAATTTTCCCTGGGATCAAACGACATCGAGCCTTTGATTTTGAAGGTGCATCAGGCATCATATCCCTACGAGATTTCTACTATGCACCTGGCAACTCCATTGTGGCGAACCTGTTGTTTTAGTTGTGGCGTCCAGAGGTAGACATACGCGGTCCCATCCACAACTACCTATAGCTACACCTGAAGCTGATCCGAAGGTGATTATCAGAAAAGGAAAGGCCTCTAAAGGAGAAACTTCTACCGCTGAACCAGGTAATTTTCCATCTCCTTCTGTAGAAACTCCATTTTCTTCTTCTCAGCTTCCTAGCAGACCTTTTTCTAAAGTTTCCCGTTTCCTGAATTTTGGAAGTGTTCCTGCTGAGTTTTCCCCTCTTGGTCTGGGATTAGAGGGAGAAATCCTTGTCACTCCCCTCTCCCCTGAAGTTGTACCTTGGCGTAGACCCAGGACCACAAAATATTTCCCCACTCCTAGCTTTACCACTCCTCCTCTTATTACTGTTGCTGCTACTGCACAGAGAGAAGCATCTGCTGACTCAATCCCCTTAGCCTTCTCTCTAAATACCCCATTGTTCCCCCTTTAATCTGAAATCTCATTTCTAGTATCCCCTATTCGAGCTTCTTCTCCTCCGAGTTCTCCTCCACCTAATATTCCTATGGCAGGAGAAAATCCCCCCATGACTAGAATGGAGGCTATAATAGCTGCTTGGTATGCTCCCCTTTTGTTACCTCAACCTCTCAACACCCTTCCAGTAGATGGCTACCTTAAGCAGCTGCCCAAGTTTACAGGCGAAGGGGACATAGCTACAGAAGAACACCTTGAAGCCTTTTATAGTTTTACAGATGATCATGTTATCATGCATGTATATGTATGGATGAGGATTTTCGTCCATAGCCTTGAAGGCAAGGCTAGAAAGTGGTTTAGGGCCTTGCCTCCTGGATCTATTGATGGGATTGAGGCTTTGGATAATGCCTTTTTGAGATAGTGGGGAGACAAAAAAGACTTGATGTATTACATGACAGAGTTCGGGTCTTTGAAGAGAAAGGAAGGAGAGTCTGTCTCTGACTTCTCCAAGAGATTCAATAAAATGTACAATAAGATCCCCACTGAAATAAATCCCTCAGAAGCCTCTTCTAAGATCACTTATGCTAGCGCTTTTGATCTCGATTTCTGCCTTCTGTTGAGGGAAAGGAGAGCCACTACTCTGGCTCACATGTAGGATGCAACCGTGGAAGTAGAATCTAACATATTGGTTGTTGACCGATTCATGAATAAGGCTGATAGAGACATATCTAGGAAGAGACCTAAAGCCTCCCCATCCAATTTCTCTCCCCTTCCCCTTCATACGGATGAGGTAACTAAAGTGATAAAATCACTTTCGGCTAGAATGGAAAGGTGGAGTTAGAAGGGAAGCCCATGTACAAAAATCCCCAAAATACTGATAACAGAGGCTTCAGGAGGCCTAGCAACAATGTGCCACAGGATTTTCCAAGGGAACAAAGGAGCAAAGACAGAGATGATCAGAGGATTCAAACCCCTCTCCAAAATAACCTAGTTTCTCATGAGGAAGGAGAGGATATAGATGAGCTCGACCCTGAAATTCACTGTATTGAAGACACTTCCCCTTTTCCCTATTTGACTCAATCTGCATATGAAGAATCCCTTATGAACATTCAAATCAATGAGTTGGGTAAAGGGGAAAAGGCCAACAACACTCATAACATATATCATCTCAGGTCAAAGAAGAAATAAGGGAATTTTGATAGCCATGATCAGCCCCTCATAGCGGAAAGACCTGCTAAACCTGCAACAATCACTACTAAAGAAAAGAAAACTCAGAATACTTTGGCAACAACCAAAGAACCTATCTCTGAGGTAAGGGAAGCTCCTAATCCTTTTTCCTCCTTTAGTTTTGAGCACGAAATTCAAAATATTAGAATTCCCGTACCCCTCTCAAAACTAGTTAAAAATGAAGATTTCAAAAGGTCCCTCACCAAACTGCTACAATTTGAGTCCCCCCAGCCTTCCAAAGACTCAATAAATCTTCAATATAAAAAGCCAACAGTCGTCCTAGGTCCCATGGTAGAAGAGAGAGATGATTCATCCCCTCCCTTCTACACATGCCTGAACATACATGATAAGGTGCTGCATAATTGCCTCATGGATTCATGAGCTTCCCACAACCTTATGCCCAAAATAGTCATGGAAGAATTGGGACTGGAAGTGACAAAGGCTTATCACAATTTGTACTCTTTTGATTCAAGGAGGGTGCAATGCCTCAGAGTCATCAAAGACTTGGTGGTCTCTTTATTTCAGCTGCCAATGAAGAGTGTGGTCATGGACATTGTAGTAGCTGATGTTCCCCCTAAGTTCGACATGCTTTTGTCAAGATCTTGGATTAAAAAAATTGGAGTAACATTACAGATGGATCTCACATATGCCACCATTCCAGTCTTTGGAGGGGAACACAAGAGGTTGTACAGAGAAGCTCAACTGACCTACATTGTTAGTGACGAAGCAGACCCCACCAATCACCCTATCTTTGCACTTGACACTGATTTGGGGTCTAGTTTATTGCAGATCACCGATACTCCTGAAGCCCATTTTCAGATCAGAAAGAAACCCATATTTAATCATGAGATACCTCCTCCAACCACCTCTATTTGGAAGATGTTCTTCGATGGAGATTCTTCTAGCAAATGCGCTAGCGCTGGAGTGGTTTTTGTGTCACCTTGTCAGGAAACCATATCCCTGTCATACAAGCTAGAATTTGAAGCTACCAATAATGTGGTAGAATATGAAGCTCTTGTTTTGGGTTTGAAGGCTGCAAAAGAAATGGGAATTGAGGAGGTAGTAGTGTTCGAAGATGTTGAGTTGATAATCCAGCAAGTCAGAAATGCTTATCGGGCTAAGAATCCTTGGCTCAGGAGTTACAAAAATGAAGTGTGGGACTTGATTGATAATTTCTTCTTAGCTTTCAACATTTATTTTATTCCAAGAGAGGAAAATACTTTGGCCAATTCCTTAGCTGTCTCAGCTAGTTTGTTCAGGATCCCTCTACCGCCTAAGATCAAATATGAGGTTGAGATAAGATATAGGCCATCTGTTCCAAACAATATCAACCATTGGAAGGTATTCAGAGACGATCTTGAAATCAAAAAAATTCTTCAGTTTGTCGATGAATTTTCTTCATTGCACATTGATCAGGATCCTAATCTCGAAAGTCACCCTCACCCTAAGATATTTTTAAATAAAATTGATAATCACCATATTATTCATTTTCCTAGTAATCACATTCTGAAGAGACTAGTCCCTTTAGAAATAATGTTTGATGGAAATGATGTGGCAGTAAAGGGTAGGTTTTCAAATGGAGATGTTGATACAATGGAGTGCAACATCGACACTCAGGAGGATCCTAAGTTCGTCAAGTTGTTAAGTAGTTTGACCAAAGAGAAGAGGGCCGAATATGACAAGTTATTAAGAGAATTCACTGATGTGTTTGCATGGACCTATGAAGACCTCAAGACACATGACACATATGTCATTGAACACAAGATCCCACTGAAGGAAGAGGCTAAGCCTTTTAGGCAGAAGCTAAGACAGATAAATCCCATGTTGTTTCCTGTCATGGAGAGAGTAGTGAAGAAGTTGTTAGATGCCCAAATCATTGTCCCATTGAGATATTCTAAGTGGGTAGTGTTATCGGACTAATCGGTAGGTGCGGACACTAATTGATCTCCCTAGATCCACCTGGATCTAGAACAAAACAGGATAGGACATGACTCTTTCCCTAAGTTTTGACCATTGAATCAACTAGTAGGAAGGAATAAGTAACATACCTTTATATCGCTTCCTAGGGTCTTTGTTTCTCCAGCTTCGCTCCAGCGCTCTCGTGAAGTCAAGACCAAGACAACACAAACCAACCAAATTGAAGATAGAAAAATATATTCAACAGTCAACCTATGTGTATGATCAAGGAATTACACAATAAAGTGAGACTAGCTTTATGGGAAAGGGACATGCCACTGTATCATATTAATGGAAAGTAAAGATTACAACCTGAGCCTTGATGTCGCAAACTTCCTTTCGATGGATCTTAGATCCAACACACACACTTGCTCAATCCTTGTATGAAGAAGATCAAATCCTCTTGGTATACTTGCTAGGGTCTCCAAGCTGATGTTCAATGCTAAGTCCTTCACACAATTCTTTCACCAATTCTCCAATGAATCTTGCTTAACCTTTTCCATGAGAATTCCATCAATATATAGGAGAGAATGAATTAGTTACTTGGATAAGAATGATCCCACAATATATGGGAATCCAGTACAAGGATAACCATTCGAATGCCCACCTAACCTTCTAGAAGATTCTCTTCTAGAAGCATCGAGAATTCATCTTTTTCCATGCTTTAGGAAGAGTTCGCACCCTAGTAGTTCAACACAGTGCGAGAATTTCGCACCCTGGCTTAAGGCAGCCTACAAGAATCAGGCATTCTTGCACCCAAATATACTAGCAGCCTGCGAACAGTCTTCAAAAATGAGTTTTCTGGGAAGAGATGAAAGTAACTTTTTCTCAAGAGAAAGTTCTTATGAAGAGCCTAAGTACACCATCATTAATACATCATCATGACGACCAAAAACATGGGTAACATAATGCCCCCCAAAGTATGAGGGTGGAACTAGTGACAGCCGAAAGACTTTGTAAGCTACATGTGTGTGTCAGAAACCAGGAGCACACCTAATCAGAAACCTATGAACAACCAAGCATCTGCAGAATATCATATATACCAATTTTGAGGTAGGCATTCCCATACTCAGATCATAGACTGATGACAATTGTAGACCTGGGTCATGGCCACCAATCATACACTGTGGATCCATGCCGTCAAAATATAGCATAGCCACCAGGAATACACTGTGTATCTATGCGAGAAATTTCAAATTAAGACAACATAGCCACAAGACATACACAGTGGATCTATGTGTCGCAAATTATACATACGCCATCGCAACCTGGACAAAAGAGATGATATCCACGGTCTTCAATCTCGTCGCCCAAAGCACGAATCTGACCATGTGATTACATGTGTTGAAGTCGAACATGGCAAAAACCACTTGATTACCGGTCATTGATGAAACCGTTAACAAGTGCGAGGGAAATCACCATTTATGTCAATGACCCCAAGGTACTCTAGTACAATCCATCGAGTGCGAATGAATGAGTTGAAGTCAAACATCCGATGGAATATTTCGATCAGGGGTCAATGATGTAAACCCATTGTCGAGAGCGAGGAAACCTGCCATTGAGGCATGCAAGCTCCAAGGTACCAAAGAATTTCTAAGTCTTGATTCCAGATAATGAGCTGAATTCAACGGAACAAAACTCGTCACAGGAGGGCCTTGATGTATCCCCCATCAATGACACGAAATGAGTAACATATTTTGAAGTTGAAACAGAGTATGATGTAAATTGATCTGGACACAGGGAAGGCCGACACGTAGAGAATGGATAACTGTAGATGGCCAACTCAATATAGGTTTCAGATGGACTTCTCTTGAACATATGAACGACACGACCAATGATTTGGCAGCATTGACTCAAAGACGACACAGGAAATGACCTTGTAGCAAATCGAACGAGAGACAAATGCATTTCCCAAACTAGATTCAAATGATGAATAGGGGGTGTCATGTTCAAGAGCGACACTTATTGCCAATCAATACAAATATGAAAAACATATCCCTTTCCCAAATTCCCCCCCACCATTTCTGGCGAGTACCTCTTTATTTTTACGCAAGCTTGAGGAGGATAACATATGCTTGTTGATATAAGCTTATCCTTTGGATAAGTCCTTCAGAGTATGTTTAACGAACCTTGAGAAGGAGTGGTTCGGTCCCATCACGGGTCTGTCGATGTTTGTTTAACGAGTCCAAAGATAGAAAAATTGAAGGTTTTTCAAGATTATAGAGTTTGGAAAAACACTTAAAAGAGAACTGTCTTAGTTCCTTTTTCATAAAATAGTCTGGATGAGATCGAAAAAGAGATAAATTATCGCTCACCAGATGCTTACTTCAAATACTTTATCGAGCGTGAAAATAACAAGGTCGCTCGACGATCTTTTCATGTTTAGAGAGTCTAAAAAGATCTTAAAGGGGACTCCAGGGGGGTTCCTTTTTCGTATAACCTTATTGAGCCCGAAAAAGTGATAAAAGTATGCTCGATCGCGTTCTCATGTATTTTCAAGCGCAAGAACAGACAAAGACCACGCTCGAGGTTTTTATATAAAAACCATAAAAAACAATCAAAACACGCGATGACAAAGAAAAATATGTCCATATCCCTGTATTTGACCATCAAAATTATCACGCTTGCAAAAGTTACACTCAAAATGACATTAGGGATTAGGGTTTAATATATAAAAAATCATAAAAAACCAAATGACATAGTAAAAGTAAATAAAAAGGAGTAAATTCTCTTTTTACCACATCATTTTTACCTTTCCACTATTTGAGCTCAAAAAACCCCTCTTTTATCCTCAGAGTTCGGCGTCAGATTGCGGGAGCTACGATTGTCCATTCAGCAAGTCGTCAGCGACAGTAAGGTAGGCTCTTAGTCCTTAACACTTTCATGGTTTAATTTTGCAATTTCACTGGTTAAATTTTCATTTTTTAAGTTGATTTTTGGAGCCCTACTTGCGTGCTTCCATTCTCGCAGGCAGGCTACACGGGACCTGCGAGAATGGGTGATTCTTGCAGGTGACCCATGAGCAGCTTGCTAGGTTCTCGCACTGTGCACATAGGGCACCTGCGAGAACCGCAAAGCTCAATTTTTTTTTAAATTTTTACCCAATGAAAAAGAACCAAAGCATGAAAAAAGTTTCTAACCTTCCTTTTGTGTTCCTTATGCAGATAATTGGCCATCAAAATGGTGCTTGAATGGCGTGAAAGGGACCATGAAGAAGACAATGCACTGGCCGAAAATCATCCACCTACTATAGCTACTTTGAGAGACTGTGGACTCCTGAAGTACTTTTGTATCCCGGGCATGAGGGCCCAAGTCAGACTATTAGAGTACCTGGTGCGTATGTGGGACCCTGATCAGCAGGTATTTCACATAGGGGTCCACACACTGTCCTTAGACATTGAGGACATTTAATTTTTGACGAGATTTTCATGGCGGGGGTACTATGTGAGCCTGACCGGTAGCAGAGGTGGTGGGCTGCAGATGAGTGAGTACTGTTGTTTACACTGCGTTCCTGAGGCTAAGAGAAAGAAAGGAAAAGTATCTATTTGGGGGGTATGAGATTTGACCCTCCGTACTATCCTATTCACCATAGCTCGGATGGCTGGGAGTTTTGCTCCTCATATGGTGTTACAGAGTTACTTCCAGTATGTTGTTGAGTGTACTGAGCCTCAGGTGTTCAACTGGGCAGATGCTGTGCTTCGCAGTGTAAAAAAGCAATTGACCAAATGCAGATGAGGTGACCTAAAGAAATTTGGGTACGGATCTTTGTTGGTGTCCTTCTTCCTTGAGAGGGTCCCATTACTGAGGTTGCAGGTTGAGTGGAATATACCGGGTCCCAGGGATCCAAGGATGCTGAGATGGTGTCGGCTCATGGCCCGACACGTAGTAGGACCGATCATCAAGTATGATGATACTTTCTTTGACTGGCTTCAACCACAACTGTTGATGGTTGACAACTATGCTTATGCCGGGTTGGATTTTCGAGGAGATATAGACTTAGTACTTCCAGAGGATGCTCAGTGGGGGGACCTTGGTAAGAAGTGCACACATTTTTCTTTTTAAATGTTTTTGTGAATTTTTATCATATTCAAATGTTTTTGTTTTATATGCTCATCCAAAAACTAATACAAAAATCGTTTGTTGATGTCATAGATGTTGGACCTTACAGAACTCCTGGTACTTCTCCCATTCAACGGCGAGGAGAGGTAGCAGCAGTGCCACAATATGTTGAGGATTATCAAGTGGTGGAACAAAATCTAGAGGGCTTGACTGCAGATATTCCAGACATAACTCTGGAAGAGGTTCCACGACGCGATCAACGTCATACTGTAGGAGTATCAGGGTCCATGAGTCGACTGCTCCGTAGGGTTTCTCGGGTAGTCGTGTGTTACCATGAACGTCATCCATGATGTCACTTTGTAGAAGCTATAAGCTTCAGATTTTGACATTTTGGTCTTCGGACAAACTTTTTGTAAAAAACTCTTTTGATCGTTATATATACAGACGACTTCTACCGATTTACCTTATATTGTGTGAATATTGATGTGATTGATTTATAAATGATTCAAATGTTTGTCCAATACATAATTAACCAATGCACCTGTTAATGTATTTAGACATCTAGGAATATGTTGATATTCAATGTGATCAAAATAACGTTCCAAGAGGCGAATTCGCAAATACACCCGTAACAAAGTAGGACTTCGAATAGAGTAGACATTACTTAACTGCAGTACTACTAGCTGCGAATCAAGTCGTACAACCAAATGACGAATTCCAAGTGAGATAGCATCAACCAATAATTCAATAACGACGCTATACTCTGCAATGTTGTTGGTCGCACGGTCGAGGCACACACCTCGTAAGGAAACAAGTTCGTTTGTAGGGGCGTAAATTGCCCACGCAGCGGAAGCAAGGTTCTGAGTACTACGACTAGTGCCATCAACGAAGCCAATATAGGGTAGTGAAGACTCCGACATCTGGAAATCAAAAACAAAGTCACATAAGGGCAGAGACCAGATAACGACAAAAGCAAACTATAGTAACACACAAGAAGTATGATACAACAAAAATACAAGTACTCATGCACAGATGATTTTATGCATAGTACTTCTTCAAGTACAACCCATTCCTGGGCTCACTCAAAGGGATACCATCGTAATCCACCAACTCATTAGTTCCTTTTTCCAAAACTCGTCAAACGATATAAGTACCTCGCCACATGGGTTCAAATTTCCTAGCTCCTAACATATCTCGATCTTGTTCATAGAGAAGAACAAGATCACCTTCGGAAAAAATGTGAGGCTTGACATGCTTGTCGTATTGGGCATTGATATGCTTTTTCTGGGCTTCTATTACTAGGGTGGCATCGCGCCGAGTTTCATCCAATCGCATAAGATACAATAGACATTCTTCTTCAGCAGAAGTTGTGGGTAGGAGTTCAACAACTAGTTTTAAAGAGGGTATCTCTCATTCGATAGGGAGAATGTCTTCCACACCATAGACTAACCAAAAAGGTGTAAACCCAGTGGCGGACTTGGCAGATGTCCGATACACCCACAATGTTGAAAACAACATTGTGTGCCAACTTGTTTTATGAATCCCTATCATTCATCGGAGCATAGTTATGAGAACTTTGTTAATCGCTTTGACTTGGCCATTGGCTTGTGGATAATAGGGCATTGAGTTATCATGACGAAGACCCAACTTTTCCGTAAGTTCAGACATCATAAAATTCCTAAAGTGGCTACCATGATCAGTGACTATAGCTTGGGGAACACCAAAACGAGCTATGACATGATTAAAAAGAAACAATGTTGCGGTCTTTCCAGTGTTGTCAAATGTCGGCATCGCCTCGGCCCATTTCGTAAAGTAATCAATGGCTACAATAATGTAACCATGCCCCCCGACCGAGTGAGGGTGACATGTCATGAAATCGATGCCCCATTTCGCAAAGGGACCAACTGAGACCACAGGGTGAAGAGGAGCAGGATGTGACCAGATTTTCTGATTATAGGTCTGGCAGGCATGGCATTTCTGAACGGCGGTGATACAGTCGTTAAACAAAGAAGGCCAAAAATACCCTGCGCGTAAGATCTTTTGGGCAGTAGAATACCCAGACATATGACCACCACATGCTCTAGAATGGCAGTCATTCAGAGATTTCTCGGCTTCGTCGAACGTTAGACAACGTTGAAAAACAGAGTCAATCCCCCGACGGTAAAGAGTATCCCGGAGGATAATGTATTGACAAGCTTGATAGCGTATTCGACGTCGTTCAGTACTGGAAAAAGTAGGCCTGAAAGTCTGGGTTTGGAGATATATAATGATATCCCCATACCAAAGATCATCAGTGTTAATAAGGAAAAGATATTCATCGGGTAGTGAATCAACTGCTACATTTTCCATTGCGGAATGAGGAAAATCGCATATCAACTCAGCAAAAACTAAGGACTTCTTGGACTTGGTGTGATCGAATTCCAAGTCAAACTCCTGGAGTATCACAATCCATTTCGAGTATTTACCCCCTAGAAATTGACGTGTCAAAATATGTTGCATAGGGTTGCAATGAGAAATCACCATAGTCTTGCGTGAGAGGATATAGTGCCGGAAGCGTTGGACGGCTTGAACGACAGCCAAGGCCAGTTTTTTGACATGTTGATACTTGATTTCAGTCGGTGTGAGACTTCGACTCAAGTAGTAAATAACATGTTCGTTGTGAGCATCATCCTCTTGGACGAGAACCATGCCAATAGTGTACTCCGAGGAAACAAGATAAAGGAAATAATCGTGACTGTAATCGGGGGGAAAAAGAAGCGGAGCTCGCGTGAGGTACAACTTCAAAGCGTCAAAAGCATTGTTGGCAATGGTATCCCAGACGAACTCCGAATCTTTCTTTAATAGCCACATAAAACCACGAGTTATCTCGGCGTAATTTGGGATAAAACGACGAAGAAAGTTTGCTTTCCCCTTCAAACTTTTCAACTAGCGAAGTGTAGAAGGAGGATGGAGATTAAGGATTTCCTCAACCTTCAAAGGATCCACCCTGATCCCTTGACGTGAAACGATGAAACCTAGAAGACGGCCGGATTCCACACAGAAAACGCACTTGTGAGGATTCAAATGTATACGATAGAACTGACAGCGAACGAAAATGGCTCAGAGATGAGTGGGGTGATTGAATCTGTGCATAGAATGAGTGGGTAAATCATCCAAATAGGGTTGAACGATGTGCTTGATATCATGAAAAGCATAAGACATAGCGCGTTGAAAAGTTGCACCGGCGTTCTTGAGACCGAAAGGAAGTTTCCGATAGGCGAAAGTACCCTAAGGACAAATAAAAGCAATCTTATGTTGATCCTCAGGAACAATGTTGATTTGATTATATCCGGAGAAACCATCCATGAGAGAGAAGATTTCACTTCTGGCACAGTCATCGACAATCTGATCGACGAAGGGGGTAAGAAAGTTATCTTTTGGACAAGCTTTATTGATATCCCTATAATCAACACATACATGAATTGTACCTTGTTTCTTGTCAATCGGGACAAGATTGGAAACCCAGTCTATGAGAGCCACCAGATAAATAAAGCCGGCTTTCAGAAGTTTCTCGACTTCGAGCTTTATAGCAGCCACTTTACGTGGGTGAACTGGACGAAGGCATTGTCGGACGGGTTTAGCATCAGGATATGTCTTAATTTCATGGATCACAATATCAGGGTCGATACCCGACATTTCTTCGTAGCTCCAGGCGAAGATGTCACGAAACTCTTTGAACATGGATGTATAAGTGACTATTTCGTCAGGGGAACATGAAGCTCCAATATGAACATTTTTGACGATTCCAGGTTTGATGGATATGTCAATGGGAATCATGGGTGAGATATTGCTTAAGTTCCCTTCAGCAAACACATCGTGTGTAGACTCAGGAACGGTCGAGATGACAACAATGGTCGACGGGGTCGAAATCTGTTGGTAGTTCTCAAGAGTGTGTTGCTCCAGAAAGAGGATGTAACGATGATGCCCATCATCCCAAGGGGTGTCTTCCATGACAGACATGATCATCTCGTCAGTGGGAAAAATAACATGAAAAGGATTGAGAGACAACTCATCAAGAGAAGGGGTAGAAGGTGTTGTCGATTGAATGGCCTGATAGGCAGACTCAATCGGACTTAACGACATTTTGTCGCCGAAACGAAAATGATCTCCAGGGTCAGGGACTATCCAAGGGTCGTGAGACACAGGAAGTTCATGAGGCAAAGTGGAGACCATGTTGATGGAAGCAACCGACGAGCATGGAACATCGGGCGGTGGAATGGGGAAAGTACCCATTAATGAGGAGTCCTTTAGAAGGCATACACCGACGTTCTCATAACCCGGTGGGGTTTTAGCAATAAACGGTACGTTTCCTGTATGGGTATCAGAATTGAAGAAGGTGAGTTGGTTGATGGTAACAACCTTTCCTTGATGAGGGAAACGTACTACACAGAAAAGGGTCGACACAATGACGCGCATGGAATCGATCCAGCTGTGACCAAGAAGAAGATTATAATCAAGGGGAGCGTCAAAGACTTCCACTTCAACTTGGACCGTCTTGCCTTCTAAAGTGATGGGAAACGAAGGAAGAACACCGTAGGGCTTAAAACCAGAGACATTGAAGGATTTAAGAGTGTTTTGTGATTCATTCAAGGAAGGAGAGCTAATGGCTTTCCAGCAAGCAAAAGACATGACACATGTCGAGGCACCCTCGTCGATAATGGTTCGAAAAATGTTCTTGTCAGAAACAACAACTTGTATCTGGAACGCAAGTTGAGAGGGTAACCTTGGAATGTGATATTCCAAGTCAAAGATTATTAAATTCATGTCTGTAGGGTCAATTCCACTGATAGCTTTCAACAGTGCCTTCCATTGTGCATGACAAGTTTGAAGGACTTCAAGGGCTGACATCACAGAAGGTGCTTGGGCCAGATCTTCAACAATATTGTAGTTCTGGGCTGCACGAGCATGAGGATTGAAAGCCGATTTCTGAAAGACACCCTTTGGTGGGGGTCGAAGAACTGTGTCGAGGCTCGGTCGTTCGAGATGAAGAGGACCGTTAGTAGGTGGAGTCGCGGGAGAGGATTGTACGAAAGAAGGGGGTAAATCGTCAACCTTCTCCTTAGATGGAGAATAATCTTTGGCTTGAGTAGTGAGTGCAACGTTGTTCTTCTTAGAATCACCAGTACACATCAAAACATAAGAAGTGGTAGAAGATGAGGGTTGGTCATGGATGACCAACTGAGCTTGTGGTTGAGACGGTAAGGGTTGGGACAAGACAGTTGGTGCAGGTGGTTTCGGGGCTCCTTGAAGGAACTTAGTGACCTCAGCACGTCATGGACAATCCTTCGTGTAGTGATCATCAACACAGATAAGGCAAGGGTATCGTGGTTTGCGCTTATCTCGATCATCAACAGGAGTAGTTTTAGTTTGCTCTGCTTGAGAATTATTTTTTCCCTCCTTATTCTTACCTCTCCCCTTTTTAGATTTATTTTTACCGGTTGGGGTAGATTGAACGACATTTACCTCAGAAGTTTTTTCGGTGGGAGTGGCAGGAGATGGAGCATTTTGAACATTAGAAGAAGAAGATTTAGGGTTTATGCTTGAAGTGGAATGTGATTGGGCTTGTGCAGTACCAATCACACCATCAACTGCATGCGAGGCAACTGAAGTAGTTGAAGTGCTGGAAGAATTAGGACAAGGTAAGTCAGGTAACAAATCGTAAAGGGTTCCTGTTTGTGAATAAACGAGGTCAAGATATTGAGCATGACTTATAGCCTTCTCTTCTGTGACTACGCCACCCATGGCAATGTCCTTACTGATTTCGTTCACAAATGATTTTGTAAACCATTCCACTAGTAACTGATTGGAGAGTTCAAGTTTAATGAGACATCGTCTCCTTCGCCACTCATGGATGTGATCAGATATATGAGTGCCTTTAGTCTGTTTGAAGGAATTCAAAATCTCAGTTCCCGTGTCATAACGGATCGGTAACTGGTAATGCGTAAGGAAAGCCATAGCTAGGGTGTTGAAGTCAGAGAAGAAACCTCATGGCAATTCGATATACCACTTCGCAGCAGAATCGGTAAGGGTTCATTGAAAAAGACGTAAATGAATAGAGTCATCCATCAATGAGTTGGATGAGCACCATAAGTGAAAAGTCATAACGTGATTGTTTGGGTCCTCTCCCACTTTGCTGTCGAATTTAGAGATGTCCGAAGGAATCTTGGCTGGTATAACAGGCCATTGGGGAGAGTGACGAATAGGATCATTTAAAATCCTTGACAAATACGGAAGATCCAAAGTGGCGAGAAAGGGTAACTATCGATTCACCTGCGGGTACTGGTGGCTTTGGGGAGGAAGTCCTGTCGGCAAACCAGTAGGACCATAAGAAGTCTGCATATAATGTGAAGATCCAGGCATATTCGGTGGTGGCTAGACAAGATAGTAACTCATCGGATTATACCCTGGAGCAGAGGCTTGAGTTTGAGAATTTGACCCCCAAATGGGATTAAACGATCCTGGATAGGGTTGGCCCATACTAGGGGGTGTTGTGGACGCAGTTGGAAACTGTTTCCCCCCAGTCGATTGAGAAGGATTTTGTATCAACTGATTCCAATATTGGGCCAAGGAGGGAGGTATGTTCTTCCCATAAGGTGGAGTGGCTCCTCCCATTCAAGGTGGTGTACCAATTGAGGGCAATGTTCCAATTGGCATTTGCCAACTGAGGGGAGGTTGAGTTATACTACCTTGATGAGATTTTCCACCAATCAGAAACTGATAAGTTGGAGTGAATGACGGAATAGCGCCACTAGGATTAGGATTTCCAGTAGAATACAAAGAAGGTCCTCCAAAAGGAAATTGAGGGAGTGTTGGAACAAAACCGAGAAGAAAGTTCCCAGATGAAGAAGGACCACTAGGAGAGACGGATGGAGTTTACGCAGGAGTAGGAATGGAAGCATTCAACGCACGGTATCCAGGTGGTAGTGTCGGAGTGACATTGGGTGTTCGCAGTGTGTTGATGGGAGCAAGACTAACCACAGGAAACCCGGTTGGAACACTCGTAGTAGTTGTAAGATGGGTCATTTTAGCAGGGACAGTAAAGTGATAAGCGGTAGTCAACGGTACTGTCTTGGGACTAGAGATTTCAGAAATCACAAGTGGATTGATTTCAGAAACCACAGGGGAACCTAGACCAAAAAGGTCTCGTCGGAAAACACCTGTAGACCAAAAAAGATCTTGGCCTTCTATACCGGGAAAGGGTCCAACTGGTGATCCAGAAGATGTGACAACTAATTCTCCGGAAGAATTTAGTCGCATAAATGGGCGCTCAGAATCAGAGCGAAGTCGAAAGTCCTCTCGAGTATTAGTAATCCGAAAGTGTTCTAGAGAATCAATGCATTCCACTTGTGGTGTGGTGACGACTGGGACTTCACTCTCCCGAGGAGAGCCTCCAGGTGTGCTTGTGGGCAAGGGTTGAGAACCTTCCAGATGCTCTGGAGATAAACCCTGCATTCTACATGAATGACGTGGAGGAGCTATTGTAAATGAGCAACAAACTTCACAAAGAAAATCCTATGGTCAACTTCGAGAAACAAACAACACACGCTATTAAACAAAATCTAGGAAACAACACCAAGCAAACAAGACCTTCTAATTTCGAAGCCACTAGTTGGTGATGAAATCCAACGTCGCAACAACGAGATGAGAAGGGGCTGGGATAAAGTGGAAAAGTTACGCTGACAACCTACTTAACGGAATTACACCCTCGTGCAAGCTCCCACACATAATCGTGGGTATACCCTCCAAGGAGACCGAGGGAGTTTGGTCAACGTCAATTCTAGGTACCGTGAAGAATTTCCCCTTCACAGTCACCTCGAGTAAGAACCTAGAAAGATAGGCCACTAAGGTCACCACCAACAACAATAAAGCCTGGGGGAACAGTCGACAGTCCGATCCACACGCAAGGGCAAGGTATCTAGCCCGAAATCAACTCAAAAGGCTTCCACTCATCATTATGGGTATACCTCCGAGTGATCCCCGTAATACGTGCAATCTCTACACTGATATCAACAAAGCAGGGTGAGTAACTCTGCCAATATCAATGCGACCTCGTGCTTGACCCTTGTGTGAGAAGGGCTTCCCAGGACAAGATGTTGCAAATGGAATTTAACACTCCCTAAGACAAGATGCTATTGTGTGTTTTGTGCTTTTGGAGAGTGTATCTCTCTTCCTACTCCAAAGTGCTAGCCTAGCTAAATGTTGGTGTAATAGAACCCTAGAAAAGAGTTACTAGATAAATTTTATGATTACGTGGTGTTATTAAGAGCTGTTGTTTACTCAAAGGCAACGGAGGTGAAACTTATGTTGTATGACTTTGACCCAACAATGCAAGGATGAGAATGAAATGTATCACTTTTCATTCAATGAATCCTATGTATTGAAGAGAGAGAAATCTTTCCAGATGAACCTTGAACTATAATGCAACATTTCCTTTAAAATGCAAATACAAGCAATCACATATCAACAACAAATCTCTATTGTGTCTTTTTCAATAACTTCAACAAGTGATTTTCAATGTTTTTCAAAAATGAAAATAATTTTTTGAAAGAAAAACTTTTGTTCACCTTTCAAAAAGGACCCATACTATGATAGTAGGAGTACTAAAAATAAAAAACCAATGAACAAGCAATGACAAACCCAATCAACTCTTTCAATGAAAACAAAAACAAAGAGCAAACCAATATAGTCTTTTCAAGTGCACAAGAAAAAATAATCTTTCAAACAATAGGAAAATGATAAATACCAAGAAACCTCAACTTTCAGCCGATCACCAGTTCTTAACTAATCAAACACACTCAGATCCCAAAATCAGAGAGTATAGTTATGCCAAGAAAAGTCAAGAAATGAAAGTCAAGACAAAAGTGACAAAAAGAGCCTTGAAATCCTAAGATTGTTCATGCACGCAAACGAAGACAAGAAAGACATCAATCAATGGTCCAAGAAGCTCTTATGAGGCAACTAAACTGAGCTGGGCAGTTGAAGATGCCAAAACTTAAATCCAAAATTTTGAAAAACCGAGTTCGCAGGCTGGCAATACTACACAGTGCGGGAATCACTGATTCTCGCAGGTAACCCTTGAGCAGGGTGCGAGAACCTCACACTGAACTCTAAAGGCAAAGTGCGAACCCTACCAATTTTCGTAGGCTGCAGTGAAGTACAGTGAGAGAATGTCTGAACATAGTCAAAATTTTGGAAAATGAAGCAAAATTTGAAAAGGCCTCTGGACCCAGAGGGTCTATCAGGATATCCTGAAGACTCAGAGATTGATAGGACAGGAGAAAAGTAAAACTAGAGCAAATGGCCACAGAAAAACACCAAAAGACACAAAGAAAATGGGATGCTCCCCAGTGGAGTCACCAATTTTGTTATCGGACTAATCGGTAGGTGCGGACACTAACTGATCTCCTTAGATCCACCTGGATCTAGAACAAAATAGGACAGGACATGACTCTTTTCCTAGGTTTTGACCATTGAATCAACTAGTAGGAAGGAATAAGTAACATACATTTATATCACTTCCTAGGTTCTTTGTTGCTCCAGCTTCGCTCCAGCGCTCTCGTGAAGTCAAGACCAAGACAACACAAACCAACCAAAGTGAAGATAGCAAAATATATTCAACAATCAACCTATGTGTATGATCAAGGAATTACACAATAAAGTGAGATTAGCTTTATGGGAAAGGGACATGCCACTGTATCATATTAATGGAAAGTAAAGATTACAACCTGAGCCTTGATGTCGCAAACTTCCTTTCGATGGCTCTTGGCTCCAACACACACACTTGCTCAATCCTTGTATGAAGAAGATCAAATCCTCTTGGTAGACTTGCTAGGGTCTCCAAGTTGTTGTTCAATGCTAAGTCCTTCACGCAATTCTTTCACCAATTCTCCAATGAATCTTGCTTAACCTTTTCCATGAGAATTCCCTCAATATATAGGAGAGAATGAATTAGTTACTTGGATAAGAATGATCCCACAATATCTGGGAATACAGTACAAGGATAACCATTCGAATGCCAACCTAACCTTCTAGAAGATTCTCTTCTAGAAGCATCGATAATTCATCTTTTTCCATGATTTAGGAAGAGTTCGCACCTTAGCAGTTCAACACAGTGCGAGAAGTTCGCACCCTAGCTTAAGGCTGCCTGCGAGAATCAGGCATTCTCGCACCCAAATATACTAGCAGCCTGCGAACAGTCTTCAAAAATAAGTTTTCTGGGAAGAGATGAAAGTAACTTTTTCTCAAGAGAAAGTTCTTATGAAGAGCCTGAGTACACCATCATTAATACATCATCATGACGACCAAAAACATGGGTAACAGGTGGCCAATTTGGTCCCAGTGAGGAAGAAAAGTGGAGAAATTAGGCTCTGCGTCGATTTCAAGAACTTGAACAAGAGATCAAAGAAATACAACTATCCCTTTCCCCACATGGAACACATATTGCAGAGGGTAACTGGTGCATCTAGGATATCCATAATTGATGGTTTTTTCTGGCTATAATCAGATATCAGTCATGCCTGAGGATAGAGAAAAAACAACCTTCACCACTCCTTGGGGCACATTCATGTATGCCAAAATGCCTTTTGGATTAATGAATGTAGGAGCAACATTTCAGCGATCCATGTACATAGCCTTCATCGGGGAGAAAGATCAGTTTGTGGTGATCTATCTGGATGACATCACAATCTTCTCCAGGTCTGATATAGAGCACTGCTGTCACTTGAGGAAAGTTTTCTTGAAATGCCAGAAGTTTGGCCTTTCCTTAAATCCCAAGAAATCTTTGTTTGCTATGAAGGATGGGAAGTTGTTAGGCCATATAGTATCAGCAGAGGGAGTGAGAATTGATCCCAGTAGGGTAGAGGAAATTCAGACCCCGTCATTTCCCAGGTCTAGAAAGGAAGTTCAGGCTGTTTTAGGAAAGATTAACTTCCTGAGGAGGTTTGTCTCAAATTTTGCTGAGTTGGTGAAACACATCACAACCATGCTCAGAAAGGGAAATGAAGTAAAATGGACTGTTGAACCCAGGGAATCTTTTGTCCAAATAAAAAGGGCATTGACTAAGGCACCTATGCTGATCAGTCCTGATTATTCCAAGGATTTCCTAGTTTTTTCTTTTACTTCTTTTGATATAGTATCAGCGGTATTATTGCAGAAAAATGAGGAAGGGTGAGAGCAACCCATTTCCTTCTTCAGTAAGGCATTAAGAGATGTAGAAATCAGGTATGAGATCATGGAGAAGCAGGCCTATGCCTTAGTGAAAGCTCTCAAAGCTTTCAGAGTCTATGTCTTGCACTCAAGAGTGACTACATACGTTCCTCCAGCCTCTGTGAAATACATCCTTATACATTCTGACATAGATGGGAGAAGAGGTAAATGGATTGCCAAGATCCTTGAGTTTGACCTGGAGATAAAACCCACCAAGTTGGTTAAAGGGCAGGGTTTATCCAAGCTGCTGGCTGAATCCAATTGCAATACCTTGGGGGTTAGCTTCATCAATGCTTTCTTAGGAAATCGGCAAGCTGAGTCGCCCAGCAAAATCTCTCAGGGTGGCTTATCACTAGCAGAATGCACCTGGTACAGAGACATTTTGTTCTTTCTGCAAGAGTTGAAGCCTCCTGATGGAATGGGAAAAAGCAAGGAAAGATATTTAAAGCTCAAGGTGGTCAGATATTTCCTTATTGACCAAGTCTTATACTGGAGAGACTCTAGGGGTGTTTCTGAGGTGTCTGAACCCACAAGAAGCCCATAAAGTTATGTTTGATTTCCATCGCGGCCTTTGTGGAGGGCATCATTTCTAGAAGACCATAGCTCATAAAATTCTCAGGGCTGGGTACTACTGGCCCACCTTATTCACTAATGTCTGTAGAGAAGTCATAGCTTGCATCAAACACCAAAGGTTCTCAGGAAAGCAGCAGCTCAAATAACTACCACTAAAGCCTGTAGTAGATTCAACACCCTTTCAACAGTGGGGGTTGGACTTCATTGGAGAAATTCATCCTCCTTCAAGTGGCTAACATAGATGGATCCTGACTGCAATAGACTATTCCACCAAGTGGATAGAAGCCGCCCCCACCAGGAGTGCTTCACACAAGCTAATTATTAGCTTCCTGGAGGATATCATAGCCAGATTTGGCTATCCCAGCAGAATTGTCATTGATAATGCTGCTTTTTTCAAGTCTGAGCCTCTGGTTAAGTTCTGTGTGCAGTTCAGGATTTCACTAATTCACTCCACTCCCTATTATCCTCAAGGAAATGGACTGGCAGAATCTGCCAATAAAATTCTAATCAAACTCATTAAAAGATTATTAGAAGACAATAAGAGGGCCTGGGATTTAAAGCTCAAATTCACTCTATGGGCCAATCGAGTGACAACAAAGAGGTCCCTGGGAACCTCACCTTTTCAACTTGTGTATGGGACGGAGGTTGTGTTTCCCACTCAGCTCGCTTTACCTGTAGCGAAATTCTTTCAAGATCATGAAGGAGAGCCAGACCATATGGTTAGAAGAATTCATCAAGTAGTGGAAGTGCAACAGGTCAGGGAGAAGGTAATGGGCATAGCTTATAGTCATCAACAAAAGATCAAGCAGGCCTTTGATAGGAAGGTCAGGAAGGAGGAATTTGAGCTGGGAGATTTGGTGCTTAAGTGGGATGCACCCAGGCAATATAGGGGAAAACACAACAAGTTTGATGCCCTCTGGATCGGGCCCTTCAAAATCTCTGAAGTATTCTTAAATAACACATACAGGTTGCAGGATTTGGAGGGTGAAGAAGTTTTTAACGGCCCAGTAAATGGGCATTTCCTTAAGAAATGTTTTGTTTGAGCCTTAGACGGCTCCTCTGATTTTGTAAATATTGTTTTTCTGTTTATTTTCGGCTTAATAAATGACTCCATAGCCCAATAGAAGGCAACTGGAACTGTAGAAGGAGTTCTTAGAGCATCGCAGGGACGACTCTATCCCCCATGGAGCCTAATGTTAGCGCCAATTCTTGCAAGGGGGTGTTTCTCTCCGATTTCAGGCCTTTGGTGTAAATGCGTAGAAATGGGGTTTAAAAACCCATCAAATGTGTTTTATTCAAAGGCCGCAGTCATGAGCGCCAAGCACAACACACAGAAGGAGTCCATTTTGGGCTCAAAATCAAGCGAGCGGGCATTTTGTTTTCAACAACGAGGATCAATAGATGGAACATATCGACGATCATCGAGTAAGCTTGAGTCATGGAGTTGCACGAGGTTTAGTGCATGGGCTCATCTCTTATGGCGAAAGTCACGAAATGATTGTTCGCGATTTTGGTTACATGGCACCTGATCAGGCTCGGTCGACATTTCATCTACCGAAAATTCAAAAGATAGTGGGTTTCTCTTCCACTGCATCGGGAAACCTTGAAACGCGAAATGAGAAAATCCGTTTCGGCATTTCAGCTACCAGAACTTCAAAAGACAGAGGGTTTCTCTTCCACTGCATTGGGAAACCCTAAAATGCGAAATGCGAAAAGCCGTTTCGGTATTTTGGCTACCAGAACTTCAAAAGATAGGGGGTCTCTCTTCCACTGCATCGGGAAACCCCGAAACGTGAAATGTGAAAAGTTGTTTCGGCATTTCGGCTACCCGAACTTCAAAAGGCAGGGGGTCTCTCTTCCACTGCATCGGGAAACCACGAAATGCGAAATGCGAAAAGCCATTTCGGCATTTCGGCTACTGGAACTTCAAAAGACAGGGGGTCTCTCTTCCACTACATCGGGACACCCCAAAACATGAAATGCAAAAAGAACATTTGAAGATAGGTGCAAGGTCACGGCCCGTGGTCACTTGGGGTGACAGAAAGAGCTGCGCAAAGGACCAAAGTGCTAGGTTTAGCTGCAGGAGGCATCGCCGCATTCTCCAGGTTCCAATTCAACTCGGCCTTGATCTTGATCCCTGCTAGAGGTAAATAAAGGTAGGAGGATGTGGTTGAAACCTCGCCTCACTCCTTAAATGTAAGACATGGAGGTTCTGACAGGCAATCTTCCCAAGATCATCCAGTGTGCAGGTTTTCCTACAGGAGCCATGCCGATCTAATGTCCTCGTCTGACCAGAGGATCTGACACATGCTAGTTTGGAATTTAATGTCTCAACTACCTTCCTACTGCCAAGGTGGTGAATTGCTCTGAGTATATATACTCAATTTTTGTATTTTTGTAAGGATGTATGGTAGAGCAAAGCTCCCGACTGTAATGTTTTAATGAAGCATTGGTTTTCCTGGCTATGTATCTGTATATGAAATTTCTTTCTTTAATGTAAGGAAACTCTCTTTTTTCATCTTGTTTCGATCTCAATCTGAAAGGGTTCATGATTGATTGATTCACATGAATCATCGTGATTGTGTTATGATAAAGGATTCATTATAACATTGTTATGTTCTTTTAGTGTTTCTTCTTTTGAATATAAGAAGTTATTGTGTTCAAAGTTTTCTTCTACAGGTTGTTGGAAGCTCGATGCCCACAACAGCCCTTCGCATTTCCTCACAGGAGTCTTCCTTCTACTCACTCTTATTACAACTTACTATTTGAAGTTGAACCAAGACCTTATCTGCTTGTGCATGCCTAGCCCAGTTTCTGAGTTAGAACGATATTGTTCCAAGTTTACTTCCATTCATCACCCTCTATCAACAAATAGTGACATAAACTGATGGGCCTCAGGCTTACTCCTGCTGCAATCTAGGAGTGACTTTTGACGCCAACAATGCCAATTTTAGTATTTCCATATTGGAAGAAGGAATTTCATGTCCATGTAGATGCATCCTCTATAGCGTTAGGTGAAATTCTAGCTCAGCCGTGAGAAGGAGGTTTGGACCATTCCATTGCATTTGCCAGCAGGAAGTTTTCATCTACTAAACAAAATTACACTACTACTGAACGAGAAGGAATGGAAATGGTGTATGCATTGCATAAGTTTAGGCATTATCTGCTAGGCTCACATTTTAAGATGTATACAAATCATTATGTTTTGAGATACTTAGTCAATGATCTAGTGTTGGGGGGGGAGATATGTAATGTAAATCGATATTATTGGACTACATGTAAGAAGCTGACAGGACAAACACCATTCCATTTAGTATATGGCCAGCAAGCAGTTATTCCTATGGATTTCATTGTGCAGTCTGCGCATTGTCACGCTAACAGAGCTTACATATTCTAACATACTATGGAAAATATTGTGAGAGCTAGTAGAACTAGAGGAAGACTATTTTGTCGCAGGATTTCATCAACAAGTTTAGAAAGCACGCATAAATGTATGGCATGATATACACATTAAAAAAAATAAGTTCCATATGGGAGACTTAGTTTTTCTCTATGACAACAAATTTTTTTAGCGCACTAGGAAGTTCCAAATACATTGGTTGGGTTCGTATGTGATAATATTTGTGATAGAAGCAGGTGTTGTTCAGTTGGAGAAATTGAATGGAAAAATCCTGGATGGACTGGTAAATGATAGTCGACTGAAACTGTATAGGGACAACCATGATTCCAGCTACTATCCTAATCGCACAAGAATGTGTACCATAGTATTTGTGTTATATTGTATTATACAGGAAAATAAAAAAGAAAAGAAAAAACAATAAAGTTCTAATCGAGTATTGTTTAGAAAAGTCAAAGATGAATAAGAAAATGTCACGGAAAGGAAGAAGAAGGGAACTACACGTAGAAAGGATAATTGAAGAACCATGATAAAGAACTACACAGAGGACGGGTAAAGCATTAAAGAGAAAACATCATGGAAAAAAGATGGGCATGCGTAGTCATAAATGAAAAGCAACGAAAAATATTTTGACATGATGGAAAATCTAGATCATGATCCACCGAATAATATTAATTTAATGTAGAATAGGGAAGGAATTGAATGTGAGTACAATCAGATGGGACTGCAAGTTTGGGAGCGAAGAGGAAGATAACAGTTGGCAGTAAGCTATAAAACTAGAGCAAGGGTGACGAGAAAAGGTTACTATTACATGCACATTCGAGAGAACAAAGAATAAGAGGAGATCCAAAACCTATAAAGAACATAGTCGAGTGTGTTGAGGGAAGAATCGAACTAAAGGGAGCTATGGCACCACCGAAGACATGAGCTTCTACATCAGGAATGAAGAAACAACACACTAAGCACACAACAATGTCGGTGTAAGAATAAGTCCTAAGGATGGAAGAAGAAGATCCAATTTTGGTGAACTTTCCCAGAGCGTATCTTCCATCAAGAAAGTTGACAACAAAACAAGTCAGACTAAAGAAGGAGGAGAACTATGACATGGTTATACCAGTGATTCCACCTGGAGTCATTGTCGAAGGAGATATGATAGGTGCAATAGAGAAATTGAGGTATTTAGACCACAACCTCATATATTTAAAGAAGATTCCAGAGTTAGCGCCACAGGATTATTTGTGCACATGAATAAACCCTAGATCACTTGTAATCACAATTGAGCTGAAGGAATGGGAGACAGGTTTGCAATGAACAAGAATTCTAAATCTATTGGAGATACCCCATTTTGGCAAGAGTGTAGAGATAAACATTTGCGTCAAATTGTTGCTAAGTTGTGTCCATGGAGCGTTTTTATGGTTGGACAGAGAAGTGTCCATTGACACCCAGTTGATTGTGTGGATTACAGGTCTACCATTAATGGGAAAAAACCCTTTACCATTGCTCATAGACAAGACGAAGGAAAAATCCTTAACAAAACGAATGAAGGAAAAGTATGGCACATTCAGAGGAGCACGTAGACTAGACGTCGTGAGTATCAATGATTATACATTAAGGTTTTTGACATAGTTGTTGGCCTATAAGCCACTAATAAAATTTCTCAAGGACTAGGTTCTAGCAGGAGTCATCGCTGTAGTAGAGAAATGCATAGCAAGAGTGATGATGAACTGGTCAACATTTCTGGTAAATCCATTTTTAATGGATTGCAGGGAGGCATAGGAGAAAGGCACATAGTTCCATTATGTGTGGCTATTAATTTTTATAGCATTGACTGCATGGAGGGAGCCATATGAGATGTAGTTCATGGATGGAATGTAGAAAATATTCTTGGCAGCAAGATATGTGTCATTGTGGCATACCACACATAAGAAAATACAGTTGGACAATAACACAACTTTCTATGTCTATAAGGAGACTATTCAACAATGCGTTGAAGACACATTGCACATTCAATCACAGATAGTTGAAGCTTATAAGGACATTGCACTATTTAAGGTAGGGAAACACCATATGTATATTCAGGCAAAAAAGGATCCGGATCAACAATGGTTGTCGACGCATTACAGGGTGACAGAGCAAGAAATTAACCAAATTGTAAATGACTGGGATGAAGAGTGGAGAATCCTAGAGATAGAAACAACACAGAAGGATGCATAAAAACTAGAGAAGGAGACATAAAAACCAAAAAAGGATCAAGAAGTAGAAGATGAACAAGGAAAACACGGAAATGGTGAAGGTGATGTTCAGGAAATCCCACCACCCGTTGGAGAAAAAAAGAAAGAACATCCAAAGGAGCAATCAACGCACAAGAAAAAGAAGAGGAAATCCTCCAAGAAAGTAGCAATCCAAGCTTTGATGGAGGAGGACTTAGAGAAAATTGGAGATCAAGTAAAGGAAGTAACGAAAGAAGAATTTCTACAGGCCACACAAAAACATGAGGAGATGCATATGACTGTGCAGGAACAAATAGTGACACTACACCAAATTTTGGAGGCAACTAGGGTAAAGTCAGTCAGAACGAGAGAGGAAGAACAAACTGAGAGTATAGCCAAAACAATAGAGGCACAGTCATCAACATCAACATAGTGTAGAGTAATGAAGATATCAACAGGGGCATTAACTTTCCTATTGACAAAGATGCAGGAACAAGTGCAGAAATTAAGTCATATTGACTAAGTTCTATCGCAACTACTGTTGTAGGAAAATTCCCCCGTGGACAGGTGAATAGCCTCTTGGATCCTAGACCCCTATTACCAAGATAGAAATATGATAGCATTGGACACTAACATTCCTTTAAATGTAGTTAAAGTAGTCAAAGGGAAAAGAGGAAGAAAGTATGATGTACCTTTTTCTGAAGCTTGTCCTCGCTTAGTCCAGGCTGAACTTGATCTTTAAGATCCTTAATGAGATTTTCAATCCAATAGACAAAAAATACAACGCATGCTTCTTACTCTACCAAGATTAGTTTAAAATATATTTATCAACCAAAGACAAGTATATGCAACCATACACAAACTTGAAGGAAATAGGCCAAGCATATATTAATGAGAACATTACAAGGAACTTACAATCTGTAGATGCAGTTGAAACAACCTCTCCAAGTCCTCCTTGTCCAACCCCTTTCTAAAAATATCCACGATCAGAATGACAATAAGTTTTGTTGATATTCTCCCCCTTTTCACCATGAGAATACCTCCTTTTATAGGCTTTGAGAGGCTCAACCACCTTAGTTGTCTTTGGAATAATTTGAGGATATGAATCCATCAGTTGTGGCATCTCCCTTAGATGCAACCTAAAGCTTGGATTCGAGCCAAACCAACTCAGATCATCTCTAGTTTTCCTTAGAGATAAGGGGGATTTCTTCCCATGATTCTCTCAACCAATCGACGCTCCCTCAAAACTGGCAACCAAGCGTTGCAATGCTCCCTGCTAGATGGACAAGGAGAACTAGCGCTCCCTGCATGTGAGCAGGGGAGCGTTGATCTTCAAAAAGTTCATTAAGATGACCATTTCTCAAGGCAAACCATTTTTCTTATCTTTGTCAAATGATGTGTTTTCCACTTCTAACATTTCTTAGAGGATGTATCAAGTGTTTCCATGGTGTCATTTGCAATGGGACATATGAAGAATGAGAATGCGACATTTACGACACTTGTGACAATGATAATGTGACATTATCAAAGTGAGGAATTTTGACGTGTAACAGATTTCCCCCCAAAGTGCGAAGTCAGAAGATGGAAGCTGATGAATGAAGCGCTTTGAAGATTTTAGAAGCAAGGGTATGGATTCAGAGAACCTAGTAGAAGCTACAAACAACCATCAAACAAATGTTATGATGTGTTTCAAACCCAAGGCAGGCATACCTATGCTTGAGTAACAAAGAACTTAAGGTATGGCCGCCAATAAATACACTACAGATCCATGATGATACTGACTAAGGGTATAGCCACCAAGGATACAATGTGGATCTATACCTCCATGACATGAAATGATTATATCCACGAGAAATACACAATGGATCTACAAGATGATAAAACATAGCCACAAACTAATACAATGTGGATCTATGTGACAATATATCCTTCGTAGCCTGGGGAAAGCATATAACAGAGTGAATGCTCAACCCAGAGTCTTCGTCCCAATCCTAATGTGGTATGAATATAGCCATGTGAATAGATGTTTTTATGTTGAACATGGTAGAAATCACTTGATTACTGGTCATTGAGGTAAACCGTTAAAAAGTGCGAGGGAAATCACCAATGATGTTAATGATTCCCAATGTACTCTAGTACAATCCAACGAATGTGAATAAATGAGATAAAGTCGAACATTCATGGAATCATTCGATCAGAGGTCAATGATGTAAACCTACAATCAGAGTTGAGGAGGCCTACCATTAAGGCATGCAAGTCCCAAGGTACTAATTGGTTTCTAAGTCTAATTCCCAGATGATGTGTTGAAGTTGACAGGAAAAGACTCATCGAAGGAGGGCCTTGATGTATCCCCCATCATCGACACAAAACTGTCATAGGAAAGAGATGTAATATGGTGAATCAAATGAGTAGGGACTGCCACGGGTATTGAAAATGGAAATTTGTGATAGTTGAATCTCAAGGCAGATACTTCCCTTGAACATTGAGGCACAACATGACTTGGCAACATAAACGTAACGTGGACCAAAACATAATGCAACAGATGCTGTGACATTGGTCGGGTGACCCAAAGGAGTGGAAAGACTCATAGGATTGGTTCAGTGCAGAGGTTTAGTGGATTATCCAAGTGTTCAAAATGCAGGTGGAAACAAGTGTCATGCTCAAGGGTGACTGCAAGAGTGACTTGTGACGATTCTAAAAGATAACTTGACTTACTTGCTTCGATTTTTTCCTCCATCCAGATAGATGAGTACCTCTTTTTTTTTTACGAGCTCGAGGAGGATAACACATGCTCGATATAACTCACCTTCGGTAAGTCCCTCTTCCTTTTTTTAATGAACTGGAAGAAGTAAGGGTTCGGTACCATATGGACCCTTCAATGTGTGAATTTAGTGACTCTAGAGAAGGAAAAATTGGTGGTTTTTCATGTTTAGAGAGTCTGAAAAGAACTTAGAGGCGACTCCAAGGTTGTCCTTTTTCTTAATTTTAGTCTCCGAAGTCCAAAAAAGAGAGAAAATGCTACTCGGGAGACGCCCTTTCCAAACCTTTTAAATGAGTGTGAAAGGAAGCAAGATCACTCAACGATCTTTTCATATTTAGAAAGTCTGAAAAGAGCTTAAAGGAGAATCCAGGGGGTTCCTTTTTTGTGTAACCTTTACAAGTCCGAAAATGTGATAAAAGTCTACTCATTTACATTCTCATGTTTTTTTGAGCGCGAGAAAGAACAAATATTATGCTCGTCAATGTCACAAAGTTGTCGAAAAGATACTGCTTAAAACCTGCAAATATAGACAGTTCTGGGCCCAAAGCATTAACGACTCCTCAAAAAGATTAAAAAACCCATAAAAACTTTATATTAGTGAGAAATATAAAAAATCAACCCTATCAAATAGTAAAATAGGTTAAGAATTTCATTTACCAATTTATTTTTACCAAATTCTTCTAGCTTTGGAATTTTCCACCTTGGGAGGGCAATTTTCGAGCTATGAGTATGGGAGCTGCGGTTGATCATTTTCGATTCTGTCTATACTAGGTTGGTCACCTTGCCTTTCCAATCATTTTTTACGGTTTAATTTTGTGTTTTAGCTCATATTTAGGGTGTTATGGGCTCCTTGGGAAGCCCTAGGCGCCGAATTGGATCGACGCTCCCTAAAAGAGATGAGGGGAACGTCGATCAAGATATCAGCACCCTGGTGCACATGCCTAGGGAGTGCTAGCGCTTTGTGGGCAAACTTAAGGGAGCGCTGGCGCATAACCAATTTTTTTTTTTGCATTTTGGGATAAAAAGACACAATGTTTTTCCATAAAAATTTGACTAAATATGTTTAATTGGTTGTATTTGCATATTACACGATTCATATAGCCACGATAGAATGGAAGGAATGCGAACACGAGTTCGACGACATTGCCACTTTACCAATCCCTCAAGCAAGTGAAGCTTTGCTAAATTGTGGTCTACTCAAGTACTTTAAACTCCAGAATATGAGGAAATAGGTACTATTACTTGAGTACCTGATCGGTTTGTGGGATGATGTCGAACATGCATTTCTCATTGGGCCACACATGCTCGATATTGAGCTTGACGATGTGTACTTTTTGATGGGCCTCTCAAGGAGAGGGGCCCCTATCCTTTTGTCTGGACATCGGGAAACTCCTCAGCCAACTGAGGCATATGTTGTTGAGCACTGTATACCAGGATATCGATTGGTCAGTGGGAAAATCATGATGAAAGATGTGAGGGATTTGGCACTGATATCGATTCTATTCGCCATCACCAAATTGGTGGGTAGTACTAGTGCTCATATAACTTCAAAATCACATGTGTCATATGCTTTACAATCTGTAGAGCCCAGGCTATTTAACTAGAGTGAAGGGTTCCTTTGGAATGTGAAGGAACAAATCTCGAAGTGCAGGACAGGTAGGCAGAAGAAATTTGGATATGGATCTTTCCTAGTTTCATTATTTTTGGAGTGATTACCCCAGATGCAGCCACAAGTTGCCTTGATAGCACGACCTGTGACCGAGCCACAGATGGAGAGATGGACCAGTTTATCCCCGAGATTAGGGAATGAGCCCTCAACATTTATATTTACAGCTAATTTCTTCGCTTGGTGGAGGAGAGAGTTGGTTGGCATCGAGAATTTTCCTTATGCTGGAGTAGATTTTCGAGGTAGTGAAAACTTGGTGCTCCCCGAGGGCATTCAGTGGGATGCGTCAGGTATGAAACTGAACATTGTCATGTATTTTTTTTTTTATATTTTAAATTGTTTTTTATGTGTACAATGAGGGATCTAGAGATGTTTTTGTTTCATCATGCAGACATAGGCGCATCACGTTCGACAAAGATGCCGACACTGGGGCGTTGTGGGGACGTACAGGTAGCAGTGGAGCATGAAGTTGCAACGGGAGGACTTCGGGAGGTCGAGATGAACCTCTGAGGTTTGAACATGGGTGTCCCACCTCTCAGGAGGCAAGATGTGCCTCTCCATTTGCAGAGACATACAGTTGGAGTTTCTGAGAGTTTGAACCACTTGCTTCGACGAGTGGCTCGTGCAGTAGAGTGCTTCATGGAGCACAACATGATACAGGAGGATGACTAGGATCCTCAACATATTTTGTAGTCTTTCATGATGATATCATGGGCATGAGGGCCTAGATTTTTTTCCCTATTATGTACCTTTTGATGATGTATTTTTAAAACAAACTTTTGCTATCATGCATATATATATTTGAGTTTTGTGGTGCCTATTGATGTTACAATTTATCTTATGTGATGATTTAGTGTACATGTGATTCATATCTTTTTACAAATGTTTTATCTATGCGCGAGATATTGATCCAATATGTAATTAGCTAATGAATCCGATGTTGCGTTGAGTTCTCTCAATATATGTCTGTATTGTATAAATTCGAATGATCTTTAAAGATGACGAACTCTTAGGTGGAGATGTAGTAAGACAGGGTTGCGAAGGATGTAATATCGATTAAGCTGACAGACCATGAGTTGAGAGTCTAGTTTAATAATCAGATGAGTTATACCTAGAGAGGAGGCTTCAATTAAGAGTCCAATGACAACATGATATTCTACCACATTATTGGTTGTCGATCCTAGGAAAATTCTTCCCAAACTCACCAACTCACCAGAGTGGTAAATGACCCAAGATGCAGAAGCAATGTTCTGGGTGTGTCGACTAGTGCCATCCACAACCCGAAAAAGATGGGAAAGGGAGATGTCATCTGCGCATGCAACCATAAGACAAAGTATAAGAAACTAAGAAAAAACTCGTACATGCAAGAGAAAAGACACACCAAATCAAAAGTATATAGTACAATAGTGTACAAAGCACACATGCCAGATATTCTATGCATAGTAATTCTTAAGGTAACGCCCATTTCAGGGCTCACCGAGAGATATTCCATCATAGTCGACTAACTCATAGACTCCTCTGTGTAATAGACATTTTATGATATAAGATCCATTCCACAGATTTTCTAACTTCCATGTCCCCAACTTATCATGAGCTTGGTCATAATCAAGGACTAAGTCTCCTTCTGCAAAAGCACAAGGTTGAATGGATTTGTCATATTGACTCTTCATTCATTTTTGATATGTCTCGTTAATGCGAGCAACATCATGATGTGTTTCGTCCAACTTGGTTAAATACATGAATCATTCCTCTTCAACAAAGGTATGAGGTAGGAGTTCCACGGTGAGTTTCTGTAATATACCAGATATAAAAAGTATGGAGAACAGAAATAAAATGATAGAAATGGCAGAACAACAGTAATATAACCAACATAATCTCCACAATAACACATAAATGATATAAGAACAACAACATAAATAACACTTTGATTCAGAAAGCAATGTTCACGGGCCTCTTCGAGGGGGCAACCTCCAATCGAGCAGCTCTCTGTTACAATAATCTCCAAGCTAGGGTTTTCATACCCTTGACCCTTATTTACACTAAATATGTCTATCAAGAGAAGCATCTAGAGGAAGATCCTTCTAGAAGCGGAAGCTTTTATTAGGTCTTCTTACATCCACCTTATTCTATTTTATTGAAAGGCCTTATTAATATTGACCTTTATTACATCCGAATATATTTCTCTACCTATGTGCGGGTTAGGACACTAACATGTCTGCCCCCTTAAAAACAACCTTGTCCTCAAGGCTTGAGATGTGGAAACTGCTGCAGAATGGTAGCTGGTTCCCAAGTGGCATCTGCTGGAATTGTATCTTTCCACCAGATTAGTACTTCCTTGATGGTTCTCTGATGCAGGTGACGCTCACGCTGGTCCAAAAATGCTTTTGGCTGTAGCCAAATGGATCCTTCTTCACCTAACTCGGGAAGGTTGGTTTGAATTTGGCACCTAGTTCCAATCACCTTATTTAAGCATAAAACATGAAAAACATGATGTAGCTTCAAATGACTGGGCAAAGCTAACTAATAGGTGACTTCTCCCACACGCTTGAGAACTATATAAGGACCATAAAATTTGGGCGCTAGCTTCTGACAATGCTTGGCCTTGAGGGAAGTTTTCTTGTACGGTTGCAGTCATAGAAACACCTGATCCTCTTCTGCAAATTGACGTTCAGAGCGACCTTGATCTGCTTGTTGCTTCATGCAATTTTGTGCCATGACCAAGTTCTCTTTGAGGGTACGGTGAATATCCTCTCGAACTGTAAGTGTTTGGTCAACTGCCTGGACCTTCGAGGTACCCAGTAAGTATGAGAGAACTAAAGGTGGATTCTATCCATATACCGCTTCAAAAGGAGTCATGCGTGTAGCTGTATGGTAGGAAGTGTTGTACCACCATTCAGCTAGGGGTAACCATTGAGCCCATTGATTTTTCTTTTAAGAGGAAAAACACCTCAAATATGTTTCCAAACACTTGTTGACAACTTCCCTTTGACCATTAGTCTGGGGATGATAAGTTGTGCTAAGATGCAATTGGGTGCCCTATAGCTTGAACAATTCTTGCCAAATATTGCTTGTGAAAGTTGGGTCATGATCAGAAACAATAGAGTGTGGCATGCCATGAAGCTTGAAGACCTGGTCCATGAAAATTTGAGCCACCGTGGATGTAGTAAATGGGTGTTGAAGAGTGCAGAAATGAGCATACATGGAAAGGCGATCCACAACCACCATTATGAATGATTTATTTCCCGATTTGGGTAAGTCGGTAATAAAGTCCATAGAGATATCCTTCCAAATAGAAGGTGGAATCGGAAGCGGTTGTAGTGTGCCCGGAGATTTGACTGTTTCTCCCTTGTTGCATTGACACACATCACATTCAGTGACAAAATTATATATGTCATGTTTCATACCATCCCAGAAAAAAGAACGTTTGACCCTGTCATAGGTTTTGGTGAACCCAGAGTGCCCCGCTGTGGGTGTAGCATGAAGCTCAGAAAGTATCATGGATTTAAGATTTGATTGCTTACTTAAATACAAATGGCCTTTGTATCGAAGCTCATCCTAGAGCTAAGAGTACCCTGGGGGAGATGGAGCATTGGTCTCCAATTGCTGGATCATATGAAAACTTTGGGATCTTGTAGCCATTCCTGGTGAGCAACGTGGAGCCAATCTGGTACAATGAAGGAAAGAGAAAAAAGGGATCCTTCTTCTTCATATTTTTGGGACAGTGCATCCGCCACCACATTGTCTTTTCCTTTCTTTTAAATGATCTCATAATCATATCCAAAGATCTTAGTCACCCATTTTTGTTGCTCCGAGGAGGAAATGCGTTGTTCCAGAAAGTACTTGAGGCTTTGATGGTTTGTCTTAATTTGGAAACGTTGCCCCAAGAGATAAGGGCACCATAGATCAACGACATGTAGAATAGCCAACATTTCCTTTTCATAGGTGAGTTTGCCCAGATTCCTTTCAGATAGTTTTTGTTAGAAAAACAGGACCGTAGAGCAATAAAATAAAACAAATGCAAAAACAAAACACAGAAGACACACAATACAAGAGAGACACAAATTTACGTGGTTCACCCAGTGTGGGATACGTCCACCAGAGAAATTGCCAGGTCCTTCCTTTATTATTATCCAACAAATGAAGGGATACAACCTACAACAAAACCCGTTGTAACTTCCTCTTCTTTCTATCACAGTCTCCTCTCTCAGAATACAATGTTCACCATCAACCATAGCCACGATACATTTCCCTCATGAAAGAGGGTTGCCTTCTAGGGAAAAAAACCCTAACATAATCTCTACCGTTATATCTATGACCTTATAATGAACGGTCCAGATTTACAATGAAATTACAATATACTTTTACAAGGAAATTTTTGCTTCGGGGGCTTTGCCCCCGAACCCCCACTGGGGGCCTGCTTGCCCCCAGACCCCCCGAACCCCGCATAGGGGGTACCCCCCCTCTGCACTCCCCCGCGTGGAAGAGTGTACATACTTCTGGGGTGTAAATACTTCATGGGGTATAAACACGGCTGAAATCAAGGACCTCTAAATCAGGAAGATAATCAGGCTCCACAACCAACAGTTGTTTGTTGGTGAAGGCCAAAGGCAATAGGAAAACACTGATTCCTTTCCCTGAGGCGTCACATTCCAACACAAAGGTCTTTGTGAAATCAGGAAGGGCCAGAACCAAAGTGGTGCACATGGCCATCTTCAAGGTTTGGAAAGCTTGAGCAGTAGCTGGAGTCCAAGTGAAAGAGTTCTTTTTTAGGAGAATAGTGAGAGGTGTTGCAATCTTTCCATAATTATTAACAAACTTGCGATAATACCCTGTTAAGCCCAGAAATCCATGCAATATTTTGAGAGTCTTTGGGTGTGGCCAGTCTTGCATAGCTTCAATCTTTTTCGGATCCACCCTGATGCCAGCCTTGCCAACCAGATGACCCAAGTATTCTACTTCTGAGGCACCAAAAGCACATTTAGACTATTTCAGGAAACGTTGGTGCTGAGAGAGTAGATGGAGAACTCGATCCACATGAGTAAGATGGTCTATCCAAGTTTTTCTATAGATGAGGATATCATCAAAGAAAACTAGGGAAAAATGATGGAGAAAGGGACGGAAGACATGATTCATGAGGCTTTGGAAGGTGGAGGGGGCATTACACAAGCTAAAGGGCATGACCAAAAACTCATAGTGGCCCTCATGAGTTCGAAAGGCCGTCTTGGGAATGTCTGCCTCTTTCATATGTATTTGGTGATAGCCCGAGTGAAGATCAAGTTTAGTAAAGAATTGGGAGCCACTCAATTCATCCAGGAGGTCATCAATGATAGGAATGGGAAATTTGTCTTTAATGGTCAGTTTGTTGAGGGCACGGAAGTCAGGACACATTCTCCAAGAACCTTCTTTCTTTAGGACCATGACTACAGGAGAAGAGTAAGGGCTCATACTAGGGTGGATAATGCCTGCATTAAGGAGTTCCTGGACCATTTTCTCAATTTCAATTTTTTGTGAAAAGGGGTGGAGATACAGATGGATATTGGGAGGAAGGCTTCCGGGTACAAGGGGAATGGAGTGATTATGAACACCACAGGAAGGAGGGAGTCCTTGGGGAGTGGAAAATACCATTTGATGTTTAGAAAGGAGGGCTTGGAGGTCTTGCGGCACCGGGGGTGTCTATGTTGCTTGTATGGCATGAAGTTGGGAAATGACACCAGAATGACCTTTTTTAAGCAGCTTTTCCATGCGATGGGAACTAATGACCTCAGGTGAACCAACAATGATGCCTTGGAATTTATATTGGTGGCCTTCCTGGGTGAATTGCATGGTTAATTCCTTAAAATCCATGAGAATGGGACCCAAAGTCCTTAGCCAGTCTGCACCCAACACAATGTCACAACCGCCCATGTCGATAGAAAACATATGGGATTTTAGGTGGTAGTCACCTATTTGGAGATGCACATTTTCATAGCACCCTCCACATTTCATGGAACCACCATTGGCAATCATGATTTGGAAATTGTTGACAGCATGGATGTAGCAATGAGTTTCTTGGGCAATGCAACGATGAATAAAATTATGGGTGCTTCCACTATCAACCAAAATGATGACCTTCCGATGCTTGATGTAACCAATTAACTTGAGGGTTTGGGGGGCGGAGAAGCTAGTGAGAGCATTGAGGGAAATGATCTGTTCCACTTCGAGAGGGTCTGAGGGAGGGGTTATGTCAGTGATTTTAGGTGACTCAGACACAAGGGGAGTTTCAACATCCTCTTCCGAAATATCCTCAGAGATGGCCATAAAAATCTTTTGTTCCTTACACTTGTGGCCTAGGAAATATTTGTCATCACAATTATAACAAAGGCCTTTGAGTTGGCGTTCAACCATTTTAGCCCTGGTCAATTTTTGGATCTTTAATGGGGTGGAGGGAGTAGTGGGATTTACGGGTTTAGGGCGAGGGATAAAGGAGGGTTTACAGTTTTGAGAGGATACAACCTGTTGTGATTCTTTAGCTTTTTTAGTAGCCTCCACCCAACTTGAAGGTCAAGCCATGAGGACATGGGCCCGAATCTCATCCTTGAGGCCACCGATAAAACACTCTCGAAAGAAAGCATCAGTCATGCCATCTGTTCGAAAATCCAAGCGCTCAAAGGTAGCTATGAAGTCTTCTACTGTTCCTGATTGTTTCAACTTTGTCAAACGGCCCAAATGGTTGGTGTCAGTGTCAAAGCGTTCATAAATCTCAGTCACAAATTGGGTCCAAGCAATATACCCTTGACGAGAAGTTTTTCTCCATTGCCATCATTGCCAACGTTCTTGATCTAGATGGAGAACACCATACTGGAGTTTGGCCAAGTCACCTGTAATGTTGTATAAAGAGAAATAATGTTCCATTTGGGTTACCCAACTAGTGGGGTCCAAGCCATCAAATTGGGTCACATCCACCCGTGGAAGGCGTAGGTCTGGTTGGAAGTGATGGTGCTGAAAGGTATGGGAATGGGAGGAATGTTCACCTTCAATATTTGGAGGTGCGTCAGAGAAAGGGTCATCTGTAGGGATCTTCAGTTTGGTGCAGAGTGATGCAAAGACAGATTCAAGCTGAGTGGTTAGTTCTTGTTTGACTTCCTCCATTGAGGACTGCATGGTTGTATTTATGGTTGTATTGATGGATGTATCAATGGAGGCAATAGTGGCACTGAGTTGTTTCACTTATTTTTGGGTCTCGAGGAGACCAGTTTGCAAGGTGTTGAAGCGAGCTTCCAGGTCTTGGCTATAGGTATGGGCCATGAGGATGGGTGAGCTGAAAAGGGGTGGGCAGGGTCAAAAATTTTGCCAAAAAATGATATGAATGAATTTGATAAGGGTGAAGAGATGAATTCAATGGAATAGGTCTCAAATAATGGTGAAAAAATTTCCATACTTTTTTTTTTACACCTGTGGAGTTATACTCCGGTCTGAAGAATACTGTAGCGATGAAATACCCAAATGCTTAACCAGTAAGAAAAGTGTAGTGATTTGGCAACTCGAACACAATTGTGTGGCAACAAATCTTGTTTGTTTTAATTTGTTTATGTTTCTGTCCCCCGAGGGTTAGGTATTCAAGGGTTCTACAGACAAGGGTTTTCCCTGTTCTATAGCTCTCTGATATACGTGCGGGGTTGAACAATAGTACTCGGCCCAATATCTCAGGGAACTAACTAAGTAGGATAGACCGTACCCTTAGCCGTACTACCCGACTACCCAGGTACTAGAGAGTATCTTCCCGAGTGTTGTTCTCGGTGGCACTATAGCAGTTAGGTGGCCAATCGGTTTATCTAAAGAGGGCTTCAGAAAATCTCAGTCAATCCATACACAGGTGTTGTCTGATGCGCTACCACTCGAAGGGGTACCAACAGGGGTTACAAGGGTGGCCAACAGATGTGCGCTTAAGAAACACTTGTATTTCCTACGTGTATGAATCCCTCAACCGTGGGTTGATGCGCGTAATGACATATCTCTGTGGATTAAAGACGCTGGAATACGTCTCTACCCTGGAAAAAAAAATCCCACAATTTATGCCAAGGAAAGTGCTCTGATACCACTTGTAATATACCAGATATAAAAAGTATGCAGAACAAAACTAAAATGCTAGAAATGGCAGAATAACAGTAATATAACCAGCATAATCTCCACAATAACACAAAAATGATATAAGAACAACAACATAAATAACACTTTGATTCAAAAAGCAATGTTCACGGGTCTCTTCGAGGGGGAAACCTCTAGTCGAGCAACACTTTGTTACATTAATCTCCAAGCTAGGGTTTTCATACCCTCGACCCTTATTTATACTAAATATGTCTATCAAGAGAAGCATCTAGAGGAAGATCCTTCTAGAAGCGGAAGCTTCTATTAGGTCTTCTTACATCCGCCTTATTCTATTTTATTGAAAGGCCTTATTAATATTGACCTTTATTACATCCGAATGTATTGCTCTACCTATGTGCAGGTTAGGACCCTAACAGTTTCAACAAAGGGATCTCACACTCGATTGGTAACACTGCTTCTATGCCATATACCAACTGGAATGGAGTGAATCCAGTTGCAATTTTCACTGAAGTGCGGTAGGCCCAGAGTGCGGAGAGAAGTTTCAAGTGCCAAGAGGTTTGGTTTTTCCCCACCATGCATTGGAGTATGGTCTTTAGTAATTTGTTGATAACTTCAACTTGTATGTTTTCTTGAGTATAGTAGGGGGATGATTTTTCATGGTGAAAACCCAACTTGACATGAAACTCACTCATCATCTGGTTCTAGAAATGTGAGTTGTGATCAATGAAAATGGCTTGTGGGACACCAAAGCGAGTGATGATGTGATTAAAAACAAAGAGTGTTGCAGTAAGACCATTGTTAATAAATGTAGACATAGCCTCAATGTTGGAGATATGGCTATAACAGAAGACTGATGCAGATGGTTAAGGTTGTCATTGATGGCAATCGGTTATGGAGCAATCAAGGATGTCAACACGCACAAGAATGCTGGAACACGAATGCTGGAACACGAATGTTGGAACACGACTGCTGGAACACGACTGCTGGAACACGAATGCTGGAACA
>ML789398.1:453697-472049 GCA_009831015.1 Picea engelmannii
TTATGTTTATAACTCTGAATTTCACAGTAAAGACTCACTGCCACTAAGATTAATGATTCAAAGTTAAAAATGAGAGTAAATGGTTAATAATCTACACTAACTGATTCACCCCCCCCTCTCAGTTAGTTCATACCTGTAACACTCAACACATTTAGTGAAATAATCAATGACAACGATGATATAATCGTGCCCCCCGGATGAGGTAGGATTACATTTCATAAAATCAATGCCCCATTTGGTGAAGGGGTCAAAGACTACAATGGGATGCAACATAGAAGGGTGGGTATGTGCCTTTTTCTAAAAAACTTGACAGGGTGGGCACCGTTTGACAACCTCGATATAATCTTTGAAGATGGAGGGCCAAAAATAACCAACATGTAATATTTTTGGGGCTGTAGCCATTCCAGAAAGATGACCACCACAAACTCCAATGTGACAGTCATTCAAAATGCTTTCAACCTCATCGTGGGTTAAATAATTTCATAGAACAACATCAATACCATGGCAATACAAAGTGTCGTCGATGATAAGGTAGCGTTTAGAATGGTGGCGGATACGACGACGTTTGTCATGAGAAATATCGGGTTGGAAACGCTGGGTTTGGAGATAGAGAAGAATATATCCATACCAAGGTTCTGACATGCTAATGAGGAACAAATATTTGTTGGGAAGAGAATCATTTGGCTCGGTATCTTCATCAACATAGGGAAGATCGCAGATGAGTTCTGCAAAAAACAACGATTTTTTAGATTTTTATTTGGCAAACTCGAGATCGAATTCTTGAAGAATAACGATCCATTTGGAATACTTTCCCCCAAGTACTTGACATGTAAGGATATGGTACATGGGGTTTGAGTCTGCAATGACCATAGTAGTGCGTAACAGGATGTAGTGGCGAAATCTTTGGATGACAATGATGGCTGCCAGAGCCAACTTTTCAACTTGTGAATATCGGAGCTTGAGACCAAATAGACTCTTTCTCAGATAGTAGATCACATGTTCGTCATTGTTAGAATCCTCGTGAACTAACACCATAGAAATAGTGGAAGTAGAGGCAACCAAATAAAGGATATAGCCTCGTGCATAATTCAGAGGGTGCAAGAGAGGCATGTGTGTTAATGCATGCTTAAGAGCATCAAAAGAGCATTGAGCAGTGTTATCCCAGATGAAAGGAGTGTCTTTTTGCAACAATATCATAAATCCTTTAGTGATTTCGGCGTAATTACAGATAAAACGATGAAAACAGTTTGCTTTCCCTTGCAAACTTTGTAGTTCGGTCAGATTGTTGGGAGGGGGTAAAGCGAGAATAGATTTTACTTTTAAGGGATCCACCCTAATCCCATATTTGGAGATGAAGAGTCTGAGGAGTCAACCTAATTTGACAATGAAGATGCATTTGTGAGGGTTCAAACAGATATGGCAAAACTGATATCGAAGAAAAATGGCTCGTAAATGACCAATATGGTCTCATCGAGTAGATGAATGAGTGGGTAAATCATCGAGGTAAGGTTCCACAATATGCTTGATATTGTGGAAAGCATATGACATGGCCCGCTGGAAAGTAGCACTAGCGTTTTTAAGACTAAAAGGTAGCTTTCTATAAGTGAACGTCCCCCAAGGGAAGATGAAGGTTGTCTTATGCTGATCAATTGGTAGAATATCGATCTGGTTATACCCTGAGAAACCATCCATGAAGGAAAATATAACTTTACTAGGGAAATTATCAATGATTTGGTCGATAAAGGGTGTTGGGTAATTATCTTTTGGACAAGCCTTATTGAGATATCTATAATAGACACAGAAACGAATGGTTCCTTGTTTTTTAGTGACCAGAACGATGTTAGAAACCCATTCCGTCAAGGGGACAAGATAAATAAAACCAGACTTCAAATTTTTTTCAACTTCTGCCTTTATGGCCGCGGTTTTCTTAGGATGAACTGGGTGAATTTTTTGTCATACAATTTTAACACCTGGGTAAGTTTTTATTTCATGCACAATGATCGATGGATCGATCCCTGACATTTCTTCGTAACTACAAGCGAAGACATCACAAAATTCTCTGAATAAAGTGGTATAAGCTTCCACTTCCTCGGGTGAAAAATTGGTCGAGATGAACATTTTCCACAATACCTTCTTTGATCGAGATGTTGATAGCAATCATAGAAGAGATGTTGCCTAAATTACCCTCAGAAGTAGTGTCCTGGGTAAGGATGGGATATTGGGGAGAATCAACAACACCGTCAGGAAAGATAGAATGTATATCTTTCTCAATGTCACCTAGACTAGGGAGAAAAGATGAACGATGATGGTTGTCATCCCAAGGTACCTCTTCGATACTAAGAATTTCCATAATGGATTCGTCTGATGGAAAAATACGTAGGATGTAGTCGAAAGTAGAGGATAGGGAATCCAACAAAGATGGCAATGAGTAAGTGTTGGATGCCAACAGATGTTGGTCGTCCAATGAGGGAGAGGTGAATTGGATGGCATTGTATGAAGCCTCAATAGGACTAAGTGGCATAGCGTCACCTAGTGCATCAAATTCCAAAGGACTAGGCACAACCCACGGATCAGATGATTCGTAAGATTGATATGCCATAGTCAACATCATATTTATCGTGGAAATATGTCACAAGGTGGGAGGAAGTGGTGAAGTGAAAGTAACCATAAGGGAAGAGTCTTTTAAAATACCTACACTAACACTTTCATAAGTGATCTTAGTATCTCCCAAGAAAGGAATATTGTTGGTGGTGAGAGTGCGAGCGTCATGGGTGCAGTAATCTAACTGGTCGATAGTGACATTTTACCTTGATAGGGGAATTGTACGCATCGAAACACTGATGAAGTGACGAGAGTCATGGCATAAAACCAACTTCTTCCTAACAACAATTTGTAATCAAGGGGAGAATCGACTACCTCTACATCGACAAAGAAAGCATTGTCTCCAAATTGAACAACTAAGGACTGCAAGAGTCTGTGAGGGAAAAAACCTCGCCCATCGAATGCTCGTAACATTGTAGGGGATTGATTAAGTGCAGGTGATTTCAATCATTTCCAACAAGATAATGACATGATGCAAGTGGAATCTCCCTCATCCATTATGGTACGATGAATGTGTTGGTTATGAACAACAACATCGATCTGAAGAGAAAGCTGGTGAGAAATTCATGACTTGAAGCTATCAAGGTTAAACGTGATATTATTCGACGACTCGAGATCATCGTGCCGATGGTAGCCAATAATGTTCTACGTTGACTTGGACAATGTTGTAGAAATTCAAGAGCATACATAGAACATGGTGCTTGAGCCAAATCTTCAACAATATTGTAGTTTTGGGCGACACGTGAACTAGGATTAAAAGTCAATTTTCGAATAGTGCTCTTGGGAGGGTGTAAAATAGATTCGAAAGTGGGTTTCTCAATATTAAGTGATCCATATGGAGGAGTAATGGTGGAAGGATATGGATCTGATGTAGTACCATTAGTGACCTTCTCTTTATCAGGTTTAGTCGATGTGTCATACGTTGTGGTGTGAGTGTTTAAATCAATCCCATTAAACATATAAATATGGGAACTCGATGAGGATTCCTCGCTAGGAGGATGACTGGTATTGCCCCCTGTCGGAGGGGCAGGGGCTTGAGCAACCATGCACTGCTGCTGAGGAAAAGGTTGTGTCAACACAATGGGTTGGGAATTTCCTTTGAAAATTTTTGCAACTTTGTCATGATGAGGACAGTCTCGGGTGTAATGATCGTCACCACAAATGAGACAAGCAAATTTTGATTTTCGCTGTGGTTTTTTTTTAGGAGCAGGCAGTTGAGTTTGTGTTTTTGGATCTTCATTATTATTACTATTATTATTCTTTTTGGGTTTATTTTTTGTTTTCTTCTTTCCCTCGGATTGTTGTGAAGAGGCATATTAGACTGCATTCACCTCATAGATTTGAGTCGGGGGGGTGGGGGGTAGAGGAGAGTGATATCGAACCGGTGATGGGTGTAGAAACAAATAGATTAGCCAAGACGACCGATTGTGATGAAGATTGGGTTTTGACGGAAATGATAATTCCATCTGCATGAGCCGTGGAAGATGGTTTGGATGGATCAGTGGACGTGCGGGGAGAATTTGGTATCAACTCATACAACGTGTTCGATTGAGAATAAACCAAATCTAGGTACTGAGCATGAGAAATGGATTCTTCCTCAGTGACAACACCATGCACCCATGGCAATGTCACGAGAAATTGGGGGTAAAAGAGATTTACTAAACCATTCTGCCAATAATTGGTCAGGAATGGTCGCTTTGATCAACCTTCATCATCGTCTCCACTCATGAATGTGATCAGAGATATGTATGGAGTTAGTTTGACGAAGTGGAGTCAAGAGTTATGTACCAGTCTTGTAACATATGGGTAATTGAAAATACATGAAAAAATCCATAGCTAGGGAGTTGAAATCTTCAAAGATACCATGTTGGAGTTCAATGTACCATTTGGTTGTTGAGCTCATGAGTGTGTGCTGGAAAAGATGAAACCAGATAGAATCATCCATCAATGAGTTTGATGAACACCATATATGAAATGCCATAACATGGTTGTTCGGGTCTTTGCCAGGTTTACCGTCAATTTTGGGGATGTAAAAAGCTAATTTCGTGGGAATTAACGACCAACAAGGAAAATGTAGTATGGGATCAATTTTCAACCGAGACAAGTCTGGTAGATCCAGCATGGCTAGGAATGGTAGTTGTCTGTTAACCTGAGGGTGATATTGGTGTGGAAAGGGGACACCAGTAGGGCCATAAACTGGTTGAGGTGGATAATTGTATCCAGTATACCCTCCCATATATGGTTGTTGTTGGCTGGTATAGGCAGGATTTGATTGTTGTTGAGGAACGCTCATGAAAGGAGGGAAACTTGGTTGTTTCTAGGGAGGATAGGTCGTTTGATTAGGTTGTGGAGGATAAAAACATTTCCCTTGAGGGGGGTAAACAGTTTGTCCTTGCAGAGGGTATACAGTTGACCCTTGGGGAGGATAATATTGTTGTCCTTGAGGACCCCAAGTGGGATTCGGGACACCCGGATAAGGCTGTCCAAAATACAATCTAGAAGGAATAGGATTTGGTATGCCTCGTTGTGGGTTAGGGTATGATGAGGCTCAGCCACCTTAGTTATCTCTGGAATAATTTGAGGATATGACTCCATCAGTTGTGACATCTCCCTTAGATGCAACCTAAAGATTGGATTCAAGCCAAACCAAATCGGATCACCTCTAGCTGTCCTTAGAGATAAGGGGGATTTCTTCCCATGATTCTCTCAACCAATTGATGCTCCCTCAAAACTTGAAATAGAGCACTGCAACTCTCCTTGCTAGATGGAAAAGGAGCACTAGCGCTCCCTGCATGTGAGCAAGGGAGCGTCGATCTTCCAAAAGTTCGTTAAGATGACCATTTCTCAAGGAAAAACATTTTTCTTAACTTTGTCAAATGATGTGTTTTCCCCTTCTAACATGTCTTAAAGGATGGATCAAGTGCTTCCATGGTGTCGTTTGCAATGCGACATATGCAGAACGAGAATGCGACACTTACGACACTTGCGACAATGATAATGTGACATTATCGAAGTGAGGAATTTTGACGTGTAATGGCTACCTATGAATATATTACACAAATTGCAGTCAAGTTTAACATAGGAAATTCAGTTGCACATAGAGTTGACATCAATGGAGTTGGATAAAGTAGCTACAGATAATGATGCATTACAAGAAAAGAACATTAAGCTAGTATTGGAGCGGGATGAGGTTGAACATAGAGCAAGAAGGTTGAAAAACATAGTGCAAGAAATATACAACAACTTCTCGGAGATACCAATGGAAGTAGATACTCCATTGGAAGAGCAAGTTACGAAGATCAATGAAGTTATTCAGGGATTTCGCACAAATATTTTAGACTTCGAAGCACGCACAACACTAAGTACTCCACCCAAAGAAAGAGAGAAAAAGGAGAAGACAATTGCAACGACATTAGAGAACATCAAGAGCTTGGATGAAGAATGTGCAAATTTGTATGAAGAAAGCACACAAGTATGGAATCAGTTGTTGGAGAATGTAGAGATACGAGTGTTGGAGCAAAGGCTACAAACTACGCAAGACAAGGCACATAATATCAAAAGATACAATGAACACTCTGCTACCAACAGAGTGGATGACTGTAATTATTGAGAACAAGCAGTTGAACTAGGAGATAAACCAAATTAGAGTAGAATGTCAAAATCTTGCACAAAAGTTGGAGCCACTACAGGAGGAAGCCTTCAGAGTGACATAAGAACTTGCAACAATGCAGGGCATAGTGAAGCAAGCAACACAAGATAGTGTCGAGAAGTTGAAGAACACTATTACTGCACAGACGACAGACGAAATCTTGGTGAAAGAAGTGAAAGCAAAGGAAAAGATTGCAACTACAAAGGATACTTTTGATAATTTTGTAGTGACATTGAAGGGAACACAATAGCATAAATGAGTGGCTCGGGATGAGCCACAAGTGAGTGTTGGGGGCCTGCTGGGACAGGCATTTTGGGACAAGTATTGGGAACTGTGCAGGAGCACGCGTAGAACAAGGAAAGTGGTTAGCGCATTTTCAGAATCAACGCACGCGAAAGAAGGATGTTAGTTAAGAAGTCGTTAGGAATTTTGGTCCTTTGTAATGGACCAATCCATAATGTAAATGTATAAATATGTAAGGGTTTTTGGATAGAAAGTAGTCGAGCATTAGAAGTTGAGGATGGGTTGAGAGCTTAGTGTGCACTGTATGCGGGAACGACAAGGGAATTTTGGGATACAACTGACATATCATGTATGAGCGCAGTGTGCACATTTTGTAAGGGATGATTCTGAATAATAATATAAGAAACCGGTCGTTGTGGACGTATCCCATATTGGGTGAACCGCGTTAAATATGGTGTCTCTGTGTTATGTTATGTTGTGATGTGTTTTTTTACTATTCTGTTTATTACGTGCACATAATGTACAAATGGTTAATATGAATATGTTATTGATTCTGCGCACATGATGTATGGTATAATGAATAAATGTTAAGTACAATGGTTATGATGAATGCCTCCTAGCCCTTCATGACTGCAGAAACATGGTTCTTGCAGTCCCCATAGATACCTCATTTGAGATTTCACCTGCTTGTGGGTGATGTGGTGATGACATCACTTCAACCAACTTTGTCATGTCTCCGCACAATGATAGCCTCAAGTCCTGCACTAGTTGGGTAACTAGTCCAATAGTCACATCCAGATCTTGAAATGTGCATATCCATGCCTGAAATAAGTCTTTTATGTTTTCATATGTATTACTCCATCCATATCCAAAGACTAAGGAAAGAGTGCATCCTTGCCTCACTACTACTACCATCATCCGATCTTCGTCAAGGAGACCCTCCATAGTGTCTAAGTGTTGCACTTCAAACCTACTGGTGTGTCTGTACTCTGACTTCCTTTCACAATGGATTTCATTCACACAACAATATCATACCAAGTAAAGGTCACCCCTCACCTTATTTCACTATTAAATCACCCCAAAACAAAGTCATCTATGACAACTTGGATCCAATGTCCACCTCATGGCACAGTTATCCAATATTTGCACCAAGACTTGCGTGTCCAGACTGAATTTTCCCCACTACTTCATCACCCAACCATACTGCTGCATCTACCTCTCTATGCCTTGGAATGTTCATGCTTCAGCCTCAAATATGTTTCACCAAAGAAAGATAAATTCTCATGCCCAAGTACTCTCTTCATGTTGCAATCTTCCTATTCGCACAATCCTCCAACTTAAGTCAAGTCCTCAACTCCCCTCCTTTCATCAAGTCACCTCTTTAAAACTCAACATGTGTGATTAGTGAGGCCAACACACCCTCACTCGTCAAACGTCCCAACGAACTATCCAAATTGATCCAAGTAGAATGATTCACCTCAAATAACTTCCATGCCTTAGGCACACCCAAACCAATTGTTGGCGTGCAGTGGGTAGACTCAAGGTTCAACATTAATTCACCAACAAAACCCTAAGATATCTTCCCTTTCAACATCACCCAAAAGCAAGTTAAATCGAAAGAAGAGATATGTGGTTCTAAGGCATTCTTAGACAAATAGAGGTGAGTATCCTTAAGAAGCCAAGTCACTCCACATGGGAGGAATTGTGTTGCCTTGAGGTGGATTCAATGGACAGAGTTGGGCAAGCTTCTTTTGGTTTGATTTTGGGGAAGTCTAGAAATCTAGGTCTATTGGAGGCATGTGTGAGGAAGAATCAAAATCTATGAAGTTTGCGAAAACAAAAACACAACATGTCTATGGTTGAGGGCATGCCTGAGGTGCACCACATAAGGTTGCAAATATGGTTGCGATAGAGAGTCTTGGTGACAAATCTGTGTATGAGTGTCTTGGTGAGGTGAGGTGAGTCGTTTGACTTTTCCATGTTGTAAACCCAGACGATAGTGATCTTATTGTAACTATTTCACAATAACAAAGAGTTAGCCTAGTGTTAGGCACGATTCGTGTCGCCCGCACTATATCTGTGTATGTATTTTGTTTGTTCGATTGTTGTTCTCTTTGGTTCTCATGTTCATGGATGTATGCTTGTATATGACTAAGTACTAAAGTTGTTAACAATTTTCTAAGTATGCAAGAGTTGCACTAGAGTAAGAGTGTGACTCACCGGTAGCCTAGAACGGAGTATGGGTATGATCTAGGTGAAGAGGCATAGTGATAGCAGGCCAAACATTCGGCCTACCCATACTCGAGGATATCTCTAAATCTCTATTGTGCTCCTTACTATGTAACACACTCTGCCAGGTTCATATATCCCTTACTAACTTTTAGAGCCCATGTTTTTTTTTTCTCAACTCTAACCTTAGTCTTCTAGTCAAGGTTGTTTCTACCATCAAATCTATTGCTCTTAGTTCCAAACTATATGCATTCTCATATGCGATTTCAATAGTGACCATAGGTTATAGGTATTTGGGCTTATCTTCATTTAAAAAAAAAGAAACGTTTACCATTCATCGATCCACTACCATAGGACCCAAGCCTATGACCAGGCTCTGTCTCAACATTAAAAAGTGTTTAATCCCACATCTCCTTGACGCCCCCTTGTTTACTACACATGACCGACGCATGTGCACCAAGGCCTATCGTACTTGTTCAAATGCGCTAAGATCTATGCCTATGCTCTGACTATGCACCACGACCACCACGCCAATCCTTTGACCATCAACATCGATTCTGCTCCTTATTATTGCCCTTTTTCAACCGTTTGATTGCCCCCTATACACACAAATACCGTCCATTTGATTTATACTATCTCTATGCAAAACCTCTCCATTTCTCTCTCTCTTGAATAGTGAAAATACAATATTTCTTCAACTCCTCTGTGCAGATATCCTAAAATCAACAATTATCTCGACCCTCTAATTTTTCTGGCTCTGTAATACGCCTGTATGTCAATGAATGCACTTTGTCAACTCTACAATTTACAAGAAAACTCCAACTCTTAGCATCCTTGCGAGTTCGCTTGCGAAATGCAATTCAATTCGTTGATTTCTGACTTCACCCTTCAGCAAGACCTCAACCACTCAATCTGTCGACACTTTAATATAACTATATATCGACTATTTCACATTATTTAACCCTAAATTTGACAATGATACTCGGGTTATAATATAATTACAATTCTCCTCTTCGATTCCAAGCATCTAAATGAAAATACGAGGTCGTATCAGATGAAATCAAAGGTTCTCTGGTACATTACCTCATTCCTCTACTATTCAGTATGAAATACTAAACCCTCGCACAGTCATCACAATAACTTATGGCTCGATTAAACCAAAGCCCTGACTCTACTATGCAATAGTCAATAATCTGTAAATGAACGACACAATCTCAATCTCATTGAAAGAATCATATCACCATAGATACAGTCTCAGTTACTTATAGGAAACACCGATAAATACAAAAAACACTATCTATTTATTGCAAATTTCTCTGTAGCAAACCCTCGAGCTTCCAACACAGTTTACACATTTTTTTTTCATTTGTAGTACAGAGCACCCCATGCACCTCTCTGTCTCTCTCCCGCTTCTCTCAACCACTGACTTCCCCCCAAAATTACTATTCATTGCCATCCCTAACAATTAACAACCCTCCCGCATAAACAAAATAATCTACTAAATTTAGAAAACTAACGGCTAAAATGATGCAACCAACTAACCTAGGTGGCCCAATCTCCTCGCAGGGAGCTTTAAACTGCCATATATTCCTACTTTAACTTAGAAATTGACAAACAAGCAAAACTAACAATAATTAGCCAATAACACTTTAAAATAAAGTTCCCAAATTGTTTGGACAGCTAGTACTCTTCCAATGCCACAACATGTGACCAACTTGTCACATTGTTGGCCTTGCCTTTGATGCTCCTGCATCAGACTCCCAAGGTAAGAAAATTATGACCTCCAGGTCATATGCTTCCAATGCCTAAATCATCTAGTTTCCAAACCTTGTACTTCAACTCATCATTGCATTTACTTCCATCACATTTCAATTCTAGTCTCAACTTACCAGGCTTCCACACCCTATGTTGCAATCTGCTATTGCATTTACCCAACACCACTTTTTCAGCTGATGAATTAAAACAATTCACCTCTTCCTTCTTCATGTTACACATTCTCCTGGAATTCCTTGGCATAACTATCCAAAACTCATCAAGTTTCTTATGCCACTTCACACTTTCACTTTTAAGCTGCTGACTGCTTATCTCTACCATTCTTTCATCCTTAATGTCCCTGAGGACATCTCCTTCTGTAACATTTACTTGCTGTCCCTGAACATCAAATTCACTCCCATACTTAAGTTCCCCCAACAAATATTTCAGCAACTTGACTTCCCTATGATAACTTCCACATTCTGTTTCATCATGCCAATTATAGAATTTTGTTTTCATCCTATTTCCCCCTTCTATCTCACTCAACATTTTAGACTTCAACTTACATTCCATAATTTCAATTTTCTTGTTGCCTTCCAAGACAATTTCCTTTTCATCATACTGTAAACATAACATAAGTTCTTCTTTATGAGATATCAAAGCCTCATATATTTCCATTTCAACTTTACCTTCATAACCAATTTTCTATTTTTCAGTCTCTTCAGATTTCCACGAATCTACACACTGATTTGTATCACAATTACATAAATCCTAAGACACAAATCCTTCACTGTGTTTGCTCAAGAATTTAGATTTCTTGACTACTTCCTTTCCAGATTTTTCATTGATGACAATCTCCTCATCTTTACTTAGTTCCAATTTCACAATTTGAATGTTCAGTTTATGTTTTGCTAGTCTATCCTCCAAGAGACTCAGATCATACCACAAATCTGCCAACTCATTTAGAATTTCTTCCAAAAGTTCTACACTTTCTTCCTCTACATTAATTGTCAACCAACCTTCTTTACCCTGGCTATCTTGAAGGCTAACATCCTTTAGAAATTGATGATCACCCACAAAGTCTTCAATAGCAACATTCAGTAGTTTCTCTTCCCTCTTCATCATAAGGTTATATGAACCTTCTTCTATCTCTTGAAAAACCTGAGTTCTTCCTTTCTCTTCTTTTGTGACAACACTAGAGAGTTGTCCTGCTTCAATAAACCATGCATTCACATACAATACATTAGTTTTAAAATCATGAGATCCTAAGATCTCTCTGGATGGTATCACCATCAATTATTTTAGCTGATTTCTGTTGTCAGAACACTTCATCATGGTATTCTTGGATTGTATACCCTCTTCATCATTTTTCCAAAGGAAAATTTATGATTCACGTTCACATGAATATATTCCTTTTTGCCTCATCATTCCTTGCTCAAGCTCTGCTTTCTTGAGCTCTCTATCCTTTCTCAAGACTAATGACTTTAGTCTCTACCTCTGCTGCAATGCAAACCATTGCACTCTCTTTCTTTTCATCACCCATCCATAATATTCATCTTCATTATATTCTTGAATCAATTTCTCTAGTTTACTGAGTCTTTCTCTGATCACATCAAGCTATTTATCATTCCCCTTATGACTTATATTCTGAATGTCCTTCAGCTGAACATCCTTCTTCACCCGACTGTAGTCTTTCTCTATGTTACTCATATGTACATGAGTAATCATTTCCTTTCTTGGCTTTATGATAGTATCAAGATACTGTCTTTCTTTCCTCATATCTGAGCAATCTTCATAGCCACAACTATCCATCTTCTCCTTTACTTGTGGGACAGTTCTAAGTGACTGTCCAACATAATTCAATCCCGTAAAACCTGCAGACATACACCATTTGTTAGTTTCAAAATCGTACGGATTCAAGGCCTCTTTTGTGGTCTCAAACATCAGCTCTTCCAACTAATTTTCATCCTTCCAAGGATCCATGAAACCATCATCAATCTCATGTCTTCATCTTCATCACTACTCTCACCAAGAACATATCCTTGTTCAGGTTCACATAAATAAACCTCTTCCTCAGCACACATTCTTTGCTGCAACTCAACTCCTCTGAGTTCTTCTTCCAACTGAACTCTTGTATCATACTTCAGTCTCCTTTGTAACTGAATCCACTTGATTCTTTTCCTCTGAAGAACCCAACCATACCCGTGGTCCTCCATATTTCTCTATACAAACTCTCTCATTACTTCCAGCTACAAATTTATTTCAGCCAACTCCCTATCAATCTTTTCCTCACTTGATCTTCTATGGCCCTTTTCTGAACCTTCACTATGATTATCGACAGCCACAGTCTTCTCTCTATCATGAACTCCTCTTTGTTCATCACAGACTACAACTAATCCATCACTACAAGCTGACTTCAACGACTTGTCTTTAGATACCACCCCAAGTCTTCTCATGCTTGGTCCTCTACTGGCATCTCTGCTGGTTTCTCTCTTCTGATTGTGACTCCTCCTTGAACCTCTAAGATAACCATCAATGGTCATCTCTTCTTTCCTCTGTGGACTCATCATGTTCCACCTTGTGAGATGGAAACAACCTCATCTATCTTTGAGACAAGTACAACACTTGTTCTCAGTCCCAAGTCATGTTTTGGTGACTCTGCTTCCTCTTGGCTCTTCACACAAAACCTTCCCTTGAGCACTCCTGCTCTTCAACTTTTAAGGATGATAGGTTGTTTCTTTACAACTACTCACCTTCCTTGGAGAACTACAATTAGTCTCCCTTCTCCTGCAATAACCTGTGCTACCTTGGTTCATTCACAATCTTCTCTTTCTTTCACCTGCAAGCAAGTTGTCTCCTCTTATGAAAGCCAATGAATATTGAAATCCTTGACTCTTACTTCTTACCAGTATCTGCTTTAGCCAAAATACTGCTACAACTTCACCAATCCTACTAGCTGAAATTTTTGAGTCTTTTCCCCTTCTTTAAGAGATTTTCTTTCTCTTCTCCTTCACATCCTCCATGATATGATTCACTATCATACTTTTCCCTTCATCTATTTCCTGAAAATAAAACATGCATATTATCTTATACAATCAAATGAAAAGACATAATCACTTACCAAACTTCCTCAGTCTTGCCTGGCTGAAACCCTTCTTGTTGTCTGCAATTTCTTCTCTGTTGTGAACTCTTCACAAGCCACTGTTTACAAATAATATTTTCAGAGTTCTCCTTTGTTCTTCCCAAAGGACCTTTACTGCTTTGATACCAAAATTGATAGCAGGCCAAACCTTCGGCCTACCCATACCCGAGGATATCTCTAAATCTCCAGTGTGCTCCTTACTATGTAACACACTCTGCCAGGTTCATATATCCCTTACTAACTTTTAGAGCCCATGTTTTTTTTTTCTCAACTCTAACCTTAGTCTTCTAGTCAAGGTTGTTTCTACCATCAAATCTATTGCTCTTAGTTCCAAACTATATGCATTCTCATATGAGATTTCAATAGTGAACATAGGTTATAGGTATCTGGGCTTATCTTCATTTAAAAAAAAAGAAATGTTTACCATTCATCGATCTACTACCATAGGGCCCAAGCCTATGACCAAGCTCTGTCTCAACATTAAAATGTGTTTAATCCCACATCTCCTTGGCGCCCCCTTGTTTACTCCACATGACCAATGCGTGTGCACCAAGGCCTATCGTACTCGTTCAAATGTGCTAAGCTCTACGCCTATGCTCTAACTGTGCACCATGACCACCACGTCAATCCTTTGACCATCAACATCGATTCTGCTCCTTATTATTTCCCCTTTTCAACCGTTCGATCGCCCCCTATACACACAACTACCATCCATTTGATTTATACTATCTTTGTGCAAAACCTCTCCGTTTCTTTGTCTCTTGAATAGTGAAAACACAAGCTTTCTTCAACTCCTCTGCTCATATATCCTAAAATCGACAGTTATATCAACCCTCTAATTTTGATGGCTCTGCAATACTCTTGTATGTCGATGAATGCACTTTGTCATTTCTGCAATTTACAAGAAAACTCCAACTCTTAGCATCCTTGCAAGTTCGATTGCGAAATGCATTTCAAGTCGTTGATTTCTGACTTCGCCCTCCAGCAAGACCTCAACCACTCAATCTATCGACACTTTAATATGACTGTATATCGACTATTTCACATTGTTTAACCCTGAATTTGACAACGATACTTGGGTTATAATATAATTACAATTCTCCTCTTCGATTCCAAGCATCTAAATGAAAATACGAGGTCGTATCAGATGAACTCAAAGGTTCTCTGGTACATTACCTCATTCCTCTACTATTCAGTATGAAATACTAAACCCTCGCACAATCATCACAATAACTTCTGGATCGATTAAACCAGAGCCCTGACTCTACTATGAAATAGTCAATAATCTGTAAATGAACGACACAATCTCAATCTCAGTGAAAGAATCATATCACCATAGGTACAGTCTCAGTCACTTACAAGAAACATCGATAAATACAAAAAGCACTATCTATTTATTGCAAATTTCTCTGTAGGAAACCCTCGAGCTTCCAACACAGTTTACACATTTTTTTTTCATCTGTAGTACAGAGCGCCCCACGCACCACTATGTCTCTCTCCCGGTTCTCTCTCCCACTGACTTCCCCCGAAATTACTATTCACTGCCAGCAACAACCCTCCTGCATAAACGAAGGAATCTACTAAATTTAGAAAACTAACGGCTAAAATGCTGCAACCAACTAACCTAGGTGGCTCAGTCTCCTTGCAGGGAGCTCTAAACTGCCATATATTCCTACTTTAACTCAGAAATTGACAAACAAGCAAAATTGACAATAATTAGCCAATAACACTTTAAAATAAAGTTCCCAAATTCTTTGGACTGCTAGTCCTCTTCCAAAGCCACAACATGTGACCAACTTGTCACATTGCTGGCCCTGCCTTTGATGCTCTTGCATCACATAGCCCGAACGAAGTAACCTTGGTGTTTCTAAGCATCCAAGTGAGAAAATTCATGGTGCCACACGCCGTCTAGTGGTGCACGATTGCAAGAGTCGGCTAGGCACACTATGGGGACATGACACTTGGGAAGAATTTTTTTAAGAGGTATCAAAGAGGCATGCATGGTATATTCCCTTTCTATATCTTGAAAGTTAGAAGCATTCATTAGTTAGTTCTCAGTTGATAACAAGAGTCCCTCTTGAAATTTGTGGAAATATTATCTTATTTAGTACTCCTTCTTTTGTCCTTAGTCAAGAAAGCATTAGTGTTTGTATGATGAATAAAAGCACCTTGAAGAATACAATGGAAACATAATGTGAAATGGTCCCTATCCAAAACTGCATTGTTACACCTTTTCTTCTTGTCACATAAAAAATTGGCCTACAAAGTCTTGCATCATACCTATCCCATTCATGTAGTCCTCTTGATGCAAGGTAGGGATATCTTTCTTCCCTCTCTTATCTCATCTTCAATGCTTTGTCTTTTAATTCAATTGTTTTTCATTTGAGATTTCGATAACATGATAGTATGATTTACTAGGGTCTTGATTATGTCAAAATAGTTTGTGAGACATGTAAACTCCTTAGTAAAAGACTCAACTCAACTGATAATTGAACTCAATGGATAAATGAATTAAGGATTAAAAATTTGAACAGAAAGATATTTTGGTTAGTTTTGATGTGGTTTCATTTTTTACAAAATTGTTTATGGATGATGCCATTAGACTCATACAAGATATCACAGATGAAGAAACCATTTACTTGGTTAATTTGTTCTTAAAATCCACTTACTTTAGTTTTCGAGCGGTTATTTATGGAAGGCATTGCGATGATCTCTCCTCTTTCACTAGTTGCCACCAATTTATACACGCGGTACTTCAAAAACTACACAATAAATTACTTTCCACCAAAACCTAAAAGGTGAAAGTGATATGTAGATGATACCAATGTGCTCTGGACTCATGGAAGGAAAATCACAGATAATTTTTTTAATCATCTTAATAACCAAAACGAGAACATCAAGTTCATGATGAAAATGGAAAATAATAAGAATACCCGTTCTTTTTCTGTTTTTTACATCCTCTTGCTAAAAAAATGGACATAGATTAACGCACTATATCTACATAAACAAAACACATGCTTTATAATAAAGTTCAAAGGTTAACATTAGTTGAATATGCTGATAACAATAAAACATCTCATATACATGAATGATCCTAAAGTTATCGCAAAAGTTGAGCACTACTTCGACTAGAAAGTAAAAGAAACCTTAGAAAATCAAATTGTATCCCAACATTTGAAACATTTGAATAATAATAAAGACCCAATAGCACATAAAACGTGGAAAGTGTCGATTCACTTACTACAACATTCTTAAGAGATACTCCTCCATGATATTTCATTTAAATATTTTGAATTAATGAGAGAAGGTCAACCAAGTTGCTTTCTCTTATTCAATTTTAAAAAGGATACTACATATTTATGGCTACTAAGACCATTATGAGATTTTGAGCCATTTATTATGAGATTTTGAGCCATTTATTATCTGGAAGACTATCCAGTAGGTTGGATCAATGTAGACCATTATGAGATTTTGAGCCATTTATTATATTAAATTTATTATATTAGAGACAGGTTGGATGAATCAAAACATTGAGATATAATAAATTTTAAACATGATTTTCTAATTTTTTTATTTTTATTTTTAATATTATTATAAAAAGATTTAACTATTTTTTATATTTTAAATGTTATTATAAATTTTTATTGTAAAGTAAAATATGTAACAAAATAATTTGTTGAAATTTTCTAAATATTTTTTTATTTTTAATATTAATATGAAATTTTATTATGAGGTGAAATACATAACAAAATAATTTGTTGACATTTTGTTATACATTATTGTAGTGATGTATTTTTATGCTGAATGTTCATATTCTAAAAAATTATTGGATTACTGAGAGGGGGGTGAATTAGTAATACCACAATTATAATATTTTTTATCCAAATAATCCAAGTGTTATAACAATGTAGAATTATTATCCAATAATGAACAATAAGAAATGAACAATCACACACATACACAGTACACCAGTGTTTTACGTGGAAACCCAAATCGGGAGAAAACCACAAAATGTTTTTTCTTATATGTCTTGAAGAATTACATTCATTGGAAGCACCAACTTCCTCTTTTTTTTTTCAGCTGCAACTGGACGGAGGCTCCAACCCCCTTGTTTCTCAGGATACAACCTGAAAGAAGCTTCAACTCCCCTATTCTCTTGCTACAACCAGAAGGAGGCTACAACCCCCTATGTTCTCCGGCTACAACCACCTGTCCTTGCCACGTCCAACTGCCCTGAAGTAGAAGTAGAATGATAGAACCACTGTCACACTATCACTGTGAGATATACCGTTGTAAACCTGTACCAATAAACTTGAACCATGCATCAACCATGCATCAACCTATACCTCAACCTGTAATCAACCTGTACCATAAACAAGTGCATCAACCATGCACCAACCTATACCAAACAACCTGTAATCAACCTGTAGCATAAACAAGTGCATACAACCATGTACCAAGTATGTACCAATCATGTGTCAACTACTCATCAACTATTACTCATCAATATGTACCAACATCATCAACTATACACCTCATGTATGTGTCAAATCATCAACTACTTGTCTCAACCATGTACCCAACATGTACCTTAATCAAAATCCCTCATCAATTTCATCATCCAAATATGATTTATAACTCTGTAATATACCTGGTGTATATGATCACATACCTGCAAACCTTCCTTAACTTTAACAACAAGAGACTAGCATTTTCATCAAACTTTTCTTTAGTCT
>ML789398.1:480828-507544 GCA_009831015.1 Picea engelmannii
TTTAACTTGTACCTTCCATTTTTTTAAGTTCATGTAATTGATATGAGGTTTTTAAATTAAAATAAAATGTAATAGTGTTGTTCTTGTTTATTAAAATGAAATAGTGGTGTTTGTGTTTTTATTTATATATAAAGTGTTTTTTTTACATTACATCTTAATTTTAAATAATTAATTATGAAAAAAAATATTATAATAAATAAATTAATTTTTTATTAGTTTTCTTAAAATTCAATAAACTAGTCTCATTTTAATGGACAATAATTATCATCATTATCTTTATCATAAATTTGTAGTTTGAATTTCTCTTGCGTGTTCTCTAACCTCCAATATGATGGTGACAACAACCTCTACAACTCTGATAATCCCCTTTGGCGTTGTTGGTAATCTACGTTGTGAGGAGGCTAAGCTTGGGCTCTCTGGTGTGTCATCTGCGAGAGTTAGCAAGGTCTCATTTAATGGTTTTGGATATCTAACCCTCTCTCTTCTCATGGCAATTTGAGTGGGGCTTCTTTTAGTGATGTTGTGAAGAATGATGTCATCCCTTGATTCATTTTTTGTTAGGGAGCTAACCTCCCTAACCCCTCACGTAGGTAGAATAATATATTTTCCATGTAATAAAGGTCATTATTAATAAGGCCTAGTAATAAGGAAGAATAAATCAAATGTAAGAATACCTAATAGAATCTTCTGCTTCTAGATCTTCCTCTAGATTGTTTTTTTGGTAGATATATTTAGTATAAATAGGAGTCAAGGGCATGAGAAGTTTTTGTCTTGAGAATTTTTGTAATAGAGCATTGCTCTGTTAGAGTTTGCCCCCTCGAAGAGGCAAGTGAACATTGTTTCCTATCAATACATGTATTATTTTGGTGGTGTGGTTTCATCTATTGTGTTGTTTCGTTGTTATTCTCTGCAATATTTCTGTTTTCGACTATTATAATAGATTTGGTACCTTACATTTTTGGTACAAGTGGCTCCAACTTTATCTATTCCCATGGTGTAGGATGTTGTAGATTAGGAAACCTTTTAAAATACAAATTCTCTAGTGTGTCACTTCAATAGTCTTTGGCCTCGATTAGTTGACCTACACAAATGGATCTTGTAACGACCCATCAAGGTGTTATCTTAACAAAATAATTAAAATAAAAACATATACATTAAAGCAAACATGTAGAATCATTAAAGCACATGCGTATAAAAATTCAATGAGTACACTATCTAAAGAGCATGCCAAATTCCCCTAAAGAACATGAAACTATACCATCAACCAAGGAACCAATAATGCACTGTTAAATACTCAAATGAAAAATACATGAATCTATAGCATGTAGAAGTCCAAGGTTGAGCCAACTGCATCGAGCTCCCATAAAGCACAATATAAATATAAATCCCATGAACGATACTTCCACAAATCTCATGAACCAATCTCCAATAAACATAGGGGAAATTGCAACAAATGTTGATTTTCCACCCAACCAATGCAACCACCTTGACATGTTTTTCCCCTCAAGTAGGGCTCAATCTCAATGAAGTATTGGAAATCATGGTTCCCAACAACTCTAATGAATCTAACCTAAAGGTGATCAAGAACAAATAATTCAATCTTACAACAATGCAACCTAAGTGTGGTTGAGAGGCTCTTGGACTTGTAGCAACTCCAAATCTGATAGGGTTATGGTGTGCAAGGGTTTTACTACCAAACCCAACTTGTGATTGCAACCACAAAAACAATCCCCCCCCACGTTCTAGAAAGGATCTTACTACCACCTTCAACTGGTGATCTCAACCACAACAATAGTGGCATCATTCTATACAAGGATCTTACTACCACCTTCAACTAGTGACCACATTCTTACCTCAATGAATGTAACATACCCAACCCCCAAAGTACATTCTAAGGGATGGGGTATCAATTTTTTTGCTTCTTCTGGAAACCCTACTATATTCACGGACTTGCAGGTGGCAGTCTTGGGGACTCATAGTCTATAATCATACATTTCATGAACCTGCTCCCCAACACTTAACTTCCTTTTCATTCGCGGACTCGTGGATGCATAGTTTTGTGCCTTCCCTTCATAATTTCATATGAGAAGTCTCGACACATAGATTATTTTGTGATCCTATTGGGTTCACGGGTTGGTGGACTCACGGACTTACAGACTCATTCATCTCACCTTCCCATCTCCATGAACCTGCCATGCTTTTGACTCCACCACCTGCACCATACACACGTGGACCTACCCATCGCTGTCACTTGGCTTGACATGTGGCACTCAGACCATGCCACCCTTTATTTCCCCAAAGACCTTATCACCATGCCACGTGGCACCATGGGCCACTCTCCTCATGGACCCTCCACGTGGACTAACATGAAATACACATCATCACTGATATATCCTATGGTGAAGAAGGTTTCTCATAGTCTTTCATCAGAGTACCATATGAAATGCTACCCTGACATCCTCAATTTAGTTTTTAACGCTCTGAGTTTTTCTCAGAGGATTTCTTAAGACTCTTAATACCACCTGGAGGTTGTAAAACCCACCCCAAACTATTAATATTTTCTCAATACGATGTAAGGATGAGAAATGTGCACCCATCATATTGTATGTAGCCGTCCAAGGCCTTTCCAACCCAAAATACTGAGTTTTTACTCACTTAACTTTACTCGTAACAAGATGGGTAATTACCCCACTTATCATATGTACAATTATTAATTCTACATAAACAGTCAAAGATATAAACATAGCCGTCGATAAAAAAAATTCAAGGTATTACAACTACAAACTCCATTATTGAACCAGTATCATCGCCAATATGCTCAGGATAATGATAATTATGGAACCCATGACATAATTACTAGTTTACACCATCTATATAATTTTTATAGGGAAAATTACTTAAACAATATCATGAATACCAATTAATTATGACTGGAATTCATAGTATTTTGCACACTAATACTCAACACATAATTTCATACATTTTCAATCAACAATAATTAAACAAGCACATAATGATCACTTATCTGGAACAACTGAACCACCAACTGCATGCAGATCTCTGACTTTCCTCCCAACCTTAGACATCGTTCCCCACAAACTGAGAATAGGTCACCCCCGAGATGGGCTTGAACTCCACTAGGGAAAGGAAAATCTATCCGTGGAGGTCTCTTAACAACAACAATATCTCAATATAGGTGCCAAGTTCAATATTACAGACTCTACTTTCCCCACATGCTTGTCCCACCCAGGAAGTGTGCCCCCTATGGCCACCCACTCCCTTCCAGGCTCAACAACAAGTCGAACATGAGTAATCAAAGTCCTATGATGTCAACTTGGCACCTCTAGGAATCAAATTCCCTACAATTCTCTCACCTGGAGAGAATGCACAAGGGATTGACAACCCACCTCTTCAGCTTAACTATTTTCTTTCGGCGCTCTTCAGCAGAATCCTACGCTCTCTTGGGTATAGGTACATGTATGGTAATGGAAGTATGAAAGTCTCAATGAAAACAACAAGGTGAGGTGTTGAATAATGATCGAATGGTGGTATGAATTAGCTAAAGTCCCCAAAACTTATGTGCATGTTCCCAATTTGACACTTGTCATGTTGGAAACTATAGGGGCCATACATGGGTTCCCTCACATGGTGATATGTTTCCTCATAGGGACTTAGGATAGAATGCATTATCCCCTACTTTAGACTTTAAATTTAGGAATATTGATAAAATATTCCTTTTTGGCTTAATCCCCTTTAGCTTAGTCCCTTTTCTAGACTCTTAGCTTCCCTTTCCCATTCTAGTGGAGTTTATCCCCCTTACTCTTCTTGTTAGGATGGTCTACATACATTTGTGTTTTCTTTCATTACTTTCAAGTGAAAATACATAATACAAAATAGGCTCATTGGCCAAAAGAGGTTCCTGGCTCACCAGCCTATACACATACTTGTAATTACATTTCAACTGGGGTTTAGCTTAGGGGTATTACATTCCCCTCCCCCTTATTTATGCAATGTCCTTAGTGCAACATATACATATGTACAAACACAATTTCAAAAATTTACAAAACGATGTGAATATTCTACCCGAATAACATCTTCATGTTTCCAGGTTGCTTCCTCAGGTCCGTACTAGGTCCATTGGACCTTTACCAGATTTATGACTCAATTTCAAAGTTATTTTGATTTCTGGTCCAAAATGAATATTGGTTGTACCTAGAATTCGCCCTCTGGCTCTACCCGAATCACATTCCAATCAATGACATGATTAGTATTAGGTACATATTTTTTGAGTAAGGATACATGAAAAACATTATGAATTCGCATGGAGGCTAGTAATGCAATAATATAAGCTACATGACCAATCCTTTCCAGAACTTCGAATGACCCACAATATCTTGCTGATAATTTTGAACACCTTCCCAATCTCAAGGATCTTTCTCTTGCTTTTACTTTAAAAAATACATGGTCACCTATTGAAAATTCTCTAGGAGCTCTATGCTTATCAACATAAATTTTCTACCTGTCTAGGGAAACTTTCAAGTTCTGTTTTATCTTCATCACTTGATCCTCCATATCCCGAAGCAAATCTGCTCCAATTACTGTTCTATCATCTGGATTGTCCTAGTTTATTGGTGTATTGCATTTCCTTCCATAGAGTGCTTCCAATGGAATAATCTTTATAGATGCTTGGTATCCATTGTTATAATCAAATTTGACCGAGTGTAGGTAATCCTCCCACTTTGAGGGTTTATCCATGACAAACATTCTCAACATGTCTTCTATTATCTAGTTAACTCTTTCGGTTTGTACATCTAAACCAAGATGGTAGGATGTGCTAAAATTTAAATTTGTGCCCAATCCTTTGAATAACCCTTTCCAAACATTCGATGTGAACTTGGAATCCATATCAGATACAATAGTCTTTGGTATCCCATGAAGTCTAGCTACTTCCTTCAAGTAGATATCAACAATGTTGGTTGCCTTGTGAGTTTCCTTCACAGGAATGAAATGGGCATCTTTGGTAAGCTTGTCCACAACTACCATAATTGAATCATGTTGTTGGACATTCCTGGGTAGTTTAGTAATAAATTCCATGGTTACCACTTCCCACTTCCACTCTGGAATGGGCAAAGGCTGTAGTAAAACCATTGGGTGTCTATGCTCAACCTTGACTTTTTGACATTCAAGTCATTTGGCAATAAAATCTGCAACCTCTTTTTTCATACCTGGCCAATAATATAGATTTTTGGCAGTTGTGATAATATTTTGGTATCCTGGGTGTCCAACATAAGGTACCTTGTGCATTTCTGATAAGAGCAGATTTTTCAGCTCTTGATTATCTGGCACATATATTCTATTCTTGAAACATAAGGATTTTGTCTTCCATAAGCTCAAAATTATCAATTTTCTACTGCAATTTTCCTTTTTGTAGCTTTTCTTTCATTTCCTCATATGTCTAATCTATTTTTACAGCTTCTAAAATTTTGTTTTGTAAATCAGATTTTCACATGCTGATGGTTGTAGCATGTATCTCATGTGCTCTTTTTCTGAGTGCATCAACCACATTGTTCTCTTTACCCTTGATGCACCTAATATCAAAGTCATATTTATTGAGGAGCCCTAACCATCTAATTTTCTTGGCGTTCAAGGTTGGTTGTCCAAATAAATATTTCAGCCCACTGTGGTCTGTTCTCAATTCAAATTTCCTACCCATAAGGTAGTGCCTCCACATTTTTAGAGCATGAACAATGGACTCTAGCTCTAAATCATGAGTGGCATACAATCTCTCATGTTATTTCATCTTTCTTGATTCATAGCACACTACATGTCGATTCTGATTAAGGACCCCACCAAGCCCTTCTTTGCATGCATCGATGCATACAACAAAATACACATTAGCATCAACAATTTTTAGAATTGGTGCACTTGTCAGTAAACTCTTCAAATGTTGAAAGATTCATTCACATTCAGGTGTCCATCCAAATTTCACACCTTTCTTCTATAGAGATGTAATTGGGTGTGCAATGTGGTAGAATCCTTCAATGAACCTCCTATAATAACCTGCTAGTCCCATGAAGGAACTCACCTTAGAGACATTTCTTGGTGTTGGTCATTTGACGATGGATTTTATCTTGTCATGGTCTATATCTATACCTTATTATGATATGATATGGCCCAAGTAATGAATATGCCTCTGGTAAAAAGAACATTTACTCAACTTAGAAAATAATTGATGTTCTCTCAATACTTGCAACACTATTCTCAAGTGTTGTTCATCTTTTCTTAAGATTTGGAATAAACAAGGATGCCATCCAGGAATACAATGACAAACTTGTCCAAATATTCTCTAAAGATACCATTCATTAAACATGAAAACAACTGGTACATTTTTCAATCCAAATGGTACCACTGTAAACTCGTAGTGGTCGTACCTTGTTCTAAAAATAGTCTTACTAATGTCCTCTTCTTTGATCCTCACCTGGTGATATCCAGACCTCAGATCAATATTGGGAAATACCTTTGCATCTCTTAATTGATCAAATATGTAATCTATCCTTGGTAGAGGATATTTGTTCTTTATTGTTACCTTATTTAGCTGCTTGAAGTCAATGCAAAACCTCAAGGTGTCATCCTTTTTTTTCACAAACAATATTGGTGCATCCCAAGGTGACACACTTGGGCGTATATATCCCTTCTTCAAAATTTCTTCTAACTGCATTTGTAATTCCTTCAACTCGGGTGTGCTCATTCTGTAGGGGGCTTTGGATGTAGGGGCTACTCTAGGCATTAAGTTAATTGAGTTCAATCAATATCCATTTTTGGGGGTAATTTGAGGATTTTTTCAAACACATCTTCAAATTCTTTTAGAGGTGCATAGTCCTTAATGTTGGGTACCTTTTCCTTAAGAGCTTCCTCCATATGTGCGGAAAACCATTGACATCCTTTTCTAAAACTTTTCTTTAGTTGTAAGGTTAATACTTCTTTGATAGTTACAACTCTTGGGATCCCCTGTACATTCCTTAAGTTCCCTTCCCCATCTAAGCAAGTAAAATTTTTGTTGTAACAGTCCAAAAATGCATGGCGCTTATCCATCTAGTCCATGCCAATGAGACAATCATAAGATAACAAAGGTATGATATTCAAATCTACTTTGGTACTCAACCCATTCATTTCCATTGGGCATGCCTTAACCATTTCATTAATAGTCATTTTAGTTCTGGTAGTTAGATGTACCAACGAAGGTTTTTCCAATTTGCTTCTTGGAAGATGAAACCTTTTTTCCATTTTAGGATCTAGAACTATGACTAGCTCTTGAATCAATCAAAATACAAATAAGTTGGTTTTGGATTTTACCTTTTACCTCAATCATGTGCGACTGAAATTTTTCCTGCTTGTTATCCAAGGATGCATAAATTATGGGTATGTTCTTACCCACATCTTCTATTGTTTTAACTTCTTATGCATTGTGAATAACCTTTGATTTTCATCTCTGAGAGGACATTCTCGACACATATGGTCTCCATTACAACCCCAACACTTTATGAGTTGTTGTCTTGGTCTTTGTCCCACAGTTTCAACCATCCTAGGTTCTTCAAAAACTGACTGTCTTTGAGTATCATTTCTAAAAAATGGGGGTTGGTTTCCCTTCTTCCTCTACTCCATCAAGTTTTTCTTTTTTTCTTCTCAAGGCTTTTGAAAATTTGTTCTTCCTTTATGATGATCAGAGAGACATTTATCTCTTCTTATGGCTTCTTCCAACGTCTTGGGATCATCATATTGTAGCTTATCACTTATGAATGATGGCAGTCCACTTAAATATCTTTGAATCTTCACTTGTTCATCTTTGATAAAGGGCACACATTTCAGTAATTCTAAAAACCTTCTCGCACGCTCATCTATAATCATGCTTCCAAGTCTGAGTTCGAAGAACTCTTTCATTTTCCTATCAAAGTAGTGTTTGGTTAAGTATTTCTTTCCAAAATATTCCCTAAATGTTTCCCAAGTAACATTCTTCTCATCTATGTTTTTCACTTGTACAAAATGATCCCACCACATTGATGATTTTCCTTTAAGATAATAAATTGTTATTCTCCCTTCTTCCCGAGGGGAATGGTTGTGCAACTGAAAGTATTTCCTCATTCCCAACATCCAGGTCTCAACATCCTCATCCTTTTTTGCTCACCATCAAAAGTAGGAGGCTTGATCTTATTCATTTCTCCCCTTAGCTCATCTTCTCCAGTTCTCCTCTTACATTCTCTAACATGGGACGATCTTGAGCTACTGGGTGGCCTCCTAGATGAGTGTTTAGGTGAGTGTCGATGATATCTATTATCGCCCCACATCTTACTTCTTTTTTACGAGACTTAGGTTCATTTTCCTTGATATATTTTGATTCTTTATCCATTTTCCTCTCTATGTTGTTTAGGTTTTGTAACATCTTGATGTTGAATTCAACTTGTTGTTCTTTGTTTGTTCTGAGTCTTTCATTATCTACTTTATGACTTTGAACATATTTTTGTAGATCATTTATGGTTTCCATCAAATTCATGCTTTACTCGTTACTTATGTCATGTCCATTGGATTTTTTTCTTTCATTACTCACGTCAAACCATTGTCCTCTGATTTATTCCTCATGGATAGAATTCCTTTGTGCCTCTTCAATGTCTGTTATGATGTTGATCTCCGTTTTGATCTATACATATTCGAAAACTTGTAATGTCTGGAATTAATAGTATTTGTTAGAAAAAAGTAATATATAGAAATTTTGTAATTACTAACTCTTCTTATCATTATTACATTTGTTCTATAACTGATCTCTGGCCCATGTAGGCCTAGTGTTGAACCCATAGCTATGATACAAATTTGTAACATAGCTGACCCCCAAAGTACCTTCTAAGGGATGGGGTATCAAAATGTTTTCTTTTTCTGACAACCCTACTGTATTTACGGACTCCCGGGTGGTGGTCTTACAGACTCATAGTCTATAATCGTACCTTTCACAGATCTGTTCCCCAACACTTAGATTCTTTTTCATTCATGGACTCATGGACTCGCAGACTTGCAGACACATAGTTTTGTGTCTTCCCTTCATAAGTTCATCCGAGAAGTCTCGACACTTATATTATTTTTTGATCCTATGAGGATCACGAGTTGGCGGACTCACAGACTCACAGACTCATTCATCTCACCTTCTCATATCCATGAACCCACCATTCTACTAAGTCCACTACCTGCACGTTACACATGTGGACCGACCCAATGGTGTCACTTGGCTTGACACCTGGCACTCAGATCACGTCACCCTTTGTTTCCCCAAAGACCTTTGTTGGATTACTGAGAGGAGGGGTTGAATTAGTAATGATAAATTATACCATTTATTAATCCTTTAAACCACAATGTATATTCCTTTAACTTATTCAACCATGTTCATCTGTTTATCATCAATATATTACTGTATCATAAACATTAACATCCATCAATGCACAATAAACAATAACAAACGCATCCACACAATGCACAATACACCAATGTTTACGTGGAAACCCAATTAGGGAGAAAACCATGGAATGATTTTCTTATATGTTAAGAATTACATTCAAGGAAACACCAACTTCCAATTCTCCAGCTCCAACCCCCTAGTTTCACAGGCTCCAACATGAAGGAGGCTACAACCCCCTGGGTTCTTCGGCTATAACTAGAAGGTGGCTATAACTAGAAGGTGGATATAACCACCTAGTTCTTAGGCTCCAACCTAAAGGAAGATCCAACTCCATGATTCTCCGGCACCAACCAGAAGGAGGCTACAACCCCCTTTCCTTGCCCCATCCAAATGACCTAAAATATAAGTGTCAAATGATGAAACCATTTCCACACTGTCCTTGTGAGTTATACCACTTTAAACCTGTACCAATATATGTTAACAACTTGTAACCAACCTGTACCAAAAACCTATAGTCAACCTATACCAATAACCTATAATCAAACTGTACCAATAACCTGTACCAACATATACCAACAACATGTACCAATAATCTCCTCAATAGATCAGATCTAATAACATAGATCTCATACCCAATATCACAAGAATATTACTCAAACCATGTGCATCTATGTCTCTCTAGTCATGTTCCATACATGTGCATACAATCATAATCATGTGTAATAAACCCTTACATGGACTAGACATCAGACCCTTACTGATATGCAGCCTCAAACTAAACCAACAACTTCAACAACACATCACAACCAAAATACAATATCCATATTCCAAATACCAACTATATCCCTCAACAAATCCGATATATCCATGAATACTGAACAACCAATACCATCTCAAGAGCTAAACCCTAGCTCACAAAACATACCTCAAACAAGATGTGCCATATCTCTCATAAATAGACTCCAACCATGCATTAAAGATTATGCCAATATAACCAACTATGAACCGGTACTAAAATTCAGTAGATCTGCCTCAAATCAATTCTACAACAAACCCTAAACTTCCAAGAGGGCATCCAACAGATTTACAAGGAAAACCCTCAACCAGATTCACAGATTCAACACTACACATATGAAAATCATACCTTTTTCTTCTTGTAGTTGTGGATCTATTACATATATGTTTCTGTAGCCATGATTTTTTTGTCGCGATTTTGTTTCCACAATTTTGTTGTCGCGATTCTGCAGCCGTGATTTTTCTGTCGCAAATTTGATCTATCAATAATACCTATCAAATAACCTTTCACAAATGGATATTCAATTATATTCAAAAATAGGTGCAAATATGAGACCCTTGCTCTCTTATTTATACTTTCCAAGTGCCTTCCTCTAGAAGTTTCCTTGTAACAAATTTACCCCTTACTCCATCTTCTAAGGCTAACCCATTAACCCAATTTTGTCCATTTAACCACTTTGTCCACTTTGACTATTCAACCTTTGTCCACTTAACTTAACCACTTTACCACAAATAATAAACTCTCCACTTCTAGTTGCAACTAATTTATTTTTAATTATTTTACTATTGCAACAACTTAACCTATGATTAACTCCTAGTTTCACCTACTTTGACTAGTCAAATTCTTCTAGGTGTTTCTAGAATAATTTGACTTCTTTGACCTTCTAGGGGCTTCTAAATAACTCACGAGGGTTCTCCAACTTCACAAGGCTATAACTCTCTAACCGTGAATAGTTATGTGACGTTCCACATATCACCGGAAATGGAATGACATGTACTATCCATATAAAATAATATTACCTACATATACATTGATATTCGTTAATTTATTCCTCAACCGAACTTGGGTTCCTTACCCATACCTCTAGAGCTACCAGAATGTGCTACCAGACATACTCAAAGGTTGACATCAATCTCTAAAGGTTGACGTCAATCTACAACATCACTCTCCAAGGGTTGACATCAATAAAAACCAACTATCCAACTGTCCATCAATCTAGGCCAACTGTCTGCCAATATCCCCCTTTGGCATTCATGGAAACACCAACATTGAAGTTTGAAATCAATCTACAACATCAGTCTCCAAGGGTTTACATCAATGACAACCAAATATTCAACTGTCCATCAATTTAGACCATCTGTCTTACAATCTCCCCCTTTGTCATTAATGGCAACACAAACATTGATGGAAACACTTAGTCATGACAACACTCATGCTCATACTCCTCATCAATGTTTCTATCTCTCCCCCTTTGACATCAATGGAAAAGGGTATCTCTCATTGGGGTTACTCCCCCTGTATTCATATCTCTAATTACTTTCTCTCTCCCTTTGACAAGGATTGACTCCCCTATCGATCTGATTTTGTACTTGCTCATCATGGTTAATAAAATAACTCCACTTGTGGGTATGACTCCCCCTATATTATCTACAATATGTCGTGTAATCACTATGAACAATATCTCATCACTTCAATCTGCTTCAGCTTCAGATGTTGTTTCTCTACCAGAACACTGATAAACTGCTCAACAATACCATGGTATTCTATTCCTATGACGATCCTTGGAATTGTCCATGCATCATACATGCATCAACCTGTACCTCAACCTATTGGAGTTATTTTCCATTGGTGCTTCCTTGAGTAATCAACTAACATATATGAAAAAAATTCAAGAATAAGCATTCAAATATTCTTGTGTCATTATCATCCATTATGATAATGTCGCTTTATCTCTGAACCACTCTTTGAACCAATCTATGAACCAATCTATGAATCAATCTCTGAACCACTTTCTGAACCTATCTATGAATCCATCTCTGTCCATACTGTCTAAAAATATTCTACTCAACTGTCCACATTTTTGACCCATCTGTCTCGGATACATCATAAACTCCCCTTGTCTACTATTCACATTACCTAGGAGTCTCCAAGCTGAATGGCTCAGAACAATACCCACTCTGATGCAAATTCATCTTCCTCTTCGTCGATATATACATCTTCCCTTTCATTCTCTCTTTGAATTTTGTCCTCATCCTGAGTTTTGACATCTTCTTCATCCTCCACTTGAATTCTGACACTTTCCTGTTGGAAGATTGGTTGTTGTCATTGATGTCAACCCTAGTCATTGGTTTTGGACTGCAAGATTGATGAAGGTATTTGGACATGAAGGAAAATGTACATGCAGAAGCAAAACCCATGGATGGATAGTATACATCATGTTGTTTTCGGTGGTAGGTGGCACATCATGTGGATCCTCATGGTTGAGGAGAAATGAATTTTTGAAGATGACAAAGTGAATTGAAGAAGGAAGTACATGTAGGCCCGGAAGAAATTAAAGAAAATAATTATAAAATAAGAAAGTGTCCGGTCGGCCCTAATGTTAAAAGGAAGTGACATAAATGGTATAAATACATATCATTATACATTCATTTGACACACAAGTCGAATTTCAGAGGAAATCATAAGTAAGGAAGGCCGAATTTCAAGGGAGGATGAAGTCTTTTGGTGATGTGTTCTAAGGTATGTTATTTTCAGGTCATCTTACCATTTTCTCTATAAATTTTTTTATAGAACGATTTATATGGTGTGATTGATATGGTATTGAGAAGACATATCAAGGTACCCGTGTTAAAATTTTCATCTCTTTATTCGCTACAATTATGGAGATACACTCTGTGCAAGATAGGGTTTTTGATGAGTCCTGAAGCTAGTCAATAAACATGTGTTCCGGGTAAAACAATCATAAATTATTCATAGAGAATCCAAATGAAGTGGGGCCAATTTCATTGGAAATAGTACGAATGTTAGAAACCCATTCCGTCAAGGGGACAGGATAAATAAAACCAGACTTCAATTTTTTTTCAACTTCTGCCTTTATGGTCGCGGTTTTCTTAGGATGAACCGGGTGAATTTTTGTTGTACAAGTTTAACACCTGGGTAAGTTTTTATTTCATGCACAAAGATCGATGGATCGATCCCTAAAATTTCTTCATAAGTCCAAGTGAAGACATCACAAAATTATTTGAATAAAGTGGTATAAGCTTCCACTTCCTCGGGTGAAAAATTGGTCGAGATGAACATTTTCCATGATACCTTCTTTGATCGAGATGTCGATAGAGATCATAGAAGATATGTTGCCTAAATTACCCTCGGAAGTAGTGTCCTGGGTAAGGATGGGAGATTGGGGAGAATCAACAACACTGTCAGGAAAGATAGAGTGTATATCTTTCTCAGTGTCATCTAGACTAGGGAGAAAAGATGAACGTTGATGGTTGTTATCCCAAGGTACCTCTTCGATACTAAGAATTTCCTTAATGGATTCGTCTAATGGAAAAATACGTAGGATGTAGTCGAAAGTAGAGGATAGGGAATCCAAGCAAGATGGAAATGAGTAAGTGTTGGATGCCAATAGATGTTGGTCATCCAATGAGGGAGAGGCGAATTGGATGGCATTGTATGAAGCCTCAGCAGGACTAAGTGGCATAGCGTCACCTAGTGCATCAAATTCCAAAGGACTAGGCACAACCCAAGGATCAGATGATTCGTAATATTGATATGCCATAGTGGAGATCATATTGATCATGGAAATATGTTGCGAGGTGGGAGGAAGTGGTGTAGTGAAAGAAACCATAAGGGAAGAGTCTTTTAAAATACCTACACTGACACTTTCATAAGTGATCTTAGCATCTCCCAAGAAAGGAATATTGTTGGTGGTGAGAGTGCGAGCGTCATGGGTGTGCAATAATCTAACTGGTCGATAGTGACAATTTTACCTTGATAGGGGAATTGTACGCATCAAAACACCAATGAAGTGACGATAGTCATGGAATAAAACCAACTTCTTCCTAAAAACAAGTTGTAATCAAGGGGATAATCGACTACCTCTACATAGACAAAGACAGTCTTTCCTCCCAACTGAACAACTAAGGACTGCAAGAGTCCGTGAGGAAAAAAACCTCGCCCATCGAATGCTCGTAACATTGTAGGGGATTGATTAAGCCTAGGTGATTTCAATCCTTTCCAACAAGATAATGACATGGCGCAAGTGGAAGCTCCCTCATCCAGTATGGTACGATGAATGTGTTGGTTATGAACAACAACATCGATCTGAAAAACAAGCTGGTGAGAAAGTCATGACTTGAAGTTATCAAGGTTAAATGTGATATTATTCGACGACTTAGGATCATCACGCCGATGGCAGCCAAGAGTGTTCTACGTTGACTTGGACAATGTTGTATAAATTCAAGAGCAGACATAACACATGGTTCTTGAGCCAAATCCTCAACAATATTGTAGTTTTGGGTGACACGTGAACTAGGATTAAAAGTCAATTTTAGAATAGTGCTCTTGGTAGGGAGTAAAATAGATTCGAAAGTGGGTTTCTCAATATTAAGTGATCCATATGGAGGAGTAACAGTGGCAATATATGAATCCAATGTAGTACCATTAGTGACCTTCTCTTTATCAGGTTTAGCCGATGTGTCATACGTTGTGGTGCAAGTGTTTAAATCAATCCCATTAAACATATAAATATGGGAACTCGACGAGGCTTCCTTGCTAGGAGGATGACTGGGATTTCCTCTTGTCGGAGGGGCAGAGGCTTGAGAAACCATGGACTGATGTTGAGGAAAAGGTTGTGTCAACACAACAAGTTGGGAATTTCCTTTGAAAAGTTTTGCAATTTCGTCCTAATGAGGATAGTCTCGGGTGTAATGATCATCACCACAAATGAGAAACACAAATTTTGATTTTCACTGTGTTTTTTTTTTTAGGAGTAGGTGGTTGAGTTTGTGTTTTTAGATTTTCATTATTATTATTATTATTATTATTATTGGGTTTATTTTTCGTTTTCTTCTTTCCCCTGGATTGTTGTGAAGAGGCATATTAGACTGCATTCAACTCATATATTTGAGTCGGGGGGGGAGGTAGAGGAGAGTGATATCGAACCGGTGATAGGTGTAGAAACAAAGAGATTAGCCGAGCCGACCGGCTATGATGAAGATTGGGTTTTGAAGGCACCAATAATTCCATCTATATGAGCCATGGAAGATGGTTTGGATGGATCAATGGACCTGCGGGGAGCATTTGGTATCAACTCATACAACGTGCCAGATTGGGAATAAACCAAATCTAGGTACTGAGTGCAAGAAATGGCTTCTTCCTCAGTGTCAACACCATGCACCCATGGCGACATCACTAGAAATTGGGGGTAAAAGAGATTTAGTAAACCGTTCTTCCAATAATTGATCAGGAATGGTCGCTTTGATCAACCTTCATCGTCGTCTCCACTCATGAATGTGATCAGAGATATGTACAGAGTTCATTTGACGAAGTGGAGTCAAGAGTTATGTATTAGTCTCGTAACAGATGGGTAATTGAAAATGTGTGAGAAAATCCATAGCTAGGGAGTTGAAATCTTGAAAGGTACCACGTTGGAGTTCAATGTACCATTTGGTTGTTGAGCTCGTGAGTGTGCGCTGGAAAATACGCAACCAGATAGAATCATCCATCAATGAGTTTGATGAACACCATATATGAAATGTCATAACATGGTTGTTCGGGTCTTCGCCAGGTTTACCATCAATTTTGGGGATTTCAGAAGGTAATTTTGCGGGAATTACCAGTTAGAAAGGAAAATATAGTATGGGATCATTTGTTAACCGAGACAAGTCTAGTAGATCCAGCGTGGCTAGGAACATCAGTTGTTGGTTAAACTAAGGGTGATACTGGTGTGGCATGGGGACACCAGTACAGCCATAAACTGGTTGAGGTGGATAAATTTATCCAATAGGCCCTCCCATATACAATTGTTGTTGGCCGGTATAGGCAGGATTCGATTGTTGTTGAGGAACGTTCACGAAAGGAGGGAAACTTGGTTGGTTCTAGGGAGGATAGGTTGTTTGATTAGGTTGTGGGGGATAAAAAAAATTCCCTTGAGGGGGGTAAACAGTTTGTCCTTGTAGAGGGTATACAGTTGACCCTTGGGGAGGATAATATTGTTGTCCTTGAGGACCCCAAGTGGGATTCAGGACACCCGGATAAGGCTGTCCAAAATATAATCTAGAAGGAATAGGATTTGGTATGCCTCCTTGTGGGTTAGGGTATGATGAGGCTCAACCACCTTAGTTATCTTTGGAATAATTTGAGGATATGACTCCCTCATTTGTGACATCTCCCTTAGATGCAGCCTAAAGCTTGGATTCAAGCCAAACCAACTCGGATCACCTCTAGTTGTCCTTAGAGATAAGGGGGATTTCTTCCCATGATTCTCTTAACCAATCGATGCTCCCTCAAAACTGGCAACAGAGCACTGCAATGCTCCCTGCATGTGACCAGGGAAGCACTGATCTTCCAAAAGTTCCTTAAGATGACCATTTCTCAAGGCAAAACATTTTTCTTAACTTTTTCAAATGATGTGTTTCCCCCTTCTAAAATGTCTTAGAGGACGTGTCAAGTGCTTCCATGGTGTCGTTCACAATGTGACATATGTAGAACGAGAATGTGACATTTACAACACTTGCGACAATGATAATGTGACATTATCGAAGTGAGGAATTTTGACGTATAATGGCTACCTATGAATGTATTACACAACTTGCGGTCAAGTTTGAGATAAGAAATTCAGTTACACACAGAGTCAACATTAATGGATTTGGCTAAAGTAGTTACAGATAATGATGCATTACAAGCAGAGAACATTGAGCTAATATTGGAGCAAGATGAGGTTGAACATAGAACAAGAAGGTTGAAAAATATAGTGCAAGAAATATACAACAACCTCTCAGAGATACCAATGGAAGTAGATACTCCATTGGAAGAGTAAGTTACGAAGATCAGTGAAGTTATTCAAGGCTTTCGCACAAATATTTTAGACTTGGAATCACGCACAACACCAAGTACTCCACCCAAAGAAAGAGAGAAAAAGGAGAAGACAATTGCAACGACATTAGAGAACATCAAGAGCTTGGATGAAGAATGTGCAAATTTGTACGAAGAAAGCACACAAGTATGGACTTAGCTGCTTGAGAATGCAGAGATACAAGCGTTGGAACAAAGGCTATAGACTACACAGGACAAGGCATAGAAGATCAAAGATACAATGAACACTCTGCCACCAATAGAGTAGATGACTGTAATTATTGAGAACAATAAGTTGAACTAGGAGATAAACCAAATTAGACTAGAACGTCAAAATCTTGCACAAAAGTTGGAGCCACTACAAGAGGAAGCCTTCAGAGTGACATAAGAACTTGCAACAACGCAGGGCATAGTGAAGCAAGCAACATAAGATAGTGTCGAGAAGTTGAAGAACCCTATTACTGCATAGACAACAGATGAAATCTTGGTGAAAGAAGTGGAAGCAAAGGAAAAGACTGCAACTGCAAAGGATACTTTTGAGAATTTCGTAGTGACACTGAAGGGAATGCAATAGCATAAATGAGTAGCTCAGGATGAGCCATAGGTGATTGTTGGGGGATTTTTGGGACAAGAATTTTGTGACAAGTTTTGGGAACTACGCAAGAGTGCTTGTAGAAGAAGGAAGGCAGTTAGCGCATTTTCATAATCAATGTGCGCGAAATAAGGATGTTAGTTAAGAAGTCGTTAGGCATTTTGGTCCTTTGTAATGGGCCAATCCATAATTTAAATGTATAAATATGTAAGGGTTTTTGGATAGAAAGTAGTTGAGCATTAGAAGTTGAGGATGGGTTGAGAGCTTAGTGTGCACTGTATGCGCGAACGACAAGGGAATTTTGGGATACAACTGACATATCATGTATGAGCGCAGTGTGCACATTTTGTAAGGGATGATTCTGAATAATAATATAAGAAACCGGTCGTTGTGGACGTATCCCATCTTGGGTGAACCGCGTTAAATATGGTATCTTTGTGTTATGTTATGTTGTGATGTGTTTGTTTACTATTCAATTTATTACTTGCACATAATGTACGAATGGTTAATATGAATATGTTATTGATTCTGTGCACATGATGTATGGTATAACGAATAAATGTTAAGTACAATGGTTATGATGAATGCCTCCTAGCCCTTCATGACTGCAGAAACATGGTTCTTGTAGTCCCCATAGATACCTCATTTGAGATTTCACCTGCTTGTGGATGATGTGTTTATGACGTCACTTCAACCAACTTTGTCATGTATCCACACAATGATAACCTCAAGTCCTGCACTAGTTGGGTAGCTAGTCCAACCATCATGTCCAGATCTTGAAATGTGCATATCCATGCCTAAACTAAGTCTTTTATGTTTTCATCTCTATTACTCCATCCATCTCCAAAGACTAAGGAAAGAGTGCATACTTTCCCCACTACTACTACCATCATCCGATCTTCATCAAGGAGACCCTCCATAGTGTCTAAGTGTTGCACTTCAAACCTACTGGTGTGTCTGTACTCCAACTTCCTTTCACAATGGATTTCATTTGCACAACAATATAATACCAAGTAAAGGTTGCCCCTCACCTTATTTCACTATTAAATCACCCCAAAAGAAAGTCATCTATGAAAATTTGGATCCAATGTCCACCTCATGGCACAATTATCCAATATTTTCACCAAGATTTGCGTGTCCAGACTGAATTTTCCCCACTACTTCATCACCCAACCATACTGTTGCATCTACCTCTCTATGCCTTGGAATGTTCATGCTTCAGCCTCAAATATGTTGCACTAAAGAAAGAGAAATTCCCATGCCCAAGTACTCTCTTCATGCTGCAATCTTCCTATTCACACAATCCTCCAACCGAAGGTAAGTCCTCAACTCTCCTCCTTTCATCAAGTCACCTCTTTGAAACTCAACATGTGTGATTAGTGATGCCAACACACCCTCACTCGTCAAACGTCCCAATGAACTATCCAAATTGATCCAAGTAGAATGATTCACCTCAAATAACTTCCATGCCTTAGGCACGCCCAAACCAATTGTTGGCATGCAGTGGGTAGACTCAAGGCTCAACATTAATTCACCAACAAAACCCTAAGATATCTTCCCTTTTGACATCACCCATAAGAAGGTGAAATCGAAAGAAGAGATGTGTGGTTCTGAGGCAGGCTTAGACAAATAGACGTGAGTATCATTAAGAAGCCAAGTCGCTCCACATGGGAGGAATTGTGTTGCCTTGAGGTGGATTCAATGGACAGAGTTGGGCAAGCTTTTTTTGGTCTGATTTTGGGGAAGTCTAGAAATCTAGGTCTATTGGAGGCATGTGTGAGGAAGAATCAAAATCCGTGAAGTTTGCGAAAACAAAAATACAACAAGTCTATGGTTGAGGGCATGCCTGAGGTGCACCACATAAGGTTGCAAAGATGGTTGCGATAGAGAGTCTTGGTGACAAATCTATGTATGAGTGTCTTGGTGAGGTGAGGTGAGTCATTTGACTTTTCCATGTTGTAGACTCAGTCGATAGTGATGTTATTATAACTATTTCATAATAACAAAGAGTCAGCCTCGTGTTAGGCACGGTTCGTGTCACCCGCACTATATATGTGTATGTATTTTTTTTGTTCCGTTGTTGTTCTCTTTGGTTCTCATGTTCATGGATGTATGATTATATATGACTAAGTACTAAATTTGTTAAAAATTTTCTAAGTATGCAAGAGTTTCACTAGAGTAAGAGTGTGACTCACCGATAGCCTAGAACAAAGTATGGGTATGCTCTAGGTGAAGAGGCATAGTGATAGCAAGCCAAACCTTCGGCCTACCCATACCCGAGGATATCTCTAAATCTATAATGTGCTCCTTACTATGTAACACACTCTGTCAGGTTCATATATCCCTTACTAACTTTTAGAGCCCATGTTTTGTTTTTCTCAACTCTAACCTTAGTGTTCTAGTCAAGGTTGTTTCTACCATCAAATCTATTGCTCTTAGTTCCAAACTATATGCATTCTCATATGCGATTTCAATAGTGACCATAGGTTATAGGTATCTGGGATTATCTTCATTTAAAAAAAACAAATGTTTACCATTCATCGATCCACTACCATAGGACCCAAGCCTATGACCAGGCTCTGTCTTAGCATTAAAAAGTGTTTAATCCCACATCTCCCTGGCACCCCCTTGTTTACTCCACATGACCGACGCATGTGCACCAATGCCTATCGTACTCGTTCAAATGTGCTAAGCTCTACGCGTATGCTCTGATTGTGCACCACGACCACCATGTCAATCCTTTGACCATCAACATCGATTCTACTCCTTATTATTGCCCTTTTTCAACCGTTTGATCACCCCTTATACACGCAGCTACCATCCATTTGATTTATACCATCTCTGTGCAAAACCTCTTCGTTTGTTTGTCTCTTGAACAGTGAAAACACACGATTTCTTCAACTCCTCTATGCAGATATCCTAAAATTGACAGTTATCTCAACCCTCTAATTTTGCTTGCTCTGCAATACGCCTGTATGTCAATGAATGCACTTTGTCATCTCTGCAATTTACAAGAAAACTCCAACTCTTAGCATCCTTGCAAGTTCGATTGTGAAATGCAATTCAAGTCGATGATTTCTGACTTCGCCCTCCAACAAGACCTCAACCACTCAATCTATCGACACTGTAATATGATTGTATATCAACTATTTCACATTGTTTAACCCTGAATTTGACAATGATACTCGGGTTATAATATAATTACAATTCTCCTCTTCGATTCCAAGCATCTAAATGAAAATACAAGGTCGTATCAGATGAACTCAAAGGTTCTCTGGTACATTACCTCATTCCTCTACTATTTAGTATGAAATGCTAAACCCTCACATAATCACCAAAATAAATTTTGGCTCGATTAAACCAGAGCCCTGACTCTACTATGCAATAGTCAATAATGTGTAAATGAATGACACAATCTCAATCTCAGTGAAAGAATCATGTCACCATAGATACAGTCTCAGTTACTTACAGGAAACACCGATAAATACAAAAAGCACTATCTATTTATTTCAAATTTCTTTGTAGGAAACCCTCGAGCTTCCAACACAGTTTACACATTTTTTTTTCATCTGTAGTACAGAGTTCCCCACGCACCTCTCTGTCTCTCTCTCGCTTCTCTCTCCCACTGAATTCCCCCCGAAATTACTATTCACTACCAGCCCTAACAACTAACAACCCTCTTGCATAAATGGAAGAATATACTAAATTTAGAAAACTAACCGCTAAAATGCTGCAACCAACTAACCTAGGTGGCTCAGTCTCCTCCCAGGGAGCTTTAAATTGCCATATATTCCTACTTTAACTCAGAAATTGACAAGTAAGCAAAAATGACAATAATTAGCCAATAACACTTTAAAATAAAGTTCCCAAATTATTTATACTGCTAGTCCTCTTCCAAATCCACAACATGTGACCAACTTGTCACATTGTTGGCCTTTCCTTTGATGCTCCTGCATCAGACTCCCAAGGTAAGAAAATTATGACCTCCAGGTCATATTCTTCCAATGCCTAAATCATCTGGTTTCCAAACCTTGTACTGCAACTCTCCATTGCCTTTACTTCCATCACATTTCAGTTCTAGTCTCAACTTACCAGGCTTCCACACCCTATGTTGCAATCTGCTATTGCATTTACCCAACACTTCTTTTTCAGATGACGAATTAAAACAATTCACCTCTTCCTTCTTCATGTTACACATTCTCCTAGAATGCCTTGGCATAACTATCCAAAGCTCATCAAGTTTCTTATCCCACTTCACACTTTCACTTTTAAGATGCTAACTACTTATCTCTACCATTCTTTCATCCTTAATGTCCCTGAGGACATCTCCTTCTGTAACATTTACTTGCTTTCCATGAACTTCAAATTCACTCCCATACTTAAGTTCCTCCAACAAATATTTCGGGAACTTGATTTCCCTATGATAGCTTCCACATTCTCTTTCATCATGCCAATTATAGAATTCTATTTTCATCCTATTTCCCCCTTCTATCTCACTCAGCATTTCAAACTTCAACTTACATTCCATAATTTCAATTTTCTTGTTGCATTCCAAGACAATTTCCTGTTCATCATACTGTAAACATAACATAAGTTCTTCTTTATGAGATATCAAAGCCTCATATATTTCCATTTCAACTTGATCTTCATAACCAATTTTCTATTTTTCAGTCTCTTCAGATTTCCACGAATCTAAACATTGATTTTTATCACAATTACATAAATCCTGAGACACAAATCCTTCACTGTGTTTGCTCAAGAATTTAGATTTCTTGAATGCTTCCTTTCCAAATTTGTCATTGATGACAATATCCTCATCTTTACTTAGTTCCAATTTCACAATCTGAATGTTTAGTTTCTATTTTTCTAGTCTATCCTCCAAGAGACTCATCTCTTACCACAAATCTTCCAACTCATTTGGAATTTCTTCCAAAAGTTCTACACTTTCTTCCTCTACATTAATTGTCAACCAACCTTCTTTACCTTGGCTGTCTTCAAGGCTAACATCCTTCAGAAATTGATGATCACCCACAAAGTCTTCAGTAGCAACATTCAGTAGTTGCTCTTCCCTCTTCATCATAAGGTTATATGAACCTTCTTCTATCTCTTGAAAAACCTGAGTTTTTCCTTTCTTTTCTTTTGTGACAACACTAGAGAGTTGTCCTGCTTCAATAAACCCTGCATTCACATACAATACATTAGTTTTAAAATCATGAGATCCTAAGATCTCTCTGGATGGTATCAACATCAATTCTTTTAGCTGATTTCTATTGTCAGAACACTTCATCATGGTATTCTTGGATTGTATACCCTCTTCATAAGTTTTCAAAAGGAAATTTTATGATTCACGTTCACATGAATATATTCCTTTCTGCCTCATCATTCCTTGCTCAAGATCTGCTTTCTTGAGATCTCTATCCTTTCTCAAGACTAATGAATTTAGTCTCTACCTCTGCTACAATGCAAACCATTGCACTCTCTTTCTCTTCATCACCTATCCATAATATTCATCTTAATTATATTCTTGAATAAATTTCTCTAGTTTACTGAGTCTTTCTCTCATCACATCAAGCTCTTTATCATTCCCCTTCTGACTTATATTCTGAATGTCCTTCAGCTAAACATTCTTTTTCACCTGACTGTAGTCTTTCTCTATGTTCCTCATATGTACGTGAGTAATCATCTCCTTTCTTGGCTTTATGACAGTATCAAGAGATTGACTTTCTTTCCTCATATCTGAGCAATCTTCATAGCCACAACCAACCATATTCTCCTTTACTTGTGTGAAAATTATAAGTAATTTTCCATCATAATTCGAGCCTGTAAAACCTGCAGACATACACCATTTGTTAGTTTCAAAATCGTAAGGATTCAAGGCCTCTTTTGCAGTCTCAAACATCAGGTCTTCCAACTAGTTTTCATCCTTCCAAGGATCCATGAAACCATCATCTAATCTCATGTATTCATCTTCATCACTACTCTCACCAAGAACAGATCCTTGTTCAGGTTCACATAAATAAACCTCTTCCTCAACACACATTCTTTGCTGCAACGCAACTCCTCTGAGTTCTTCTTCCAACTGAACTCTTGTATCATACTTCAGTCTTCTTTGTAACTGAATCCACTTGATTCTTTTCCTATGAAGAACCAAACCATACATGTGGTCCTCCATATTTCTCTGTACAAACTCCCTTTGGACACACCTACCACACTTAGAGGGGGGGTGAATGAGTGTGGGGTTCTTTTTCCCAAACTTCCCTTTTACACAAAACTCTTTAGTTAGCATTCAACATTTTACTCATTACTCATTGCTATCATTTATAACCAGTTAGATGTGAGCACATATGAACAACATATATCAACAATATATCATCAACAAGTCATCACCACAAGGAACACAAAGAACACAAGATGTATGTACAATTTTCTTTTTATTATGGACAACGATTTGGGGGTTTATCAACAACAACTGAATAAAGTACAACTGATCCAGATTATTTTCGGCATGAAATGAGAGCGGAGATATAATAAAGAAATGCATAGAGATATCGCAGATATTCAATAATATAACAAAAATGTATCAGAGATGCAACCATAAACACAGATATACAATAATACATGGTTTCTATTAATGAAAGAAATGTACAGAGACTATAAAAATACAGAGTGAAAGACTCGTTAGAATGGTGGCAACTTATCTCTAAGAAGAGATGTGACGGCTACTCACATTCAGAAGAAGATGATTACAATGAGGCTCTGAAGGCCTTTTTACAATAAATAGGAATGCCAAAATTCCTATATATCCAAAAACCTAACCCTAGGAGATGAAGCGTCAAAAGTCATGTGGGCCCCGTTTGGGTAAGTTAGTGCATCAACTTCTCGGGGTCGTAACTTTTGCATGCAATCTATGTTTTAGGTGCATTATAGCCCGTTGGAAAGGTATTTTCGAGAAGATTCATTTTGGGGCCTTAATGATGCCTTCGACTATCATTGAGTTGGTTCAATCCCGAAAAACCTTCATTTGGGCCCTCAAAATGGCCTCGTAAGTTAAAACCTACTAAAAATAGTAAATTGCCAAAATTGCCAGAAAACTGTTTTGAGCCAGTTGGAAAAGGTGGGTGGCCACTGATATCCATCTGGATCAACAAATCTACAATATCATCAACTCTATAATTCAAGACTCAACTTACACCCTCATCACCAACTAAGATAAGGCAACAATCCTCAACAGATATCAATCTGTCAACAGGTACGCGACCTGTCAGTAGTGCAACATGCGTGTGTATGCACCCTACTAGTAGTACAGCCTGCGTGTACACATGCCCAAGCAGTACTACAACCTGCATATACACTCCCAAACAATACTGCAACTTGTGTATACCTTCTGAGCTATTAGGGTTTGTCCTTCAAAATCAACTCAGATCCTCTGCAACCAATTTATCATTCTCTTTTGTTTGTCATTGTCCAAAATAACCACCATCCAATCAAAATACATCCAAACTCTCTAATAGCTTACTCATGCTCCATAACCAATCAATATGAATGCTACTCAATCATGCATAAGAAATCAACATACTATAGCCATCATATCAGTGCTGAATCATAAGAGTGTTTCTCACTCCATCAACCAACATAAATCACATCATAGAAACCATACCAAGAATGCCCTAGGCATTCAAAACACAATAATCAATGATATCCATCAAGACAATAATGTAACCATACCAGTGTCTCAGTGATAGATCTGATCCCATAGAGTGCAGATCTGGAACCTGCTTCAGTCTTCAACAACTTGTCATCAGCTCAACCAAAAATCTCCATGATTTTATCCACTATACGCTCCCTATACACAGGCAACCCGCATATACACACCTTGTACACAGACAACCCACGTATTATATGCACATTATACACACCTTGTACACAGACAAATTGCGTATACGCACCCTATACACAGACAGCTTGCATACACACTAGAAAATAGGGTTTCTGAAGCTCCGAGACTTTTTCCGTCAAGATCTTCGATATTTCCGAAACTTTGATGCGTCCATGAGATCCTCCTCATGCTCTCTTTCTCAGAATAGATTGTCAATCATTCTCAAGATATCCACACCAAAATGCTCTTACAAGAAGCTCTCACAAGAAGCTCTCCATAAATACTCCAAAAGATATTCTCACAAGAATCTCTCCATTGATCCACAAAAAGGATGAAATGCAAGAGTCCATAGCTATCTTATTTATACTTTCATCCTCTAGGTCACTTTACCCAATTTTAGGTTGCTTAACCTATTTTCCTTATTTTAGGGTTAACCATTTTCCATAAATAGAAAGTTCTCCAATATTTTATCATTTAAATATTCCTTCTTGATTTTGTCACCTTACTTTATTGTTTAAATAATCCTCCTTGACTTTGTAATTTTACTTTATCATTTAAATAATGATTTATTCTTTTAGGTCACTTTGACTTCTTTGACCTTGGGGGATTCAAGCCTTCATATGGGGGTCCTCCAACTTCGTAAGGCCGTAACTCTCAAACCATGAGGAGTTATGTGACATTCCACATACCACCGGAAATGGCATGACAAGCACTATCCTTATAGGATAGTTTCACCAACAATTTTATTGATATTCAACTCATTATTCCATATACAAGCATGGGTTCTCCAACCATTCTTCTAGGATAACTCAATCCACAAAGCATCTTCTCGTGAGGGCTTTCACCATAAGGGGACCACTTTGGATTTCATCCATTTGTGCACCTTATCAATCATGATAAGACAATAATGAGTCATCTATACATTTTTCCAACAAT
>ML789398.1:513260-523437 GCA_009831015.1 Picea engelmannii
GTGCACCTTATCAATCATGATAAGACAATAATGAGTCATCTATACATTTTTCCAACAGTGCATCATATACCAATGAAACCACATCGATCCATCTTCATCATGTATCAATGAAAACTCATTGATCCATCTTCATCATATCAATGACAACTCATTGATCCATCTTCATCTATGCATTATCATCAAGGACAATACATATTACATTACATCAATCATCAATCATCAATCCTTTGGCATCAATCAATCACTTGACATCAATCAATGACATGAATCAATCACACCATTGGCATCAATGACAACATGATCCAACAACTCTCTCATTACTTCGAGCTACACTTTTATTTCAGCCAACTCCCTATCAAGATTTTTCTGACTTGATTTTCTATGGCCCTTTTCTGAACCTTCACTATGATTATCAACAACCACAGTCTTCTCTCTATCATGAACTCCTCTTTGTTCATCATGGAATACAACTAATCTATCACTACAAGATGACTTCAACAACTTGTCTGTAGATACCACCCTAAGTCTTCTCATGCATGGTCCTCTACTGACATCTCTGTTGGTTTCTCTCTTATGATTCTGACTCCTCCTCGAACCTCTAAGATAACCATCAATGGTCATATCTTCTTCCTTTGTGGACTCATCCTATTCCACCTTGTGAGATGCAAACAACCTCATCTATCTTTGAGACAAGTACCACACTTGTTCTCAGTCCCAAGTCATCTCTTGGTGACTCTACTTCCTCTTGGCTCTTCACACAGAACCTTCCCTTGAGCACTCCTACTCTTCAACGTTTAAGGCTGATAGGTTGTTGCTTTACAACTACTCACCTTCCTTGGAGAACTATAGTTAGTCTCCCTTCTCCAACAATAACATGTGCTACCTTGGTTCATTCATAATATTCTCTTGTTTTCACCTAAAAGCAATTTATCTCTTCTTATGAAAGCCAATGAATATTGAAATCCTTGTCTCTTACTTCTTACTAGTATCTGCTTCAACCAAAACACTGCTACAACTTCACCAATCCTGCTAGCTGAAATTTCTGAGTCTTTTCCCCTTCTTTAAGAGCTTTGCTTTCTATTCTCCTTCACATCCTCCAAGATATGATTCACTATAATACTTTTCCCTTCATCTATTTCCTGCCAATAACACATGCATATTATCTTATACAATCAAATGACAAGACATAATCACTTACCAAACTTCCTCAATCTTGCCTGGCTGAAACCCTTCTTGTTGTCTGCAATTTCTTCTCTGTTGTGAAATCTTCACAAGCCACTTTTTACAAATAATCTTTTCAGAGTTCTCCTTTGTTCTTCCCAAAGGACCTTTACTACTATGATACCAAAATTGATAGCAGGCTAAACCTTCGGCCTACCCATACCTGAGGATATCTCTAAATCTCTAGTGTGCTCCTTACTATGTAACACACTTTGCCAAGTTCATATATCCATTACTAACTTTTAGAGCCCATGTTTTTTTTTTCTCAACTCTAACCTTAGTCTTCTAGTCAAGGTTGTTTCTACCATCAAATCTATTGCTCTTAGTTCCAAACTATATGCATTCTCATATGCGATTTCAATAGTGACAATAGGTTATAGGTATCTGGGCTTATCTTCATTTAAAAAAAAAAAATGTTTATCGTTCATCGATCCACTACCATAGGACCCAAGCCTATGACCAGGCTCTGTCTCAACTTAAAAAGTGTTTAATCCCACATCTCCTCGACGCCCCCTTGTTTACTCCACATGACTGATGCATGTGCACCAAGGCCTATCGTACTCGTTCAAATGTGTTAAGCTCTACGCCTATGCTCTAACTTTGCACCACGACCACCACGTCAATCCTTTGACCATCAACATCGATTCTACTCCTTATTATTTCCCTTTTTCAACCGTTTGATTGCCCCCTATACACGCAACTACCGTTCATTTAATTTATATTATCTCTATGCAAAACCTCTCTGTTTCTCTATCTCTTGAATAGTGAAAACACAAGATTTCTTCAACTCCTCTATGCAGATATCCTAAAATCGACAATTATCTTGACCCTCTAATTTTGTTGGCTCTGCAATATGCCTTTATGTCGATGAATGCACTTTGTCAACTCTGCAATTTACAAGAAAAATCCAACTCTTAGCATCCTTGCAATTCGATTGCGAAACACAATTCAAGTCGTTGATTTCTGACTTCACCCTCTAGCAAGACCTCAACCACTCAATCTTTTGACACTGTAATATGACTGTGTATCGACTATTTCACATTGTTTAACCCTGAATTTGACAATGATACTCGGGTTATAATATAATTACAATTATCCTCTTTGATTCCAAGCATCTAAGTGAAAATACGAGGTCGTATCAGATGAACTCAAAGGTTCTCTGGTACATTACCTCTTTCCTCTACTATTCAGTATGAAATACTAAACCCTCACACAGTCATCACAATAACTTCTGGCTCGATTAAACCAAAGACCTGACTCTACTATGCAATAGTCAATAATTTGTAAATGAACGACACAATCTCAATCTCAGTGAAAGAATCATATCACCATAGATACAGTCTCAGTTACTTACAAGAAACACCGATAAATACAAAAAGCATTATCTATTTATTGCAAATTTCTCTGTAGGAAACCCTCGAGCTTCCAACACAGTTTACACATTTTTTTTTCATCTGTAGTACAGAGCACCCCACGGACCTCTCTGTCTCTCTCCCGCTTCTCTCTCCCACTGACTTCCCCCCAAAATTACTATTCACTACTAGCCCTAACAACTAACAACCCTCCTGCATAAACGAAGGAATCTACTAAATTTAGAAAACTAACGGCTAAAATGCTGCAACCAACTAAACTAGGTGGCTCAGTCTCCTTGCATGGAGCTTTAAACTTCCATATCTACTTTAACTCAAAAATTGACAAACAAGCAAAACTGACAATAATTAGCCAATAACACTTTAAAATAAAGTTCCCAAATTCTTTGGACTACTAGTACTCTTCCAAAGCCACAACATGTGACCAACTTGTCACATTGTTGGCCCTGCCTTCGATGCTCCTGCATCACATAGTCTGAATGAAGTAACCTTGGTGTTTCTAAGCATCCAAGTGAGAAAATTCATGGTGCCACACGCCGTCTAGTGGTGCATGATTGCAAGAGTGGGCTAGGCACACTATGGGGATATGACACTTGGGAAGAAAGTTTTTAAGAGGTATCAAAAAGGCATGCATAGTATATTCCCTTTCTATATATTGAAAGTTAGAATCATTCATTAGTTAGTTCTTAGTTGATAACAAGAGTCCCTCTTGAAAATTTATGGAAATCTTATCTTATTTAGTACTCTTTCTTTTGTCCTTAGTCAAGAAAGAATTAGTGTTTGTATGATGACTAAAATCACCTTGAAGAATACAGTGGAAACATAATGTGAAATGGTCCCTATCCAAAACTGCATTGTTACACCTTTTCTTCTTGTCACATCAAAAGTTGGCCTACAAAGTCTTGCATCATACCTATCCCATTCATGTAGTCCTCTTGATGCAAGGTAGGGATATCTTTCTTCCCTCTCTTATCTCGTCTTCAATGCTTTGTCTTTTAATTCAACTGTTTTTCATTTGAGATTTTGATAACATGATATTATGATTTACTAGAGTCTTGATTATGTCAAAATAGTTTGTGAGACATTTAAACTCCTTAGTAAAAGACTCAACTCAATGGATAATTGAACTCAATGGATAAATGAATTAAGGATTAAAAATTTGAACAGAAAGATATTTTGGTTAGTTTTGTTGTGGTTTCATTTTTTACAAAATTGTTTATGGATGATGCCATCAGACTCATACAGAATATCAAAGATGAAGAAACCATTTACTTGGTTAATTTGTGCTTAAAATCCACTTACTTTAGTTTTCGAGCGGTTATTTATGGAAGGCATTGCGATGATCTCTCCTCTTTCACTAGTTGCCACCAATTTATACACGTGGTACTTCAAAAACTACACAATAAATTACTTTCCACCAAAACCTAAAAAGTGAAAGTGATATGTAGATGATACCAATGTACTCTAGCCTCATGGAAGGAAAATCCCAGATAATTTTTTTAATCAACTTAATAGATAAATTTTTTAATCAACCTAATAACCAAAACGAGAACATCAAGTTCATGATGAAAATGGAAAATAATAAGAAAACCCCTTCTTTTTCTTTTTTTTTTACATAGAAAAAAAATTGAAGGACATAGATTAACGCACTATATCTACATAAACAAAACACATGCTTTATAATAAAGTTTAAAGGTTAACATTAGTTGAATATGTTGATAACAATAAAACATCTCATATACCTGAATGATCCTAAAGTTATCGCAAAAGTTGAGCACTACTTCGACTAGAAAGTAAAAGAAGCCTTAGAAAATCAAATTGTATCCCAACATTTGAAACATTTGAATAGTAATAAAGACCCAATAGCACATAAAACGTGGAAAGTGTTGATTCACTTACTACAACATTCTTAAGAGATACTCCTCCATGATATTTCATTTAAATATTTTGAATTAATGAGAGAAGGTCAACCAAGTTGCTTTCTCTTATTCAATTTAAAAAAGGATACTACATATTTATGGCTACTAAGACCATTATGAGATTTTGAGCCATTTATTATCTTGAAGACTATGTAGTAGGTTGGATCAATGTAGACCATTATGATATTTTGAGCCATTTATTATATTGAAGACTATCCAGTAGGTTGGATAAATCAAAACATTGAGATATAATAAATTTCAAACATGATTTTCTAAGTATTTTTTTATTTTTAATATTATTATAAAAAAATTTAACTATTTTTTATATTTTTAATGTTATTATAAAATTTTATTGTAAAGTGAAATATGTAACAAAATAATTTGTTGAGATTTTCTAATTTTTTATTTTTATTTTTAATATTATTATGAAATTTTATTATGAGTTGAAATACATAACAAAATAATTTGTTGACATTTTGTTATACATTATTGTAGTGATGTATTTTTATGTTGAATGTTTATATTCTAAAAAATTATTGGATTACTAAGAGGGGGTGAATCAGTAATAACACAATTATAATCCTTTTTATCCAAATAATCCAAGTGTTATATCAATGTAGAATTATTATCCAATAATGAGCAATAATAAATGAACAATCACACACATACACAATACACTATTGTTTTATGTGAAAACCCAAATCGGGAGAAAACCACATAATGCTTTTTCTTATATGTCTTGAAGAATTACATTCATTGGAAGCACCAACTTCCTTTTTTTTTTCCAACTGCAACTGGAAGGAGGCTCCAACCCCCTTGTTTCTCAGGCTACAACCTGAAGGAAGCTTCAACTCCCCTATTCTCTGGCTACAACCAGAAGGAGGCTACAACCCCCTATGTTCTTCGGCTACAACCGGAAGGTGGCTACAACCACATGTTCTTGCCCCGTCCAACTTCCCTGAAGTAGAAGTAGAATGATGGAACCACTGTCAAACTATCACTGTGAGATATACCGTTGTAAACATGTACCAATAGACCTGAACCATGCATCAACCATGCATCAACATGTACCTCAACCTGTAATCAACCTGTACCATAAACAAGTGCATCAACCATGCACCAACATGTGCCAAACAACCTATAATCAAACTGTAGCATAAACAAGTGCATCTAACCATGTACCAAGTATGTACCAATCATGTGTCAACTACACATCAACTATGACTCGTCAATATGTACCAACATCATCAACTATACACCTCATGTATGTGCCAACTCATCAACTACTTGTCTCAACCATGTACTCAACATGTACCTTAATCAAAATCCCTCATCAATTTCATCATCCAAATATGATTTGTGACTCTGTAGTAGAGCTGGTGTATATGATCACATATCTGCAAACCTTCCTTAACTTTAACAACAAGAGACTAACATTTTCATCAAATTTTTCTTTAGTCTCGCATGACTAGTTTTGGAGTAGTCAACAACCCTAACTTGAAATAATCAAAACTTTGTACCTGTATTGAATAAAGATCTGAAAGTGATAAATAATGTTCTTCATTGTGTTTTATGCAATTCCTCTAGGTGTCACTACTTGGAACCTCTCAGAAAAAGAGTTATAGCAAAAATGTCATACCTTGTTGAATTCTGGCTTATTCTAGAGAGTGACCTTGTAGAGCGTGCCCCACATGGAATATTTATTGACTTGATCTGAAACTATTACAAAACATACTAAATACTCTACGATAACCAAAACATTTGGTATTACTCAATTTGGATCTGTTATGAAAAAGTTATGACGTTTTTACCCGAAACACCTATTTTAGACTAGTTTCAGGACTAGCCACAAACCCTATTTTCCATCGAGTGTAAATCCAAAAATACAACGACCCACAAGCTGAATTTTTTACCATAGATACTTGGATATGTTTCCTCAATGGAATAGCAATTTCACAGTCTGAATCATTCTAGAAATTTGTTTATTGTGAAAATGGTGAGATGACCTGAAAATAACATACCTTAGAAAGCATCATCAAAGGAATTTACTCTTCCTTGAATTCTGGCCTTATTTTTTTCACCTTTCCTCATAAATTCGGCTTAGATATCATTTGGTTACCTTAGAAACCTATATATATTCAATATTATCAAGTGATATTTAAATGAGAGAGCCTTGCCTCTTATTTGTACTCTCCAAGTAGCTTCCTTAAAAACATCTTCTAGGTTACTTTGCCCACTTTCCTTATTTTAGGGTTAACCCACCTCTAATTTCTCCATTAAATTTATGATTGAAATAATTTATTTTGCATTCACTTTGAATTATAGTACACTCATCACTTCACTTTGTTATTTACCTTTTAAAATCTCTTAAACCACTTTGACTACTTTGACCTTTTGGGGCTTCTAGATGACATATGAGGGTCCTCCAACTTTGTAAGGCCATAACTCTCAAACCGTTAGGAGTTATGTGACGTTCCACATACCACCAGAAAGGGAATGACATGTACTATCCATATATAATAGTATTACTTGCAAATATATCAAAACTAACACCATTATCCATCAAGCAAACTTGGGTTCATTACCCAAACCTGGGTTTTCCAACATCTCATGGCCATAACTCTCTAACCGTGAGGAGTTATGTGACGTTACACATACCACCGGAAATGGAATGACAAGAACTATCCATATAGGATATTTTCACTGAAAAATTCACTTACCTTCATCTCATTATTCCACAAATAAGCATGGGTTCTATAACCATACTTCTAGGATAACTCAATCTGCAAAGCATCTTGCGGTAAGGGATTTCACCATAAGGGGAACACTTTGGATTTCATCCATTTGTACTTATTATCAAATATGAAAAGACAATAATGAGTCATCTTTACATCAAACAAAACTTGGGTCCATTACCCAAACCTTTGTGCTACTGGGCTTTCTTCAAGTGTTGACATCAATGTCAACTAACCTTAATCAACAATATCCCCCTTTGGCATTTATGGCAACACTTTGATGCAATACTGAAATCATATCACTCATGCTCCCCCTAGAACCATTCCTCTGTATCATGCTCCCCCTGGAACCATGCCTTTGTCCTCTGCATCTGATAAATCTCTCCCCCTTTGTCATCAATGACAAAGGTATCTTTCCATCTGGGGCTGCTCCCCTTAACTGAACTGTCCTCTTATGGTGATTCCTTGTGTACATATAATACATATAAGATAAGCATTCAAAAAACATTCATTTTGGAGAAGAAATAACTCCAAGTCTCTGGCGAAGATATTCAAAGGCTTCCTGTGGAAGTGGTTTTGTAAAGATGTTTGCCACTTGTTCTTTTGTGCCCACATACTCAAATCTGATGTTCTTTTTTGCAACCTACTCCCGTAGAAAGTGATACTTGATTGGAATGTGCTTCATCTTGGAGTGCATCACCGGGTTCTTCAAGATACTGATGGTGCTTGTATTATCACAATAGATTGGAATGGGCTCATTATACTCAACCTGTATATATGTCAGAGTTTGTTTCATCCAAAGAACTTGTGTACAACATGATGCTACTGCAATATACTCTGCCTTGGCTGTAGATAAGGATAATGATGATTGTTTCTTGCTTAGCCATGACACTAAACACTCACCCAAGTAGAATGCTGCTCCACTAGTGCTTCGTCGATCATCAATACAACCTGCCCAATCTGCATCTGTGTAGGTAATAAGTGAGATATTCTTTCCTTTTGGATACCGTAATCCAAACTCTTCTATTCCTTTGAGATATCTGAAAATCCTCTTTACTTCTAATACATGTGATTCCTTTGGTGCTGCTTGAAATCGTGCCACTTGTCCGACTGCCTACATTACATCTGGTCTGGATGTTGCCACATATAGTAGGCTGCCAATCATTGACCTATATTTCCTCTTATTTGTAGACTTTGAATCATCATCTTTGCTCAACTTGCAACTGGTTTGCATGGGAGTGATAACTGGTTTGCAATCTTCCATTCCAAACCTCTTTAGAAATTCTCTAATATACTTGGTTTGAGAAATAAAAATTCCTTGGTTGCTTTGACATATCTGAAGTCCCAGAAAGAAGGATGGTTCTCCAAGTAACGACATTTCAAATTCATTTTTCATATCTTTTGCAAATTTCTAGCTTAACCTGTCATGATCACTACTAAAAATAATAAAATATTACCTTGACTTACCTTGATGTAGAGGTTGTTGTTTGCACTTCTTTTTCTGAACCCTTCATGTTGTAGATACTTATCCAGTCTAGAGTACCATGCTCTAGGAGCCTGTTTTAGACCATACAAGGCCTTCATTAGTTTACACACATAATATGCGTTCTCTGACAATTGAAATCCTTATGGTTGTTAAATGTAGACTTATTCTTCAAGTTCCCCATTCAGAAAATATGGTTTTACGTCCATTTGATACATTTTAATATTTTTGGAGCATGCATAAGCTAAAAGAAAATAGATTGCTTCCATTCTGGCAACTGGGGCAAATGTCTCTTCAAGGTCGATTCCTTCAACCTGTGCATATCCTTTACATACCAATCTAGATTTGTTCCTTGTAACATGTCCATCTTCATTCAATTTATTCCTGAAGACCCACTTTGTGCCAATCACATTCTTATTCTTTGGTCTTGGAACCAATTCCCAAGTGTCATTTATCTCTATTTGACCCAATTCTTCATCCATGGACTTTTTCCAAAATTCATCCTTGTTGGCTTCTTCAAAACAGTTTGGTTCAGTTGTAGATGAGAGTGCTAGGTGTGTTTGTTCTAGTGAACAGATTCTTTTTCTAGTTTCAACTTCTGCATCTTTGTTTTAGATAATCTGTTCTGAAGGATGATTCTTTTGTACTCGTCTACTGGGTGTCTTTGGAGGCACTTGCTGAACTTCCTCTTCTACTTCTGTCAGATTCTCTTCATCTTCCTTTTCTACTTCTTTTTCATCTTCTGTTTCTTCTTCTAAGGGTTGTTTCATTGATTCATTTTTTTCTTCCTTTGATTGTGTTTTGCCTGTTTCATCAATTGTCACATTGATGTTTTTCACAATTTTGTTCAATATTAGATCGTAACACTTGTATGCTTTCCTTGTACTTGAGTAACCAACAAGTACTCATTTGTTCACGCGAGAGTCAAACTTTCCCATTCTACCATCTTCTCTTTTGATATAGCATTTGCTTCCAAAAACTCTGAAGTGCTTTACATGTGCTGGTCTTCCTTTCCATAGTTCGTAAGAAGTTTTGTCAATGTTGTGTTGACGGGCGAAACAGTCCATCCGTCAACTGGGAGAGTGGAACCAGTCCGGGGTTGTCTAAATAACCCAAGCCGTTTGGAATGGACCACCCTGACGGGTTTAACGGCTCCGTTGGCCGCTCTAAGGTCTCCTAAGGAAAACAAAGAGAAAAGTTGATCTGAGCTAAGTGATCTAAACTAAGGAAACTAGAAACTAATAAAACAAACTAAAACAAACAAACTAACTAAATAAAAGAAATTAAACTAAAATAAAGGAAACTGGAAACTAATAAAACAAATAAAGGAACTAATATACTGAACTATAAACTATGCTAACTATTCTATCTACAAACTACTAATTATTCTTATAATAACTCAAATCAACTATCTAATTATCAAGTTAATTACAGTTTATTCACAAATAT
>ML789398.1:538992-555203 GCA_009831015.1 Picea engelmannii
GAATGGTTCAATTAAAGTGAATGGATACAGTTTGAAAAAAACTTCTGCAGTGAAATGATAAACCAATGGTCAAATGTCTTTCAACAAACCAATAAAAGATGACGACAATCCAGACAACGAGAGAGGTGTTTTCACACTTTCAGTTGTGAAACATCAAATCGAAATCAAATTGCAATTGTCGCGAAAAAGAAACAAATGTCTTGAAGCATAGTGCGACGACGATTTGTCGTTTAGAAGACAAGAGGTGTAGGCAGCGTTTTTATAGTAATACAAAAAAATGAGTTGGCTGCGAACATGTTGTTTCTGAGCATTACTCTATTTTGAATGTGAATTGATGTATGCACTGCTTGTGTCCAAAAATTATCTTTCAATTTGGAATCCATTAGCATTGTTCGAACCATTTCCTGTATTGTCCTGTTCTTTCTTTCAACAACTCCATTCTGTTGAGGTGTCCTAGCAACATAAAATTGTGTTTTTATTCCATGATTGTTGTAGTAGTCCATAAATTCCTTTGAGGTGAACTCTCCTCCATTATCAGATCTCAAGCATTTGATTTTTGAATCCATTTCATTTTCAGCCATTTCCTTGTAGATCTTGAAGTTTTCAAAAGCTTCTGACTTATTCTTGAGAACACAAACTGCAGTCATTCTTGTATAATCATCAACTAATAACATAAAATATTTCTCACCTTTTAATCCCTTTGTTCTAGTTGGTACAACTAGATCAATATGCACAATTTCCAGTGGTCTTGTCGTTGAATATTCCTTTGATTTGAACCTGGTCTTTGTTTGCTTTCCTTGTTGACAATGCTTGCATAAAGTGTTGGTTGTTTTCGTGATCTGGGGAATTTCTCTAATTGCTTCTCTTTTGTTGACTTTGATAAGGTTATCAAAATGTATGTGATCCATTCTTCTATGCCATAGCCAACTTTCATCTTCCTTTCCTAGAAAACACTTTTCATTTCCAATTTCACTTAACACATATATGTTGCTTGAAGTTCTTGCAGTTGTAGCGACCAATTTCCCTGAACCTTCTTTTCTTATCTCACACTTTTGTGAATTGAAAGTAACTTTATGACCTTGGTCACACATTTGAATCACACTTAGAAGATTATGTTTCATATCTTTTACTAGTAGAACATTTTTTGCCTTTTCATTCTTGTTTCCAATTCGTACTGTGCCTTTTCCAATGATTTTGGCTAAATCATCATTTCCGAAGGAGACTGATCCATCTCTTTCCTTTCGTAATGTAATAAAATTGTCTCTATCATCTGTCATGTGTTTTGAACACCCACTATCAACATACCAACCACGTTTATTCTGCTTAGCTTGTAGAGCGAGTGTGCATTCTTCATTGCTATAATGATCTTTCTTTCTTATCCATTTCATTTTCTGAGGTTCCTATATGCAACTGTTGTTATTCTGTTGAGGTTCTTTAGGAGGGACTGCCATTCTTCAATCTTTGGCCACGTGTCCAAAATTGTTACATTTGTAATATTCCACTTTAGTGCTCAAAGATTAAAACCTGTTGTAACTTCTTCTCTGTGTTTCACTAGGTCTTCTTGAGTAACCCCTTTGTGTACGATTCTCAAAGTTGTTATTGTTCCTGTAGTTAGCTCTGTAATTCACAGCTTTATGTCTAAAATTATTACATGCATAACATAAACAAAAAAATATAGTTTGATACCTGAGAGTTGAGGATCTTCTGAAGGGAGGTGTTCTTATGAATCCTTCTTCTTCTTGAGGCCTATCCATTGGTTGTTGATTCTGAAATCTAACTCTTCTTGGTGGAGGAGTATCCCTGTCATCTTCTTTGTATATCCTTCTATCCCCTTTGATTGTTTCTGCATAAATTTCTGGATATGTTTCTTTCTCTGTTGTTTTGGAGCTTGATCCATTTTCTGTCTGATTGTATCCAAGTCCGGTCTTTTCAAGATGAGATTTTTGACTGATGATAATGTCATCCAAAATTTTTGAGCTATTCTGCATATTTTTCTTTTGAATATCCTTTCTTAGTGTGACAATCTCTTCTTCCAAGTGTCTAATGATCCCGTCCTTTTCTTCTAGCTTTTCTTTGAGTGTTTCTTCAATTCTTTCATATTCTTCTATTTGAACCTTCAATTTTGTGATCATTTGTTCTAGTTCTTGAGTGTTTTTTTTTCTTGTCTAATTCTTCTTGTAGTTTCTTTATCTTCTTCTTTTCTCTTCTGATAACTTCTATGGCACACATTAATTCTTCTCGATAGTCAACTTCTGCCTCTTCAATTTCTTCTTCAACTTCTTCATATTCTTCTTCGGCTTCTTCACATTCTTCTTCAGAGTCTTCTTTGTCAAAGTCTTTTACTGCCATGAATAGAACTCTTCCTGTCTCACTGTCACTGACTTCATCGTCATCTGATGATGAGATGTCTTCTTTGGTGCATAATTTATTCTTGAAAAATTTATTTGTAGTTCTTCTGCCTTTATATGTGTGTTTTCCTTTTGAGTAACCTTCATCATTTCTCTTTTTCTTATGAGGAAATTTGTTAGCAAAATGACCAATACCATCACAATTAAAACAAATTAAAGGACTCTTACCTCTATGCCTACCGTTGGTTCTCTTGTTCAGTATTTTGACAAAGTTGGCCACTTCTTCAACATCTTCCGAGACGTCACTGTTGCTTCTATATTCTTCTTGTTGCTTTTTCTTTTGCTTTGATCTTTTGGATGCTTTGAAGACTGCTTCTTTTACATCTGGATTTTCCTGTTCAACTCTCATTTCATATGCTGTGAAGATTCCATGTAGTTCATCCATGCTTATTGAGTTTAGATATGATCTTTCTTCTAGTGCTTATATCTTAGGGTTAAATCTCATGGGAAGAGATCTTAATACCTTTTGAACAATTACATATTCTTCGATTTCTTCTCCCAATTCTGTGATTGCATTCACTGTTTCATCGAATCGTAAGAAGTAGGCTGCAATATTCTCATCTTCCTTCATTTTTAGTTGTTCGAACTGACCTCTATAAGTTTGAATCTTTGTTGCTTTGACTTTTGTATCTCCTTCATAAATATTTTGAAGCTTGTCCCAAATATCTTTAGTGGATTTACATTGTGCAACTTTGGTGAATACTGTATCACTGAGACCATTCAAAAGTGCATTTTTGGCTTTGGAATTATTTTGAACGAGTTTCATTGCTTTGTCATTTGTTATTGGAACTACTGGTGCTGTGTATCCATCTACAATTAATTGTCAAACTTTAAATCCCTCTGCCTGTATATATGTCTTCATCCTTATGCTCCAAAAATCATACTTATGTCCATCAAACCGTGGTATTCCATTTTTATACAAGTTGGTACTCACCATGACCTACCTTCTAGTTGTTAAACTGATTTCTGAAGGAACCTTCTCTGATACCAATTATTGGATTACTGAGAGGGGGGGTGAATCAGTAATAACGCAATTATAATCCTTTTTATCCAAATAATCCAAGTGTTATATCAATGTAGAATTATTACTCAATAATGAGCAATAAGAAATGAACAATCATACACATACACAATACACCAGTGTTTTACGTGGAAACCCAAATTAGAAGAAAACCACAAAATGTTTTTTCTTGTATGTCTTGAAGAATTACATTCATTGGAAGTGCAAACTTCCTTTTTTTTCCAGCTGCAACTGGAAGGAGGCTCCAACCCCCTTGTTTCTCAGGCTACAACCTGAAGGAAGCTTCAACTCCCCTATTCTCTGGCTACAACCATAAGGAGGCTACAACCCCCTATATTCTCTAGCTACAACCGGAAGGTGGCTACAACCACATGTCCTTGCCCCGTCCAACTACCCTGAAGGAGAAGTAGAATGATGGAACCACTGTCACACTATCACTATGAGCTATACCACTGTAAAATTGTACCAATAAACCTGAACCATGCATCAACCATGCATCAACCTGTACCTCAACCTGTAATCAACTTGTACCATAAACAAGTGCATCAACCCTGAACCAACCTGTACCAAACAACTTGTAATCAACCTTTAGCATAAACAAGTGCATCCAACCATGTACCAAGTATGTACCAATCATGTGTCAACTACTCATCAACTATGACTCATCAATATGTACCAACATCATCAACTATACCCCTCATGTATGTGCCAACTCATCAACTATTTGTCTCAACCATGTACCCGACATGTACCTTAATCAAAAGCCTTCATCAATTTCATCATCCAAATATGATTTGTAACTCTGTAATATACCTGGTGTATATGATCACATACCTGCAAACCTTCCTTAACTTTAACAACAAGAGACTAGCATTTTCATCAAACTTTTCTTTAGTCTCACATGACTAGTTTTGGATTAGTCAACAACCCTAACTTGAAATAATCAAAACTTTGTGCCTGTAATGAATAAAGATCTAAAACTGATACACAACATTTTTCAATGTGTTTTATGCAATTCCTCCAAGTGTCACTACTTGGAACCTCTCAGAAAAGAGTTATAGGAAAAATGGTATACCTTACTGAATTCTGGATTATTCTAGAGAGAGACCTTGTAGAGCGTGCCCCGCACATAATGTTTAGTGAATTGATCTAAAAATATTACACAACATACTAAATAATGTACTCTAACCAACACATTTTGTCTTACTCAATTTGGATATGTTATGAAGAAGTTATGACGTGTTTACCCGAAACACGTGTTTTATACTAGTTTTAGGACTAGACACAAACCCTATTTTCCGCGGAGTGTAACTCCAAAAATACAACGAAACACAAGCTAAATTTTTTGCCACAGATACTTGGATATGTTTCCTCAATGGAATATAAATTTCACGGTTTGAATCATTCTAGAAAAAAACGTTATTGTGAAAATGGTGAGATGGCCTGTAAATAACATACCTTAGAAAGCATCATCAAAAGAATTTATCCTTCCTTGAATTCCGGCCTTCTTTTCTTCACATTTCCTAAGAAATTCGGCTTAGATATCATTTGGTTACCTCAAACACCTATAGATATTCAATATTCTCAAGTGTGATTTAAATGAGAGAGCCTTGCCTCTTATTTATACTCTCTAAGTAGCTTCCTTAAAAACATCTTATGGGTAAAAACCTCATCCCCTTGTTGCCACTGGTGAAGAATAATCTATTGTGATAATTGCAAAGGAAATACTTGGAAACAACTTTCAATGTCGTAGACGAGACCCATATGATAACCAAATATATCCCACCTACGTCTCCCAACATGTATGAATTCATCAATGTTGTCAACTATGTCATTATTTGTATCATAACACGCAGATCTTGAAAACTCATTCGCCTCCTCCCTATTTCCTTCATCATAAGGTAAAACATCATCAAAAACTAGGGGAGGAGGGAAACTTACTATTTCTTCTTGTGTAGGATATTCTAGGACTTGGGCATCTTTGACATGTATTACTGTCTTATCCTTAGTCATGCAGCAAGGAATATGCTCTTCATTCGGGGATTCCATTTCTCCATCACTCTCTGAATCATGAAATAAAATATCATCAAAATCCTGAAAAGGAAAGAAACTAAACTTATCGTCTCGTTGTTTTGCAAGTGGAGAAGGCTTATGGATTTCTTCATCAAGAGGAAGAGGGCATGTTGATACTTCATTATTGGGCCCCGACTCCTCAACTATTTCTTCAGCAATCCCTTGTCGATTTGCGATTTTCTCCTCTTCTTCTTGGAGATCAATGATGAAGCTCTCAAGGGAAACCAAACTCTCTCCATTGACAGTACTTAAGGTAAAGAGACATCCTATATCAATCGAGGAGACATTCTCCTCAATCACTACAGCTATGTAGTAGGCTTCGTCAAGCATCCTTGGGGTTCTTTCATTAAGAGGAAAACTTAGATACCCCAAAAGTGCATTAGTAAAGAGATGGACCAAGTATCTCTCCTCAGGATGATGACTTTCAGGAATATGATACAACATGTTCTCAAATATAATATGGAAGTATCCGACAGTTTCATCCTCAACTTTCTTTATATGCTTGAGTTATTGTAATAGTAATGGGATGTCTTGCTACTGGATACCCCATCTCTCAAGAAAAGTTTTTTCAAATTGCTCCATAGTCTTGATGTTGGCCTCGGGGAGGTCATCATACCATTCTTTGGCATTGTAAGAAAACGTGGTAGAGAAAAGTTTCATTACCATGTATTCAGCATAATCATCGACCGGGTAGGATAGGAAGAAATTCCAGAAATTTCTCATGTGATAGTCAGCTCTTTCTCTATCACCACCACAGAATCTAGGAAGCAAATTTATGTATTCAAAGGGCATTTGTTGAGGGTACCCCGAGATGTCACTCATTTCTAAAGGCTTGTAGTTCCCAGGATCCCATTGTGAATTCATCGTTGGCTTCGTCATCAGTGGAGTCGCTAGATAGTTTTCTTGAAACTATCAAAATAAAAGGGAAAACACCCTAGTGGAGTCGCCAGGTAAGCTTGTAAGATAAGGTCTCTGAGGCAAGGCTTACCAAAAATATTTTTCATTTGAGGAGAATTGACTCAGTGTTCCCTGGAAATGACGCCAAAATGTTATTACACAGTTTGTAGCTAGGTCAAATGGCTATAAGATGGAAGTCAAACTAGCATAACAGGAACCTATCCCACCCAATGTCACCACGATGGGGAGGCTCTTTCTCTTTAGGGAGGTCAAGCCTAGGGGAGATATCCCTAGTAACCTGAATTTTTTAAGAGGCAAAAGTTAAAAGGACAAAGGTAAAGTTCCCCCTTCACATGTCACCACCAAAACAAATAGTCCTGGCTAAACAACCAATAATGAAGTGAAGCCCCAAAGGAGAACACCTGCCTGGAACAAAGCAACAATAAACCAATATATGCAAGCTATAATTCAATGGGTTAGTCCTTCATAAGACTATCTGATATTTAAATAAGCAATTATGGCAATAAATATTGACGAAGTTAATGTTTATCAAGATAGCAATGAAAATAATATCACTTCGTCAATAGATACTGAAATGACATGGCATTCAATGTAAAAAATCAACACACCATCATTTAATGCCTAAATCACCATTCAATTGCTCTTAAAACAAGATGTTGCTACATAAAGATGAAATATTTAGGTGTGATGTTAGCAACTTAGGGTTAGCAATTAGGGTTTTGTTGGCAGCCAATTCACATTTTTATCCTATCCTTATAAGCTACCCACACCAATGTTTTTCAACCCTTGATTTTCATCGCAATCTTTGGAATAAAACAACATTATTATTTTGTGCATTTTCACACCTACCTTTGTTCTCGTTTTCACGACTGCAAGCGTGAAAACTTTGATTTTGAAGTCACATTAAAATCGTCACTGGATTATTTTGGTTACTCTTGTCTATGTGTTCATTGCATTTCCTATTTAATTATAGTCGCACAGTTGGCAAGATACCAAGATCTTTAATCATTTGGCATTTTTTAATTGTCAATATGATTTCATTTTTATAAGATTGTGATGATGTTATAATGGCTGTCATTGAGCCCTTAATACATTAGTCGTTTGATGTTCTATGTTCTTTCATCGATTGCCTTGACACATTGTTTTCATGAAAACACATTAATGTTATGGTTAGAACCTTGGTGTAATCATTTCATACGACGCATATTTGATACGATCAAACCCTTGGTGTTTATTTCGAATCATTGTTTTGGTTTTAAAACTATGCAAACGCTATGCTTATGCGAATTTTTGGGTCGACTTACCATAGATTTCATTAATTGTTTGAATGACATGGTTTTTAACATATGCAATGGTGATTTAAATCGCTATATGCGCCGTCGGTTGTACATTGGGAAATGACTGTTTTGCATGGGCTGAGCTAGCTCCACCACCCCCGCACATTTGGGCATTAATGCCTTTCCCCCTATCCTGGGTCACCTCTGTTAGTTTTCGGGTAAGGCTGTGAGCTTTTCGATCTCGCAAATGCCCTGTCCAAACCCTTGCCCATTCACCCTACTCACTGTGTTCCTCCGTCCATGGCACCTGTGGTGTGCATAGAGCCAAATGGTAGCCAAACTCTTTTACTATTCGTTAATGCTCGCAAAGATTTGGAAAATGGTGGTTGGCTGGTGTTTATCCAAAGGTTCGAGGGTTTCAACCTTTCGGTTGCCCAACAATTCGCCCTCACCTTCAATGGGTGCAAGGCTAAGGTCGGAGACATACAGCTCGAGCTCAATGAGGAATTCATGAGTTCAGCTACAGGACTACCAACTACAGGTCAAAGATGGTTTAAAAATTCCAAAGTAGACGAGGTTTCGTGGCCACTTCTATTCACTTCAAGAAAGATTGTTTCCTGTGATAAAGGTATGCCTATCACTACCCTCAAACCCAGGTGGCACGATCTTTTGGTAATTGATAAATAGTTTGTGACTTGCGAGGGTCGGTATGGCTTAGTATTTTTGTATCACCTTCGGTTGTTGATGAATTTTATAGGCTATCCCTTAAATATTCCACATTATCTCTTGTGTAGTCTTTACAATATGTCTAAAAGATTCAAGTGTGAGAAGGCTGATAGCATCCTTTTCCATCACGGCTTGATTAAACTCATTATCGTCCACCATTTGAGCCTTAACGGTGACTGTTGGTAGGCCTTCCTATCTAGGAATGGCTTTGCCACTCCCAAGTCTATCCAAGTGGACAAGGTTGTGGTTACTGAAACATTGGTTGGACCATCCGTGCCACCTCACATCCTTCTACCCCCTGTCAAACCCTCGGATTGCCCTGACATGGACCTACCTGATACTACTGTCGACCCGGGTGCTAAAGAAAATACTAAGGCCATCAAAAGGCCTGTGAGGAAGAAAGGAAAGAGTGATACTGGTGTCAACTGTAAGGGGAAGAAAAATGCACAGTGGATATCCAGATGTGCCAGGAACAAGCCCAAGCAGAATGTCGACCAAAAGCCAATAGTCTTGAGCTAGGACTTGGACTCCAAAATTGAACGATTCTTGACTGAGGAATACCCCTATTCTCATGGCCTATGCTCTACGGAACCCTACGACTATGTCTCTAACTTACCTCTGTGCCTCAAAAACGACCCTAACTACTCGGGAATCAAGCTTCACAAGGAAACCCCTGGTAACTTGAACAAACCCTCGTCGGTGATGCCGAAGCTCGATCAATCACCGTGTGCTCAATGTGATTCCTGGCTAGAGCGTTATTACACCGACGTTCCCCTGTTGCAATCAAGGATCAAATCATTAGAGGAACGGGTGACAATGCTGTCGAAAGAGAGAGACAGGCTTCAAACCAACGAGAAAAAACAAAAGATCACCGGTTCAATTGTCTTCAGGAACGTCGAGGCAGCAACGGCCTTTGTCAATTCAAAATTATCATGACCGAGTTACCCATGTATGTGTTTCGATATTGATTTTGCTTTGTGAGTTTGCTTGAATTAATTTAACCGATTGGAGTTGTTTTCAATTAGCTCTATTCGTTTTAATAGATTCAAAATGGTTCTGTTATACTCGGATCACTAAAAATGATTTCGTTGTGAATCATGTACAGTAGATTCGTTTTGCTAAAATTAAATATAGCTATGATTTGGTCATGCGATTTTATTGTGCTCAGATTAGTATAAGTGATTGGGTTGTTTGTGATTCTGTTTGGTTTGCTTTGAAACAATTATGTACGTTTGAATTAATATAGTCGATTGGGTTTTGTTTTCATTTAGTTCTGTTTGAATAGATTTAAGGAATGATTCTGTTTTGTTTCCATTTTGGATTATGATTGCATTTGACCTGTATAAAAGATTGGTTTGCTAAAATCTTGTGGCGATTGATACAATTTTGCATAACGATCGTGTCGGCCCCAAACTGTTTCGATTCATTCCTGTTTGATTTGATTTGCAAACTATTGTTGTGTGCCTTGAGTTAGCATAATTACTTGTATGAGTTGGATTGGTATCGAAGATAGATTTGATACTACTCTTCTAGTTTTGATTTTGAAAAATGATTCTGTCAAGCTCAGATTGGCATATTTTGTCTCTATTGAATTCGTATGAAAGACTTGGCTAAATTGATTATAATCTGTTTTGAAATTGGTTCAAGAGATGATTTCATTGGTTCCCCAACTGTCAATTGATTTTGTCTGCTCCCAATTGGCAATAACAAACATTTGACATTTTTTTCATATATTCTTGTCACCGTTCAGTTAAGAAACCACGATTTCGTTTGTTTCAATTTGCATACAAGTTTGGTTTGGTGTGGCATGAATGATTCACTCTGTTTGGAATTAGTAATTAAAAATTTGGTTTAATAAGTCGAATATAATTCTATTAAGTTTTGGATTGATTTTAAAACGATTATGTGCTCAAATTAGACCAGCTACAGAATCGCAAGATTCTGTAGCTAGTCTTAAAAATTAGATTTTTGTCAATTTTACCAATAAAACATTATCTAAACTTATGTGTTCTTGTCTACTTTCAGGTAACTATGAATTTCATTGACAAATGGGACATGCTGTAGCAGTTTAGATATAGTTTTCAGTTGTTAGTCATAGGCAAAAATAGGGACTTGGGAGATTATTCCCAGATTTTTTGTAATTTGCTTTGATAACTACCACAGGGATGTTTTACCCTGTGGTCTTTAAATACTTGTCATTTTTTGTAATGAACCCATCATCATTATCACTATTGGGAGAACCAGACTATGGATTTATAATGATACAGACTGGGATGAAATTTGATGTCTTGTAACAGATTTAGCTTTCAATATATCAAACTTTTGTTTCAAGTTTTATTCATATCAGTTTGCAATCAGTCATCAACTACTTTAGCTATCATGATTCATTGCATGTTGATGTGATTTGATTTATATGTTGTCCATATCTGATGTCTCTTATTTCTTTTTAGTACAACAATTACTCTGCTTCAGTTTAATGAATAAAGGTTTATCTTCTTCATTAATTGAACTGTTCTGTACAAATCTTTGCATACAGATTTATCCAAATGTGTTGATTTGTAAATTATAAGATTGTTGTAATTTTTTATGTCTTGTTTGTCCTGTCATTTATATTTGAAGAGCACAGTTGCTTCCCATTTATGAGAAGCTTGTGGAGAATCTAGTGCGGGTTTTCTCCTACCAAACAGTTGAATCAACTATTGCATACAGGACAAACCTGAAGCGTTACTTCACGTCAGTTTGCTATTTGTTATTTGATATTTAATTTATTAGTGTTATTTAAGTAGTTTAGATAGATATATATATATAGTTTAGATTCTTAGTTAGAATTATTATTTTAGTTGCTTAGCTTAGATAGTTTTTATTTAATTTCTTTCTCATAAAATTATAAAAATAAAAATAAACAATAGTTTCGTTGTCTTAGGACAGTTACAAATGATTTTTGCAGGTTTTCATTTAAATCTGTAATCTGTAAATATTGTATATTTCTAATTGGATCTAATTCTGTTGATAATTGAACATTTAATTTTATAGAATTATTACTATATAGTATAGATGATAGACTGTATATATTTATTTCAGATTTGTTTATTAGTTTGCTTTAATTTTTGTTTTCCTTAGATTAGTTCCTTTAGTTCGTTTTCTTTCGTTTTCCTAGGACTTAGATCGGCTAACGGAGCTGCTAAACCCGTCAGGGTGGATTATCCCAAACGGCTTGGGTTATTTAGACAACCCTGGACCGGATCCACTCTTCCAGTTGGCGAGCGTTCATATTTGCCCATCAATAGGTTTCAATTTAGAAAAGAGTTTGAGAGTTGTTTGATCACTTTCACTTCAACGTTGGAGGTCTAATATTAGTGCCTTTCAGCTAATGGAGTCAATTTAATAAAGGATGCAAGGGTTGAAGGAGGACGGCTAAGGACTAGAAGGAAAAGTTCTGAAGTGTTGCTATGGCAGGGCCCCATAATCAAATCCCTAGGAGAGAGAGGCTCACTCCGGTGTTGCTAAAGCAAAGCCTCATGCTCTCTCCTCCTTCCTTATGTTAACTTGGCAAAAATGGCTAGCATGAAAGATAAATCAAGACAAGAGAGTGTAGTGAGGGAGAGTGTTGCTACAGCAAGGCTCCATCACTAAACCCTAGAAGAAGAATAACCCTAGGTGTAGGTAACCTAGGCTTGGGACGTCTCCTCCTTCTTGACTTTTGGAAAGTATGGCTAGCTCAGGGAGAAGAAGAAATGAGAGTGTATCTATGGCTAGGCTCTTCCTTCCTTTTTCAATGGCTGAAAATTTCTCTTTTAGGGGACATCAGATAAGGACCTACTTGTGTGCTTGTCACCTAGGGTTTTGATTCAGAAAACTATAAATACATGTAAAAAAATAAGACTACAACCATTCAATCAAGAATTTTTTCAAAAAAATACTTACAATTCTTTAAGAAATAACCATGCAAACCCTAGTTGTAACACCTTCCTTCAAGAGAAAAACTATAAAATGCCAAGAAATGCCTTCCTTCAACAAGTGCGCCTCACTAAACTAGCAAAAATACCCAAGTAGGGCGCTAAAATTAGACCTCACTAATGAGTGAGTGATGTGTTATGATAAAATGAGGCTAAAACTCCTCAATATATAGTGTATCAATGACCTAATTTACTTTTTAGGTCATAAAATGGCCAACAAGGCCATAATATCAAAGTAATATTGTTTTTACATTAAATCTTCAATTTAAAACCCTAACTGAGCAAAAGTAAGACATCAAGCCCCACTGAGGGAGACATTAGCCCTTTTTAGGGAAAATGCAGCACCAAAGGACAAAACGTTGGCCCTCTTTGGACCTCCCAATCATGCCACACATGCCAACTGTCCTGTCAAACTGTCACACGCTCAAGGTGACATCATAAGCTCCTAGGTGACGTCCTGGGCCATCTAGGAAAAATGTTCCACTGGAAGTGGGTCAACCCCCCTAGGTTGGGCTCTACCAAAGTGCCTCTGATGAAACATCCTCTTCTTCTCCGGTGTAAAACCCTGATCAACCATCGTCTTGTCTCTGCCCCCTGATGGGGTCTCAGCATCCATCTAGTGGGATCCTCAGCCCCATGGAGGTCCGACCTGATCATCTCCCCATGTGTACCGGTCCAAATGGTACCTGTCTGTCGGGCATGGTCTTGCACATCAAAATCTACACCCTCCATGGGCTCATTAGTCACAAGGATCATAGCAATGTCAATCACATTTCATCATTAATATTATTAAACATATGCATAAAAACCCTGATACATCGGTCAATAGCTTAAAGACATTACAAAAACCTACAATACAAGACTGGAGAAAAAGACAAAACGTCTTATTGGGCTAGTATCCACAAGAAAAGGGAAGTTTCAAGGAAGGTTTCATCCAAGCCATGTAAGTGAGGTGATGTGGCTAGGGGATGTCCAGACATGTGGGTGAAGTGAGAGCCAGGGATGCATAGTGTTATCTATGGGTGCCTTTGTAGAAGGCGAGTTGTACCTGTCAATGATGCAATGTTTTCCAAGCCCATTCTTGCCTTTATTATTTTCTTTTATTTCCTTTTTCTTCTTCTTTTTCTTTTTTATTCAAGGGCTAATCAGAGGACACTGGATTGGCATGGTGACTGGAGCTGACAATGTTACCCACAAGTACTTTAACAAAGATGAGAAGTTTGGCTCGTGATGAGACCCCCTTTCCCTAGGCCATGCAACCAAAGGTCACTGCCCTGGCGTGGTGACCAGATGGTGGCAATGTCATACTGTTAGTTACCCATGAACCTAATAGGTTGGCTCATGATGAGACCCCCTATCCTCTTGACTAGGTCTTGTTTGTTATTTTCCAGGTCCCTCTTGTTTCTTACTGAGAGGTCTTATTTCTAGGATTTTATCTTTTACCAGTTGCTTTTACCTTCTGGGCCTTTAGCCCCTTCTTCCCACGAGACAAGGTTCAATCCTACAAATAGGTCAACCCAATTTCTGGACAAGGGGAATGGGATAAGTGAGCTGGAGACAAGGTGAAATAGTGATGTTATGATGGGAGCGGATGATGGATTTTCAGAAATTCCCCAGTGGCAAACCAAAACCTATGGGCATAGGCTTTCTAGGGAACCCTGTCAATCTCCCCAATCATGTTCAAGTTGGTTAATGTAAGATCCAAGTAGTTGTTAGGGATAAAAGGGAATCAGATGCATATATTTAAAGGTTTCAATGATCAAAAGTGACACATACCATGATACCTAGACCAATTACCTCATGGAGCAAGAACCTCTTCTGATACAGGACCAAGCCAATGGTGATGGATGTTGTTGTTGCTGACAAGATAAAGTTGATGGAAAAAGAAGAGGATGGGCCCTCCAGGGCCATTCTCAGGTCAATCCTACTCTCGGTTCTCCATGTCTAGGACCTGTGGGCCTTGAGACATGATCTCCTGGTTATCCCTAAAAATCAGGGATAACATCTGGCTCCAACTTGAGGACATGTGCTCACCGTAGAGTGCATGAGAACCTCAGCATCTCTGGCATAACCTACACACCTGCTCAAACTCGATAGGGGCATCAGTAACAAAAATGGGGCAGTAATGCCACCCCAGCATGCATATAGATATAATATATATAAACTAAAGTAAAACAATCAATATGCAAATGTAAAGAAAAGTACCTACCTTTTCTTACCTATTGGATGGATGTTCGATGTATTCAAACGACCGGTGTAGCCAATCCAACAATGTCCCACGATACCTGCCTTTGTGCTTCATCATAAACCAAAATAGTGATAAATCAAGCACAAAAATGTCATGAGTTAGAATGTATATCATATCATTGGAAATCTCAAAGTCTAACTCATGGAGGCGAGTGGGAGGGATAAAATCCTTCCAAGTCCATCTCTGAGGAAAGTACTCAATCCACTTCAAGAAAGGGTGAAGAAAATTCCAAGGTTCAGAACACTGACTCAAAAGGTCGGCACACTGGCTACCTAAGACGTTCTCATACTGTGAAGTCTGGGAAGGGATTGACAAAGATGTATTAGACGACTGGCAAATTCTCAAGGGATAGTTGAAAAACTGAGAAGATACACTTAAGCTTGTAATATTTAACTTTACCTTTGTCCTTTTAACTTTTGCCTTTTCAAAACTCCAGGTTACCGGGGGCATCTCCACTAGGCTTGACCTCCCTAAAGAGAAAGAACCTCCCCATCATGGTGACATTGGGTGGGATAGGTTCATGTTACGCCAGTTTGACCGCCATCTTGTAGCCATTTGATCTAGCTACAAACTGTGCGATAACAAGTCCCATACATGAGATCAAATACTACCCTGGGTTGCAGTTTAACCTCCTCTAATTAATAAGATCTATGGGGTGAATTGATATAATTTGATGAAATTATATATTGAAGTTTTTCCTTGTATATGAGTAAAGAAATGGTAAAACTAAATCAATAAAATATGTAGGTAAAATAGATAAAGTATAAGATTGTATCTGCCATTTACTGTGCTACAAAAAGTATGCCCATTATTGAAGGGTTTGTATAGTCTGCAAAAGAGAAGTTTTTGAGGTAATTTGTGATTGAACATATCAATAAAAGTGGTTCTTGGTCATATTTAGATGGGGCATTTTAAGGGAAGCCTCTTCTTTATAAAGTTGGTGGAGTTATTTATTTCCGATATGGTGATTTCATAAAGTTTAAAGTTGGATTGGGCAGGGGCACAAATAATTTTGTAGAACTTATGGCTTTAAAACTTGTGCTAATTCTTTCTACTAAAACAAAGTGCTCATATTCTTTAAATTTTTGCTGACTCGCTTGTGGTAATTAATTGGATGAATGGAGTAAATGGCTTACAACTACACTCTAAGATCCATATTTGAGGAGATGCAATTTGCAAGGACAACTTTTAACTCTCTTTCATCATGTGTACATATAAAGGAATGTGGATGTGGATGGCCTTTCAAATTCTGGGTTGAATTTGGATGTTGGGACCTGATCCATTCTAGAGAAAGTGGATGGACAATTCATTGAGTACTTTATTGATCCATTTATCTAGTTTCTAAGATGCAATAAACAATCTAATTGACTGTAGTATTAAAATGATTGTATAATGTTGGACTCTCCAATATTGTGTTAAGATGGAGATCCATGAGGAACTTGATGTACTTTTTTGTAGTACTTTTTGGACTATTTCTTGATACACCAGGTTTTATACGACATACTTTATATGCTCTCCCTATAAAGGGATCACTAGAAATGTGTTTATAACATATTTGCGAAATGCAATTTTTTATAAAATAAT
>ML789398.1:569214-585015 GCA_009831015.1 Picea engelmannii
TATTTATGTCAGATTTATTCCATTAGTTGTAATTATACCTCCTAGTCTCCTATATATACCAAGGAGACATTTTCATTTGGAATCATCTTGTACTTGAACATTTATGTGGGGTAAAAGGAGGTTGCCCCCTCGAAGAGGCTTATAATCTGAAATTATCTCTTTTTCAAGGCATTGAATACTTATTCTGAGGCTTTTTTATGCTATATTGATATTTGGTTCTGAGTTTTTTCTATGCTATATTGATATTTGGTTATAATAAGACACTTGATTCTTAAGAAAACTTACTATACATTTTATATGTGTTTGATCTCTTACATGAGCTTGAAGATAACCTCCTCAGAAGATTGTGGGATTGCTATTCCATGGTATCTATGGCTTCAGGAGCAGTCCATCTAGTGTCCAACACCACTAACTCTATGGTATTGATCATAACCCATTCATCATTGGTTCAACTATTCCATTCATGGGTATACTTTGTGATTTATTTTCTATTCTCGTCAATTGAAAAATTCTCCAAAGTAGCCAAAGGCTCCTCATCATCAATAATTATGGGTAAATTCCTATGTAGATCTTCCAACTAGAATGTTGTTGCGCTTTTGGTTGTTACACCTATTAGGCCCAAGTTGGGTGTTGGTTGACCATATTTCCTAGTCTCCACATTGAGGTGTTCATGTCCCTCCTAGTGATTACTTGGTTACACCTAACCTATGCGGCTTCTAGATCTTTAGCTTGAGGGACCAATGTTCTTGTTGTTTCCATAGTTATTCCTTTTACTTTTGTCTCATCCTTATTGCTCTTATCTCCTGACTCACAATGTTAAGGACATAACCTACCTAACCCCTTAAGTGGGTAGAATAATATATTTCCATGTAATAAAGGTCAATATTAATAAGGCCTAACAATAAGGAGGAATAAGTCAATTGTAAGAAGACCTAATAGAAGCTTCCGCTTCTACAAGGATATTCCTCTAGATTGTCCTTTTGGATAAATATATTTAGTATAAATAAGAGTAGAGGGCATGATAAGTTTTGTCTTGGAAAATTATTGTAATAGAGCTCTACTCTGCTGGAGGTTGCCCCCTCGAAGAGGCAAGTGAACATTGTTTCCTATCAATAAAGGTATAATTCTGGTGTTGTGGTTCCATATAATTTGTTGTTCCACTATTATCTCTACAATATTTTAGTATTTTGTTGTTACCTCAGTGTTATTATCGACATTATTTCTCTATTCTATTAATATAATAGATCTGGTACCTTACAAGTGGTATTAGAGAACTTTCCTTGGCAGAAAATTGTGGGTTAATTTTTTTCCAGGGTAGATACGTATTCCAACGTCTTAAATCTATAAAGATCTTTCATTACACGCATAAAACCATGGTCGGGGAGTCATACATGCATGAAATACAAGTGGTACTTAAGTGCACATCTATTGTCCACCCTTGTAACCCTTTTTGGTACCTGTTCGAGTGGTAGTGCATCAGAAAACACCTGTATACAGATCAACCTAGATCTCTTGAATCCCTCCATAGATAAACTAATTGTCTGCCTGACTATTATAGTGCCACCGATAAAAATATTCAAGAAGATACTATCTAATACCTGGGTAGTCGGGTAGTATGGCTAAGGGAACAATCTAGCCTCCTTAGTTGGTGCCTTGAGATATTGGGCTGACTACTACTGTTGGACCCTGCACGTATATCAGAGAGATATAGCATAGGGAAAACCATTGAGTGTAGAACCCTTGAATACCTTAACCCTTGGGACAGAAACAAAAACATAACATAGAAGATCTATTGCCGCGCAACTGTGCCTCCTGCATCAGGGTTGCGAAATTACTACACATTTCTTCCTGTTAAGAATTTGGGCATTTCACCACTGCAGTATTCTTCAGATTGAAGTGTAAGTCCATAGGAGTAAAAACAAAATATTGGTCCCACATGCACACTTATTTGGGACCTATTCCATTGGAATCCCCTTTTCTCCCTGATCGCAGTCATACCTTTCATTTTTAACATTTTTTTTTCCAGTGGACCCGAGCCCCTCTCAGCTTCCCCATTTTTCCACCTATTCCATTATATTTCCCTTCTTGCCCTGATCATCGTGGTACATATCAATTATAAGTCCTTTTTTTGGTCCCACCCACCTATTTTTCCTTACCCGCACATCCCCTCTCCAAATGGCCACCACTTGCAACCAAGACCTGCAAGCTTCCATCAATCAAGCGACCTCTGAAATTGCCTCTACCAATTCTCACCTTGCACAATTAGAAACCAACATCGAGCACAAACTTGACACCATGGATGCCAAATTCATGAACCAATTTAACACCCTCCAGTCTGTTGTCAACTAGTTGTTGAACCGCTCTTCGGGTCCTTCCTCCTCGAACCAACCCGATTCTGTTGAATCCTCTCATTCTATGCATTTTCAATCAAACTTATTTCAGTGTAACCCCCATCTTCCCTGTGTCGAGGTCAATAAATTTGATGGCTCCGATCCTACAGGTTGTGTCACTCAAATGGAGCATTATTTTTCTCTGCATGGTATTAGTGATGAATTGGCCAAACTTTGCTATGTTGTCCTCTATCTAGATCCGAATGATGGAAATGGTGGAAATGAAAAAAAAAATCATGTCAAGGGTATATTTCCTGAACCAAGTTTGTTGTTGAGCTCTATGATCGCTTTGACACTGATACCCACTATCTTGGTCCTTTGACCAAGTTGAAACAGTCAGGCACAGTGGAAGACTTTATATCTACTTTTGAGCATTTGGCCTTTTGAACTGAGGGCATGTGAGATGCTTTCTTCCATGAATGTTTTATTAGTGGCCAAGGATGAACTCTGATCCCAGGTTCTCATGGCTTTCCCTCAGACTTGGTTGGAAGCTACTAAACGTGATAAGGAATCCCAACAAGTTGTTATTTCCCAGAACAAAAAACCTTATTTTGTTTCTCTCCCTCACCCCACTAATCCTAACCCCCTTGTCACTCCCCTCAAGGTCTAGAAATTAACTAGGTCTGAAATGGATGAACGCCAATTGAAGGGTATTCACTATAATTGTGATGAAAAATATTTTCCATGGCACAAGTGTAAGGAACAAAATCTTTTTATGGCCATTTTGAATATTTCCTGAAGACGACGTGGCAGTTCCAATTGTTGACGAGCCCTCCCTTCCCGATGCTACCCAGGATGTAACATCCCCGACCATCAACCCACTTTCCGAGCAATGCTACTACATGGAAACATTCTCATACTTAAATATATAACATGCATTATTGATAGAGAATAAGCATTAAATCAAATTAACACATTTGACATGGAATTACTGCTATCATACAGACTTAAACGAAATTAACAACATTTCAAACTAGCAATAGAATACATGATAATATTACAGGTATCACAGAACATGCATTTTAATTAAGTACAAAATTAAAACACATAATGATACTTATCTTTGAAACTGTAATACACCACCAATTGCGTGCAGACCTTCCACGAACTGTTGATTAAGGTTGGTTGTCATTGATGTCAACCCTTGAAGAAAGCCCCATAGCACAAAGGTTTGGGTAATGGACCCAATATTGCTTGATGTAAATATGAATCATTATTTTTTTTTCATGGTTGATAAGAAGTAAATATGGATGAACTCCAAAGTGGTCCCCTTATGGTGAAATCCCTCACGGGAAGACGCTTTGTGGAGTAAGAGAACCCATGATTAATTGTAAAATAATGAGATGAAAGATAGTGAATTTATCAGGGAAACTATCCTAGATGGATATTTCTTGTCATGCCATTTATGGTGGTATGTGGAATGTCACACAACTCCTCACAGTTAGAGAGTTATGGCCATGAGAAGTTGGAGACCCCAGGTTTGGGTAATGGACCCAAGTTTGTTTGATGGGTAATGGTATGAGTTATGATATATTTTCAGACAATAATATTCTATATGGATAGTACATTTCATGCCATTTCTGGTGGTATGTGGAACGTCACATAACTTGATGCAAACGCACCACCCAGGCACGTCTGCTCCCATAGGACCTTCTTCTCCTTCGGCCCGAAGAGCTGAAATGCTCTTTGAATCCCTTATCGGGACTTTCCTACACCCACAGGACTCACCTTATGATCTCCCTTCGTTCTATCGGGAAATCGAACCCCGTGTGATCGCGAGTCTTGAAACTACGAGATCGGGTCTTACGAATCCCCGAACCCCGATGAACATTCACCCACGTGTTCCTTGCTTTTATCGAGAATTTTCCCATCAGGAAATCGGCACTTGCGAGGTCGTGAATCACTCACCTCATGGATCCCTGATTCCCTATCTACGATGCTACTCTCTGCACCCCTTATCTCCCTCTGGATAACTCTTTTCGCATGTGACCTGCTAGTCCACAAGAACACGGTCCTTTCCCCTATCGGAGTTTCGGAATTCGCGGAATTGGAGTGTATAGAACTTACACCCTTGGGATTTTCGATTCTCCAATTTCCGATGCCACCTGGAATTGACTCACGGCAAGGCTTGACCTTCCGACACTTGTCCCTTGCCCTGGCCCCTATCGCCCACACTCCTGTGGTGATCGGGAAATTGCGTATCGCTAAATCGCGATTTCTGTTGCATAAATTCACAGGACCCTCCAAGTCCTGAAACTTGATACGGATGACACCTGTCCTCCACTGAAATGCTATGACTGTGGGACCGTCACGTTTCGGAATTTCGCGACTTCTCTTGCCATAGTTTTCTCGTCACCGAGAATCCTGAAATGTCGATCCCCGATGCACATGTGAGATCTCTCCTCCACGTCACCACCTCCTTGTCACTCTATCGGGTATCGCAAAATCGCTATTTCTAGTGCAACAATTCCGTTGTATGCGGAAACCCCGAAATGCCGAACCCCGACTCCTTTAGATCCTCGGACACGCGTCCCTCAGATCGAACGGCTCCGACCGTGTCAGGAAATCACAGATCGCGATTTCATTGTGAAAGAGTTTCACGACTCCGGAAACCCCGATATCCCGAACTCCGACTCTCCAGGATCTCTCGCCACGTGTCCCTGTTGTTTGGACGGCTCTGATCCTATCGAGAAATCGCGGATCGCGATTCCTGCATGCGAGAGTTCTATGCCTCTGGAAACTCCGATGCTCCAAATGTCGACTCGTCAGGATCTATGGCCATGCGTCCTCGTCGATGGATGGTTCAAAACTCCCGTCGGGAAATCACGGATCGCGATTCCAACATGTGAGAGTTCTATGTCCTCAAAAACCCCGATTCTCCGATGAGCTGAACCCCGATGACTCCCTGGTTCCTTGACACGTGTCCTGCCAAGATCAACGGCTGAGATTCTCTCTTAGGATTTAGAGAACCACAAGGTCTCGATTCTCTACCTTAACAAAACCCCGATGACTCTGATATCCCGATGACTTCCCCGGTACTCTTCCTCTGCACACTAGGGCTTAACTCAGGTGCAACTTCTCGAGATCTAATGGATGACAGGATTTCGTCAATCTCCTCTATGAATCCTAACCGTCGATTCCTCTCCTCCCCTCTTAAGAACTTCTTGGCACAGAAATCTCCTGTGCTCTACATTAACGATGTCACGAAGGTGCTATACCTCATGAGATTTTCCACTCTGCTTCTTCAGAGGAACTTGCATGCACTCCTTGCGCTCAACATTCAACAACTTCCCAAGTGTTGAATCCTTCCGACTCTGCGTACTTCCTGCAGCAGCAGTCTTAGATCTCCTTTGCTCAGATTTACAACTGAGACTTTTCTTCGCCTGCACACTCCTTGCACGACTTTAGCAACCCACTTTCACTTCTGAGAGCTTTGAGAACAAGAGTTTAACTCCCTGAGCCTCCTGTCCATGCACTCCTTGTGGACTACTTCAACTCCACTCCTTGCAGGAATCCTTGATCAAAAGGAGAAACAATCGTAACTCACTTCACCTCCTCTCAGACTTCTATATTAACACATGAAATCATACGCACAGCATAACAACAATGCGTAACAGGAAGAAATGTTCATAAACAGAGCATTCAACACACATACATAGAGAATAACACAACAACCATGAATATGAATCAACTTCTTCTATTAATTCAAGATCTATACATGGGTGTTCTTCTACAGCTCTCTACTATTCTTCTATGCTCTAGATTCTTCTAACTCCTATTGCTAATGTTACAATGATACAAATGAGGGTGTCTATATCTGGTTTCCCTCCTGCAATCTAAAAACTGTCTAATCTAAGAATTCAATTCTATCTACCTGCAACTACTACTATAAATGCCTCTGTCTATCTTAGACGAGAGCGTATGGCTCGAGGTCTGATTACATTCTTACCAAGGCACCTAAATTAAATGGTCTCATTTATATTCTGCGTGTCAACTTCAAGGGAAAATTTAAAATTCAAAAACTTGCGCTGGACGTCTTCCAGTTGTCTTCTGCTTCCACGTTGGTTTTGCTTGTCGTGAGGGATGCTCCTGCATCATACTCCCTCACTTGAAAATTTGCATGGGCTCCTATCCATGAGCTCCTGCATGGTATGTCCATGCTTCTGCATCTCTGCTTCAGTCTCCCAGCTGGCATCTTCAACTGGATGACCCTTCCACTTAACCAAATATTCAAAATATTCTTTCCTCCTGGTTTTCTTACGCACTCGTTTGTTCAATATCTGCTCCATCTGTGGCTTCTATGCAACTGGCATCTGCTTCTGCCACTGGACCTCTGGTTGATCATAACTTTCTGCTCCTGCTTCATCAGCTCTATATGCATATAAATATGAAACATTAAATATCGAAGATATTCCGATCCCATCTGGTAACTCGATTTCATAAGCATTATGTCCCATTTTCTTCAAGACCTTGCATGGCCCAATTTTCTTCATCTTCATCTTGTTGTATGTTCCTCTCGGGAAACTTTCCTTCCTCAAATGTGCCAGAACCAGATCACCAACTTCGAACTGAAGTTGTCTTCGATGTTGATCTGCTCTGCGCTTGTACTCCTGACTTGAATTCAACAGTTGCTCCTTCACCTGGCTGTGAAGTTCCTTCATCGCTTTAGCGAATTCTCCTACACTAGCGCTACTAATATCAGCCTGTTCTGAATCCCTCAGTTTAGAAACTCCTCTTGGTTGCATTCCATATACAATCTGAAATGGACTTTTCCCTGTGCTCCGATTTACTGAGTCATTGTAAGCAAACTCTACTTGCGGTAATATGCTATCCCAGCTGCTATGGTGCTTTGTCACCAAGCTCCTCAACAAATCTCCTAGACTTTTGTTGACCACTTCTATTTTTCCATCCGTCTAAGGATGATAAGCAGAACTAAACATCAAATTAGTTCCTAGCTTCTTCCACAATGTTCTCCAGAAATGCCCTATGAATTTTGTGTCCCTGTCCGAGACTATGCTTTTCGGCAATCCATGGAGTCGAACAATCTCTTTGAAAAACAAATTTGCGATGTGGGTCGCATCGTTGGTCTTCTGGCATGGAATGAAGTGTTCCATCTTAGAAAACCGATCAACTACCACAAGGATTGAATCAGCACCCCTTTGTGTCCTCGGCAATCCCAATACAAAATCCATGCTAATTTCATCCCATGGCCTCTCAGGTATGGACAATGGTTGATAAAAACCCGCATTTTGTTTCCTTCCTTTTGAATGTTGGAAAATTTTGCATCTATCCACAAACTTCTTGACTTCTAACTGCATCCCTGGCCAAAAGTATGACTCTCTCAACTTTGCAAATGTCTTATCATGGCCAAAATGTCCAGCCAATCCTCCACTGTGCTTCTCCTTCAACAAGTTCTCCCTCATGGAGCAATTTGGAATACACAGTTGATTTCCTTTGAACAACAATCCATCCTGGATCACGTACTCTATCCACTGGCTTCTGTCTCTGAGAACTGGATTCTCAGCTGCATCATAAGCTTCCTTGAAGTCTGAATCATCTACATACATGTCCTTGAGATCCTCAAAGCCTAACGTCATGACTTTGAACTCTTGCAATAGAAAACACTTCCTGCTCAAAGCATCAACAACTTTGTTAGCAGTACCAGAAATATGTTTTATCACAAAAGTGAAATTTTGCATGTATTCAACCCACTTAACATGCCTCTGATTCAACTTTTCCTGTTGAGTCACAAATTGTAATGCATGGTTATCACTATATAAAACAAATTCTTTTGGAATCAAATAGTGCCTCCATTTCTTCAATGCATGTATGATGGCATAGAATTATTTATCATATGTGGAGTATTTCTCTTTTGCCTCATTCAGATTCTCGCTGAAATATGCAATCGACCTATCTTCCTGGCTCAAGACCGCTCCAATTGCAAACCCGCTTGCATCACATTTTACCTGAAATGTCTTTTGAAAATCTGGCAACACCAGGACTAGTTGCTCTGTAATCTTTCATTTCAGAAAATTGAAACTCTTCTCAGCCTCTTCCATACAGTGAAAATATTTATGTCTTTTCTTCACTGTAACCATCATTACTGCACTAATTCTACTGAAATTCCTGATGAATTTTCGATAGAAACTAGCTAGTCCATGGAAACTCCTCACCTCGAAAATATTTCTCGGTGATGGCCAATTTTTGATTACCTCCACCTTATCTGGGTCCATCCTCAGTTCATTTGCAGATATAACAAACCCCAAATAAATGAGCTCTGTCTTCATAAACGAGGATTTCTTCATGTTTATCAACAGCTTCTCTTGCTGTAATTTCTTCATCACAACAACCAAATGCTTCAAATGTTCAGCCTTTGTCTTGCTGAAAACCAATATGTCATCTAAATACACGATGACAAATTTTCCGATGAACTCCTTCAGGACTTCATTCATCAACCTCATAAAGGTACTCGGTGCATTCGTCAATCCAAACGGCATGACAAGCCATTCGTACAAACCTTCATTTGTCTTGAATGTTGTTTTCCATTCATCACCTTCTCTCATACGAATCTAATGATATCCACTCTTCAAATATATCTTTGAAAAACATTTTGCTCCACTTAAGCAATCCATCAAATCATCCATTCTCGGCAATGGGAATCTATACCTGATAGTTATCTTATTGATGGCCCTCGAATCAGTGCACATCCTCCAGCCTCTGTCTTTCTTCGGACTGAGTACTGTTGGAACAACACACAGACTCAAGATTTCCCTGACCAAGCCTTTTTCCAACAACTCCTGGACCTGTCTTTTAACCTCTTCATTCTCCTGTGGCGTCAACCTGTACGCATCTTTATTTGGCAGACTAGCTCCTGGTATGAGGTCTAGATGGTGACTCACACTCCTCATCGGTGGCAATGAACAAGGTAGTTCGTCCACTACAATATCAGCGAACTCTTCCAGCAGTTCCTGAACTTCTCCTGGTAAATCGTCCACTCTTGTGCTAGTCAGAACAATTCTCGGTTTTCTGACCACAAAGAATTGTGGATCCTCCTTCTTCTTAACTTCTGTAAGAAGTTCCTTCCCACTCATGAGAAGTACTATGTTTTTTACCTCCGGCTTCACCTCTTTATCTTCAATTGGACACAACATATGAGTTCTCCCATTCTTTTCTAGGGTATATGTATTCTTCCTCCCATCATGAATCACCCTTCTATCATATTGCCATGGTCTACCCAACAATAAATGACAGACATCCATAGGAATAACATCACATAAAATCTTATCATTATATCCTCCTATCTTAATGTCAACTAAGCATTGTTTAGTGACATTTACCTGATGTCCCTTCTGTAGCCATGAAACTTTGTATGGTTCCGGGTGATCAGTTGTCTCCAGCTCCAGCTTTTCTACCATCTCGGTTGTCCACAATGACCTTGCACGCCCAACCCTTGGTCTTGCAAGCAGTCCTATAAAGACTGTTCCTCTGTGTTGGATTCTCCATCTCCTTCTCTAGCGTCAAAAGGACTTTTCGCATCACCAGCGATCTTCCACATTCAGCGTACTCTGCCTCAACATATCGCCTTTGTGCCTTGGCGATGTGATTCTCTCCCATTTCTTTCTTTTTCTCTGGACATTCGAACGACATGTGCCCATTCTTTCCACATGTGAAGCATATAATTACTCCACCTCTTCCTCTTCCTCTACCTCTGGTATGAGGAAACCTATCATAATCAGCATATTCTCCTCTTTGTTCGATTTGTTGTCCTCGCTGCTCAACATACGGCCTTCTCTGCGAGGTTCCACCTCTTTCAAATTTTCCCTGAGGTTTCTTCCATTCCTCCTTGGGCTTCTGGTATTTATCTTGGGCAACTACTTTGCCTCTGGGATGACTTCCGCCTCGGCCCCTCTAAATTTGTTTACAACTCAGCTTCTCCTTAGCTTTCAGAGCCAATTGGTAAGCATCCTCCACAGTTTGGATGGTCGCCAAATTTAGTTCATCCTGAATTTCATACCTCAGACCATTCATATACCTGGCCACCTTTTCATCATTGCTTTCGTGATGACCTGCTCTGATATTCAACCTGTAAAACTCCTCAGTATACTCCTTCACTGTCATCAGCTTCTGTCTCAGGTTCTGCATCCTCCTGAACAGAGAAATTTGATAGTCCCTGGGAATGAATTTCGCCTTCATCTTTGCAATCATCCTGTCCCAACTCTTAATCTTCTGCTTGCCTTGGCAACGCCTGTCTTCTTGCAGTTCATTCCACCACAAGGATGCATGTCCTTTTAATCTTGTGACGGCATGTCTGACCTTTTTATCATCTTCGATATCCTCATAATCGAAATAAGTATCAAGAGCTCTAATCCAGTCTAGCAGCTCTTCCGCATCCAGAGTCCCTTCATAAGCTGGAATGTCCATCTTTGTTTTTGAACTCATCCGAGCGATAGCCTTAATTAAACGCTCATTGGCTGCATCTTCTGCTAGAATTTCTTCTTCTTCATGTCCAACATCACCTTCATCCTCGGATTCACTGATATCTCCTGCATCAGTGTTTCACCTTTGTCTTATCTCCGTGTCCTCCATTCTGGCACGAAGATTTTGCATTCCTCTTTCCACATCTGGATTATGTCCTTGCCTACCTCTTTCTCTGGATATTTCTCTTCCTCTGCACAATTCCCTTTCCTCCTCTAGATCGGGTGATTGTCTACCTCTTCTTCTTGGTGGCATGGTGAATTCTCCCTTTTTCTCTGCTATAGAAAGCAAATAACTTTTCTATGCTCTGATACCACTTGATGCAAACGTGCCACCCATGCACGTCTACTCCCACATGACCTTCTTCTCCTTTGGCCCGAAGAGCTAAAATGCTCTTTGAATCCCTTATCAAGACTTTCCTACACCCACAGGACTCACCTTATGATCTCCCTTCATTCTATCGGTAAATTGAACCCCGCGTGATCGTGAGTCTTGAAACTACAGGATCGGGTCTTACAAATCCTCGAACCCCGATGAACATTCACCCACATGTTCCTTGCTTTTATCGGGAATTTTCCCATCGGGAAATCGACACTTGCGAGGTCGTGAATCACTCACCTCATGGATCCTTGATTCCCGATCTGTGATTCTACTCTCTGCACCCCTTAGCTCCCTCCGACTAACTCTTTTCGCATGTGACCTGCTAGTCCACAAGAACACAGTCCTTTCCCCTATTGGAGTTTCGGAATTCACGGAATTGGAGTGTATAGAACTTACACCCTTCGGATTTCCAATTATCCGATTTCTGATGCCACCTGACATTGACTCATGGCAAGGCTTGACCTTCTGACACTTGTCCCTTGCCTTGGCCCCTATGGCCCACACTCCTGTGGTGATCGAGAAATCGCGTATCGCTAAATCGCGATTTCTGTTGCATAATTCACAGGACCCTCCAAGTCCCGAAACTTGGAGGAATTGCATAAAACACATTGAAGAACATTGTGTATCAGTTTCATATATTTATACATTACAGGTACAAAGTTATATTTACTTCAAGTTAGGGTTGTTGACCAATCCAAAACTAGGCATGTTAGACTAAAGAAAAGTTTGATGAAAATGCTAGTCTCTTGTTGTTAAAGTTAAGGAAGGTTTGCAGGAATGTGATCATATACACCAAGTCTATTACAGAGCTACAAATCATATTTGTATGATGAAATTGATGAAGGATTTTGGTTGAGGTACATGTTGAGTACATGGTTGAGACAAGTAGTTGATGAGTTGGCACATACATGAGGTGTATAGTTGATGATGTTGGTACATATTGATGAGTCATAGTTGATGAGTAGTTGACACATGATTGGTACATGGTTGGATGCACTTGTTTATGGTACAAGTTGATTACAGGTTGTTTGGTATAGGTTGGTGCATGGTTGATGCACTTGTTTATGGTACAGGTTGATTACAGGTTGAGGTACAAGTTGATGCATGGTTTAGATTTATTCGTACAGGTTTACAAAAGTATATCTCACAGTGATAGTGTGACAGGGTTTCTATCATTCTACTTCTACTTCAGGGTGGTTGGACGAGGCAAGGATAGGTGGTTGTAGCCACCTTCCGGTTGTAGGCAGAGAACATAGGGGGTTGTAGCCTCCTTCTGGTTGTAGCCAGAGAATTGGGGAGTTGGAGCTTCCTTCAGGTTGTAGCCTGAGAAACTAGGGGGTTGGAGCCTCCTTCCAGTTGCAGCTAGAAAACAAAGGAAGTTGGTGCTTCCAATGAATGAAATTCTTCAAGACATATAAGAAAAAGCATTTCGTGGTTTTCTCTCGATTTGGGTTTCCACGTAAAACACTTGTGTACTATGCATGTGTATGATTGTTCATTTGTTCATTGCTTATTTACTCTATAGTTAATGGATGATAATGCTTCATTGATATAACACTTGGATTATATGGTTAAAAATGGTTAAATTGCTCTATTACTGATTCACCCACCCTCTCAGTAATCCAACAATTGGTATCAGAGCCGGTTCCTTAAGGAAACAGTTTAACCAGTGGAAGGAGATCATGGATTATTCTGAGAATGGAGTATCAATGTTTAATGGTCAGAATGGTTTTAAGTATGGGATGTGGAGCATAAGGATGGAAGTATTTTTACAGGCACAAGGACATTATATTTGGCTATTAGTTGTTACATGATATGATAGTTCAAAAATGGAAAAGACTACAACCAATAAGGAATTGAGGAAAAATAACAAAACAACAATGCATTTCATCTAGGAAGGATTACCTAATCTGGTAAGAGAAAATGTTGGTAAATGTTCATCAGAAAAATAACTTTGGGATAAGTTATATGACATATATTCTTCACCCATCACAGATTCAGAAAATGTCAAAGAAGATGCAAATACAAATCAAGAAGAATTATGTTCACCATGTCAAGAAGATTCAAAAGATGAAGAGTACATAATCACCAAAGGTATGTCGTTTTGTGTTAATTATGAAAAACATGGACATATTGAAATAGAATGCCATGAAGGAAATGAGACAGGAAAAATAATTGAAAAGGAAGACAATTATGAAGAAGAATTCATTAGTGCTTTAGATGAACTAAGAGAAGAAAACAATTCACTCAAGAAAGAATTGATGAAACAAAAGGAAAGTGTTCACATTTTTTAAGAAGCCCAACAAGTCATAGCGAACTTAATAACTCATCTAGAAGAAGCCAAAAAGATCGAAGAAAATCTTGAATATCAAAAGCAGTGTTTGGAAACCAACATAGCAGCACATAAGGAAGAAGCAAGAATGAGAGAGAAGATATTGACATCTCATCTTAAGGAAAGAACTAACGATCTAAACCAGCTTGAGGCAGAGTTCGGTCAAGAAGAGAAAGGACTTGAAGAAGAAATAATCACATTAGAAGAAGCGAGAAGAATAGAAGAAGTCATGAAGTCTCAGATAATGAAGGAAGAAGAAGAGGTTGAAAAACTTAAAGAAAAAGTTGTCACATTGAGAAGTAAAATTGTCAAGCTCAACACAAATGTTGAAGAGAAAGAAACATCCACATCAATTATAGAGAATGAAAAGAAGCACTCTAGGTTGCTACAAAATAAAAATGAAGAAAATAGAAAGAGTTATGTAGAAGTAATCAAAGGAAGGAATCATGGTCAACCAGAATCTAAGAAAACTATTAAAGATACATCTTCAAGGGGACCATCCATGTTCAAGCCACAAAGAAGCTTCAATCATGATCATGATCAATCAAGACAAAAATTTAGAAGGACTACGCCACAAAGAAGATCATTCACTCCTAGGTATGCAAATGTATTTTATGGTCATTGTTTTTATTGTACTAACTTTGGACATAAGGTTGCAGATTGCAGGGATTATAAAAGAAATGTTCAAGTAAGAAGTTCCTATGTGGACGCATGTAACATTGAGTGTTACAAATGTCATAACTATGGACACATAGCCAGTGATTGTAGAAGCATGATCGATACTTCCATGAAAGAGAACACTGATATCAGGTATAAGAAAGTATGGATAAGAAAACAAGAAGAACAGGTGAACAAAGACCAGGTACAAAAGATCGCAAGATTGAAAATAAAACGAGATGACGAAAATTCTAAAGAGAAAAATAAAGATGTCAGATACAGAAAGGTTCAGAAAATAACTAAAAGAAAGGAAGGACAAGTAAACAAGGAAAATGTTCAAGAGATTTTACTTTCAGGCATTGTAGTGAAAGATGAATCCACAGATACAAAGAAAGAAGTCAGAGCTCAGAGAGATAATGAATCTGCCCATGAAGATGATGATGAATCTACAAATGAAGATGATGATGACTACACATTAGAGCATGAATTGTTCTGATCCATCCAGCTTAGAGACTCCCAAGTAATATGAATATTAGATAGGGGGGGTCGATGCGATAGCTGTGACAGACCAAAGAACCATCCTTCAAACAACGTGCAAAGTTTGAGAAGAAAAATTTAGAGAAATCAGTTAGCAGAAGTACTGTTTGATATTATAATGATAAATGGGTTAGCATTATGGACAGTTGCACAAGTAGAGTCTTGGAAATTATGGATAGATATGGATTCGTAAGAACACTTAGCAGGTTTGGATAGATACATGATATTGGACGAGAGCATGGATTCATAGATTGGTTCAGAGAGTGGTTCAAAGACAACGGAACATTATCGTAATGGATAATAATTACACAGGAAATGGCTCAAACAATGCTAATGGATTACAAATTGACCAATATGTTTTGGACACAGGTAGTGCATACATCAGTTCACATTCAAAAAAGAGTAATGGTCAGAAACAACACTGACAAAACTCCCTGCGAGCTATGGAAAGGAAGACCAGCAAATGTGAAGCACTTCAGAGTTTTTGGAAGCAAATGCTACATCAAAAGAGAAGATGGAAGAATGGGAAAGTTTGACTCTCGTGTGGACAAAGGAATACTTGTTGGTTACTCAAGTACAAGGAAAGCATACAAGTATTACAATCTAAGATTAAACAAAGTTGTGGAAAGCATCAACGTAAAAATTGATGAAACATGCAGACTAGAATCAAAGGAAGAAGAAAACAAATCAATGGAACAACTTTTCGAAGAAGAAGATGAAAAAGAAGTAGAAGAGGAAGATGAAGATGAAGAGAATCTGATAGAAGCAGAAGAGAAAGTTAAACAAGTATCTCCAAAGACACCTATCAAATGAGTACAGAAGAATCATCCTTTAGATTAGATTATTGGAAACAAAGATGCAAGAGTTGAGACTAGAAGAAAAATCTGTTCACCAAAAGAAAAACACCTAGCACTCTTATCTACAATTGAACCAAACTGTTTTGAAGAAGCCAACAAGGATGAATTTTGGAATAAGGCCATGGATGAAGAATTGGATCAAATAGAGAAAAATGACACTTGGGAATTGGTT
>ML789398.1:597208-621104 GCA_009831015.1 Picea engelmannii
AGTTGACACATGATTGGTACATACTTGGTACATGGTTGGATGCACTTGTTTATGGTACATGTTGATTACAGGTTGTTTGGTATAGGTTGGTGCATGGTTGATGCACTTGTTTATGGTACAGGTTGATTACAGGTTGAGGTACAAGTTGATGTATAGTTGATGCATGATTCAAATTTATTGGTACATTTTTACAATGGTATATCTCACAGTGACAGTGTGACAGCGGTTGCATCATTCTACTTCTACTTCAAGGTGGTTGTAGCCACCTTCCGGTTGTATCTAGAGAACATAAGGGGTTGTAGCCTCCTTCTGGTTGTAGCCAGAGAATTGGGGAGTTGGAGCTTACTTCAGGTTGTAGCCTGAGAAAATAGGGGGTTGGAGCCTCCTTCTAGTTGCATCTGGAAAACAAAGGAAGTTGGTGCTTCCAATGAATGAAATTCTTCAAGACATATAAGAAAAAGCATTCTGTGGTTTTCTCCTGATTTGGGTTTCCACGTAAAACACTGGTGTACTGTGTATGTGTATGATTGTTCATTTGTTCATTGCTTATTTACTCTGCAGTTATTGGATGATAATGCTTCATTGATATAACACTTGGATTATATGGTTAAAAAGGATTAAATTGCTCTATTACTAATTCATCCCCCCTCTCAGTAATCCAACACGAACCTCCCAGCCTTAGACCGTGTTTCTCATCACTCTCAGCAGTAGGTCACCCTCGAGCTGGGACTAAGCTTCACCAGGCAAGGGAATCCTAGGCTAGGCAAGGTCAACGGAAGACACATAGTTTGTGAGGAAGGAGTCTCTCCCAAGAGCCACTTATGCCCACTACTCATAGACTCTCATTCCACACATTCTTGTCCCACCCCAGGAGTATACACCTTCAATTTCACCAAGATAGTCCTTCGACTGCTATACCTCCCTTGCCCTGGGCTTCAACAACAGACTGAATTGGAATTCTCTGAGCTCTGTGGCAGCTACAGGACCCCTTCCAAGAGTTCTCACTTCCTCCGCACACTCTCTCACCTGGAGAGAGTCGCTCACAGGCCTGACAACCTACTTCTTCAACCACAACCACCTCTCTCACCTAGAGAGAGTGTTGCAGACAGGCCTGATAGCCTACTTCTTCAACAATGTTCCAATACAAGGAGGACAACAATTCTCAACAAGGAATGAATGACGGTAGTCAATCACACTCAGCCAAGGGACTGCATGGCCACAACAACCCACAATTATAACACTCATGGCATAGACAATTACTTAGGTTTCACAGAAGATGCGGGTCGACTTCAGAGGTGTGTGGCTATGCAGAAATCCAGTGTAGAGGCGAAACAGTTTTCGGGGAGGCTTCCAGCGAACTCGGATGGAGTATGGAAGAATCACAGAATGACTCAGGTGACGGATTTCGGGTCTCAGGTGCATGTGTGAATATTGCAAAAGAAAAATACAAAGGCCATTAAATTCACAGGAATACACCAGTCAACTTTCGATTCTCGTTTTCAGGATTGCATGACAAGAAAATTAAGCAGAGGTCGTTCATAGACTCCCCAAACGATTCAAACAACCGATGGTAGAATGGAGGACAAACCCCCATCCTAGCTCAATTATTGGGTTAAATTCCATGTGCCTGGGCTGACACATGTCACCCATGAAGATTCATGCACTCCATCAAGTACGCATTCCCTTTTTGCACACGTTGGAGTTGCATGTGTTGCCCCTCCCAAGACTTAGGATAAAAATAACATGTTTTTAACATAGCTTTGGAATAATAATAAATTATTATTCCTAAGGACTTAAGCCCTCAAGCTTAGCCCCTTTTCCTACTTCTCAGCCCACTCTCCCTTACCCATTCTGTGGAATCTTAGTCCCCCATCACTCTTTCTTTGTGGTCGGTCAACACGCAACGATGTTTATATATTATTAATGTTTTGCATATTACATTTAGAAAAATAGGCTCCTGGCCTTTAACACTTAGGCTCTCCAGCCTATTAAACACATAAGCCTACCAACTTATCAATACTCGGCTCACCAGCCTACAAAACATGATTAGAATTTCTAAACATGATTACAACAGGGCTCGTCCTTGGGTATATTACAATCCCCTCCCCTTATTTTTTCACTGTCCTTAGTGCAACTTTCACACAGCATTAGAAAAATTTTCAAAATCTTCAAAAAGATGCAGGTATTCTGCCTGCATAGCATCCTTATGCTCCCATGTCGCGTCCTCAGGACTGTACCAGGTCCATTAGACCTTTACAAGCCCTATGGCTTGATTCCAAAGTTGTTTTCTTTTCCGGTCCAATATGCACACATGATGCACTTGCAAGACACCTTCTTGCTCCACCTGAATCACATTCCAATAAATTACATGATTAGCATCAGGTATATATTTCTTAAGCAATGAAACATGAAATACATTATGTACAGTCATGGATGCAGGTAATGCAAGCATATATGCAACTGGCCCAATCCTTTCTAGGATTTCAAATGGCCCACAAAATCTGGCTGCCAACTTGGTGCAGTTTCCCAGCTTCAGGGAACTTATATTAGCTTTTAATTTTAGGAAAACATGGTCACCCACTTTAAACTCTCTGTGGGTTCTGTTTTTATAATCATAACTTTTCTGCCTGTCTTGGGAAACTTTCAAATTCTACTTAATTTTTAGAATCTGTTCTTCCATTTCCTTGAGTAACTCTGGCCCAACTAATGCCCTATCAGTTGGATTATCCCATCTCACTGGGGTATTGCACTTTTTTCCATAAAGTGCTTCAAATGGGCTCATCTTCAACGATGCTTGATACCCATTGTTGTAGGCGAATTTTACCAAGTGTAGGTAGTCTTCCCATTTAGATGCTTTGTCCATCACATACATCCTTATTATGTCTTCTATCACTCGATTCACTCGCTCTGTCTTCCCATCAGACTCAGGATGATAGGTTGTGATAAAGTTCAGATTCGTTCTAAATCCCTTGAACAACCCTTTCCAAAAATTTGAGGTAAATTTCGGGTCTCTGTCAGACACAATTTTCTTGGGAATTCTATGCAATTATGCCACTTCCTTCATAAAAATATCAGCAACATCCGTTGCCTTGTGAGTAGTCTTTAACGGAATGAAATGGGCATCTTTCGTAAGCTTGTCCACTACCACCATGATTGAATCATGTTGCTTGCTGGTTCTGGGAAATCCCATGATGAAATCCATTGTCACCACTTCCCACTTCCACTCAGGAATGGGTAAAGGTTGCAACAATCCTGTTGGGTGTCTGTGCTCAGATTTAACCTTTTGGCACTCCATACATCTGGCAATGTATTAAACAATATCTTTCTTCATGTCTGGCCAAAAGTAATGGGTCTTGAATTTTGCCACAGTTTTCTGATATCCAGGGTGCCCAACATAAGTCACATTATACATTTCATTCAAAATCGCAAGTTTCAAATCCTGGACATTAGGTACATAAATTTTGTTCTTGTACAGAAGTATTCCATTAGTTTCCAATTTATAAATCTCCACTTTCTATGGCATCTTACCCTTCTGTAGCTTTGCTACCAAATCCCTGTACTGCAAATCTGTATTTGCAGCCTCGAAAATTCTTATTTGAATATCATTTCGGTACATGATAGTGGTTGTAGCATGTAATTCATGTGCTCTCCTACTGAGTGCATCAACCACTTTGTTCTCCTTCCCTTTGATATGCTTGATATCAAAATTGTACTCACAGAGAAACTCCAGCCACCTATTATGTCTAGCATTCAAGGTTGGTTGATCAAACAAGTACTTCAGACCGTTATGGTCTGTTCTTAGTTCGAACCTCCTTCCCATGAGTTAATGTCTCCATTTATTTAGAGCGTGTACTATGGATTCCAACTCCAAATCATGAGTTGCATAGTTCCTTTCATGCTCTTTCAGCTTTCTAGATTCATAACAAATTACGAATCCATTATGACTAAGGACTCCTCCCAGTCCTTCTTTGCATGCATCGGTGCACACCACAAAATATTCATTTGGATCTACGATCCTTAGGATTGGAGCACTAGTTAACAATTGTTTCAATTTCTGAAATATTTTCTCACAATCCTCTGTCCACTGAAACTTCTTCTCCTTCCTCTGCAAGGAAGTGATAGGGTGAGATATCCTTGAGAACCCTATGATAAACCTTCTGTAATAACCAGCTAGACCCATAAAGGATATAACTTATGTCATGTTCTTTGGCACTAACCATTCTCTGATGGCCTCAATCTTCTCAGGATCTACAACTATCCCTTCCTTTGAAATAATACGCCCCAAGTAATGGACCTGGTCCTGATAAAATGATCACTTGATCAACTTGGCATACATTTGGTGATCTCATAGCACCTGTAACACCATCCTAATATGTTTCTCATGCTCTTCCTCCAACTTGGAATACACCAGAATGTCATCTAGGAAGACTATGACAAACTTGTCTAGATAGTCCCTGAATACACCATTCATTAAGAAAATAAAAACAACGAGTGTGTTTGACAACCCAAACGACACCACTGTGAACTCGTAATGACCATACCTTGTTCTAAAGGTGTTCTTGTTGATGTATTCATCCTTTATTCTTACCTGGTGATATCCCAACCTAAGGTCTATCTTCTAAAATATCTTCGCATCCTTCAACAGATCGAAGAGGTCATCAATCCTCAGCAGAGGATATTTGTTCTTTACAGTTACTTTGTTCAATTGTCTGAAATCAATACACAATCTCAGTATTCTGTCCTTCTTCTTCACAAACAGGATTGGGGCTCCCCAAGGTGACACACTTGGGTGTATGTACCCCTTCTTCAGAATCTCTTCAAGTTGTAATTGCAACTCTTTCAGCTCTGTCGTACTCATTCTGTAAGGATCTTTCGACACTAGAGCTTCTCTAGGCATCAAGTTTACAAAGAAGTCAATATCTCTCTTCGGAGGTAGTCCGAGTACCTCCTGAACTAAATCTTCAAACTCCTTTAGTACTTCATGATCTCCAATACTTGACACCTTATCCTTAGGTGTTTCCTCCACATGGGCTGCAGATAATTGACAACCTTTCCTGTAGCACTTCTTCAGCTGCATTACTGAGATTTTTATGATAGAAATAACTCTAGGAATTCCTTGGACTATTCTTTGATTCCCCTTCTCATCCAAGAAAGTGAATGCCTTGTTCTGATAGTCCAAGATGGCATGGTGTTGGTCCAACCAGTCCATCCCAATTAGACAGTCATAAGAACCTAAAGGCGAAACATTCAATTAATATTTTGTGCTTAGTCCATTCATGTCCACGGGACAAGACTTAACTAACTCAGTGACTTTTCTCTTGGTTCCTATAGCGAGCTTCACTAACCAAGAATTTTCATGTTTGCTTCTTGACAAATGCAAACTTTTCACCACTCTAGGATCTATATAACTATGAATAGCCTCTAAATTAATTAAAATAGTAAATGGTTGGTTGTTAATCATACCTTCCACTTCAATCATGTGCAAACTATATTCAGCTTGCTTGTTGTCCAGGGCTGCGTAGATCCTTGGCATTCTACTGCCCATGTCCTCCACTGTTTCAGCCTGTTGTACATTTTGGACAACTCTCACTTTATCATTTATGTGGGGGAAATCTCTATACCTATGGTTTTCTTTACAACACCAACATTCCATAGGTGGCGGTCTTGGCATTTGCCCACCTACTTCAACCTTCCTGGGCTCTCTAAAAGATGGTTGTCCTTGAGGACTGTTTCTGAAAAATGGTGGCTTAGTTCCCTTCTTCCTCTGATCCATCTTGAATTTCTTCTTGTATTCCCAAGCCTTCCAGAAAGTAGGCTTCTCTCTTTGCTGCTCATATAAGCATTTCTCTCTTCTTATCATTTCTTCCATAGTTTTTGGGTCATCATACTGGATCTTTTCCAAAATGGAAGGTGGCAGTCCACTCAGATATATTTGAATCTTGACATTATCATCCTTGATGAATGGAACATACTTAAGTAATTCCAAAAAACTTCGTTTGTATTCATCAATGGTCATGTTGTCCACCTTGAGTTCAAAGAACTCTTTCATCTTTCTGTCATAATATCTTTTAGTCAAGTATTTATTCTCGAAATACCTCTTGAATTATTTCCAAGTGATATCTTTCTCTCTAATGTGTTGTACCTACACAAGTTGATCCCACCACATGGATGCTTTTCCTTTTAGTTGATACATTGCAATTCTTCCTTCTGCACGAGAGGAATAATTCTGCAGTTGGAAATATTTCCTCATGCGAAGCAACCATGTTTCGACATCTTCCTCCTTCTTATGTTCTCTATCAAATGTAGGAGGCTTAATCTTGTTCATTTCGCCCTTTAGTTCATCCATTCTAGATTTCCTGTGCTTTTTGGTAGGAGATGGGCTTGAACTACTGTGTTCCCTCCTCTTGGAGCGACCTTGGGAGTGATGATGGTGTTTACCAACACTCTTTGATCTTCTTCCCTCAGAAGTCAGATGACTCCCAATTTTGGTCAAGTCTCTCTCCTTTCCCAACTTCTTTTCTATTCTCTCCAGACTCTTCATCAACTTTAAGTTGAATTCACCTTGTTTAACCTGATTTTTCCTGAGCTTTCTTCTATCTGTTCGGTGAGTTTGGGCATTTTTCTGCAATTTTTCAATGATTTTCATCATATTCCCTTCCTTATCTATCTCTTCTCCATGCCCATTGGAGTTTGATCCTTCAACTCCCAAACAGACATCCATTCCTTTTTATTCATTCTCTAAACTAGAAGCATTATGTGCTTCCTCGATTCTTGCACTCCGTGACAACTCTATTCGGTTCTGACACTCATTAACTTCTACAAACACAATGTGTAGACAACCAGAATTTGTCAGGCCATCATTCCTTCAAAACAAATCCCACAGAATTCATAAACCGAGTCTGAATCAATAAAATGTTCAGATTTCATGAATTTTTCGAGCTCTTCTTGGCTCTGTAACAATCCTTCGGGCTCTAGCCCCTTCTCTCTTAATCCCCCAACCCACGTGATCATGGGTCGTGACCACTTGCTCAGTAAAAAGGGCGCTTCCCGACTTCGCGTTTCGAGAGGTTTCAAATCACTTCAAAACAACTTCCCAATTTTCGGACTAATGAACTCACGAGGTAGGGCGGATCAACCGTCCACGTCTACCCAACATCCAATGATTGACACTCACTGTGGAACCTCAGGCGTCTAAGTTCCGGTACTTCTAGACTTCAGAAGATTTCACATCCGCACACCTCGAACACTTCCACATCACCTTAGGTGACGTCATTACCTCACATAACTTAACGTTTTCCCAATTGTGGGGGCATGCAATAGTGGTTTGGAGTAAACCGCCTTTCATCACACAATTCTTCTGACGCTGACACGTAAACCCTTCAGTGAAACCACGGTTTGGATTGCAGAACCGCCTTGGAGAATTATCTTCTGTGCAACTTGGGTCCCCGCAATGTCTCCTGGCCGTTGATCTTTATGTATCATGATCAACGCCATTGTGGGTCCTTCGACCCTCAACTTTGTTACGTAACCTCAGGCCCCACTAACCCTACTCACACAAGATGCCACATGGAGGAATACTAGCAACGTCATCTGGCCCCACCACGTGTACTCATTCACTTCACAACTTCGGACTTCGTGATTTTGTGCAATGACACATCCCACTTCTCCCGACAGCCGAACTCCCAAAATTACAATCTTCTCTTCTACTTGATCCAACGGTCAAGCTATTTTCTCCATATCTACGGTGTAGATCTCCCTTGGGACTTCAGGGTTTTGGGTTTCGGGCGTTTATGCCTCCGTGCACCCCTCTTCTCTCGATTATTGAACTCTAAAGGGATTCCAAGATAACCCTCCTATACCTTCTCCAGATCTGACGGTCATACTAAATTTCCATTCCATCCGAACAGATCCTATGGCTCCAACACCCCAAGTGTTGAGTGCTCTCTCTCTATGGTCAAATACCACACTGGCTACAATTTTATTCTATCGCTAGTCCTCTTGAGCTTCGTAACATGGCCAAGTAACCCCTTGTCACTCAGAAACATTCTGAGGTCCGAAATTAGTCCTCCAGACACAATTTCCTCTCGAAACCTAGGGTCCAAATACCACTTATCCGACCCATCTAGGCTCAATGTTGAAAACATGGCTCTGATGCCATGTTGTAAAATCCCCGACCATCAAACCACTTGCCAGGAAACGCTACTACACAGAAAAATTCTCATACTTAAATATATAACATGCATTATTTATAAAGAATAAGTATTAAATCAAATTAACACATTTGACATGGAATTACTACTGTCATGCAAACTTAAACAGAATTAACAACATTTCAAACTAGCAACAAAATACATGATAATACAAGTATCATAGAACATGCATTTTAATTAAGTACAGAATTAAAACACATAATGATACTTATCTTTGAAACTATAATACACCACCAACTATGTGTAGACCTTCCACGAACCTCCCAGCCTTATACCGCGCTGCTCATCACTCTCAGTAGTAGGCCACCCCCAATCTAGGACTAAGCTCCACCGGGCAAGGGAATCCTAGGCTAGGCAAGGTCAATGAAAGACACACAGTTTATGAGGAAGTATTCTCTCCCAGGAGCCACTTATGCCAACTGCTCACAAACTCTCATTCCCCACATGCCTGTCCCACCCTAGGATTATACACCTTCACTATCACCAAGACAGTTCTTCAGTTGCTAAACCTCCCTTGCCTTGGGCTTCAGCAACAGACCGGACCAAAATTCTTCACGCTCTGTGGCAGCTATAGGACCCCTTCCAGGAGTTCTCACTTCCTCCGTGCACTCTCTCACCTGGAGAGAGTTGCTCACAGACCTGACAACCTGCTTATTCAACCACAACCACCTCTCTCACCTGGAGAGAGTGTTGCACACAGGCCTGACAGCTTGCTTCTTTAGCTCTGTTCCAGCATAAGGAGGAAAACAAGGCTCAGCAAGAAATGGATGACAGTAGTCAATCACACTCAGCCAAGGGACTGCGTGGCCACAACAGCCCATAGTTATAACACTCACGACATAGAAAATTTCTCAAGTTTCACAGAAGATGTGGGTCAACTTCAGAGGTGTATGGCTATGCAGATGTCCAGTACAGAGGAAAAACGGTTTTCGGGGAGGCTTCCAGCAAACTCAGATGGAGTATGGAAGAATCACATAATGACTCAGGTGACGTATTTCGAGTCTCAGGTGCGTGCGTGAATATTGCAAAAGACCAATACAGAGGCCACAAAATTCACAGGAATACACTAGTTGGCTTCCAGTTCTCGTTTTCAGGATTGCATGACATGCAAATTAAGCAGAGTATTATACGACTCATTGGTGTTGAGTATTGTTTATAGGTCGCCAGTGTCACGAGCAAGAGTGCCTGAGTCATTATCTCAGTCTTCATTCAATAAAGTATTAATAAAAGAATTGTTGAAGCCAATTTCCAGTAGATGTTCTACAAAACTTTTGCTATGGTCGAACCCTTTTACCCTTTCAACATATCTTAGATTCAGGATATGGAATCGGCTTGCAAATTCATCAATCTTGTTCATATTTATGAATATGAAGTCCCCAACTTTCCAAGGTAGAGGTATGAATTGTTTTTTTCTCTTTTCATGGAAAACATGCAACCAGTAGTTGTACTACCTTGCTATTTCAGTAACAAACATTTTGTCAGATATGTGGCATGGAAGGAAGGAAGGATTTTCCTTAGAATCGAAAATCCTTATGACATTATAATTCTCCATTTGTTCCAATGTCCCCTTCCTATCCAGGAACTTACTCACCTAGTCAGATATGGTGTCCTTTCCAAACAACAAGCCTTTAAAAACTGAGACAAATTCATTAAACACTTCATAAAAATGATGGGAAGACTTGTGCCTCCATAATGTTTGATACCAGAAGGTTACAGGGTCGAATTCATAGTTTACCTTCTTACACACAAATAATCTCAGAAACTAACAACAATGTGCTATCCCGAAAACCAAATAAGAGGACATAAATAATTTCTTCTCCTTCTTATATTGTGACAATTGGGAAGAGATTTCAATTGAAATCAACTTGACCCAATCGAAGATGGCATGTTCCTTTACCGTAAAGTATAAAATGTAAACAATCGTGTGGGAAATGTTGGTTGTAGTTTCTTGTCCTGTTACGCTCATGGAAATCCAAGAAATTTCTCAGAAAGGATTTTTAAATGCGCCAACCTACAATCTCGTGATGTCCTTGGGGATGGTCTTTGGGTTCTCAAGGAACTCATGTAAGAGGTCCAATCCATTTTCATGCTTCTTTAATAATGCTCTACAATATTCACCCTTGAAGGTAAGCGTTGGTTCATGAAGTATCAACATATTATGGAATACTCGAGGTGACAAAGAGACAGGGGAATGGTCCTGCAATTGAATGATTCGTTGGTTTGGAATGTATCTCTCGGCGCACCAGGAAACCAACTCCTTACAGTCGAAAACCTCTGGGATGCAACCTGGACGAGCGATTTTAGACGTCCATATTACTTACATTTGGGCAGAAGGGGATGAGTAGTAAGAATATGCTCTGGACCACTAAAAGTTCTAGTCCTCATGCCTGAATATGTTCAACGTATCTCCACAAAACTGTTGTCGAGTTGATGGCATAAGTTGACAAAAATGTTCCTTTACTCTAGATAATGTTTAAAATGAATGCTTGAGAGGGATAATATAATCCTTCTCAAATCCCAGTTTAATGTGTTTTAATAGGAGATCTCCTCGAGCCCTTCACTCATTAATGATTATATTAACGGAACCTGCATGATAATTTTTTAGCATTAAATAATACTAAATGTGTATTGGGAGGCACATGAAAGTGGTGGGGACGAGCATGATCCAAATAGGATTTGAGGATTTTGTGAACCCAGGAACCCGTGACTGCAGAAGGTTGAAAAATGATTAAGTGTTGTAACGCGGTCGGTCGGACCTAACAAAGGAGAGATGAGATACTTAGGATATGGTGGGGGGTCCAATGGTCAAAATGTAGATCGTGAATCCTTTGGATGAAAAATATATATCACAAAACATGGGATGTGAAAGTTCGACCTCGCCAACCCGGGAACCCGCGATTGCAAAATCGGCTAAGTATAGGATAGTGCGATGGACGTAATGTGAGGGTGTGGATGGAGATGAGGATCCACGAGTCCTCTAACCCGGGAACCCACCGTTCTGAAAAAATGATTAAGCATAGAACAAGAAAGGGAGAGTAGAAGGGGAAAAAGGAAAAGGGGAAAACGAGTAAGTATAGAAGAGGGAAAAGAAAGGGAGAAAAGAAGTTGGGCAAATAGAAAAGGGGAGGAAAATTTCAGAAGTAGGAATTGATCTCAACAACTTTCAATCCTGCCATATGCCTCTAGGACTTGGGCCATTAACATGTTTACTTGCACCTAAGGAAGATGAGCTCTTAGCCAATTAGAAGTAGTTTTAGGTCATACTCTGGGACAAAAAGACAATTTCAACCTTGATAGTATTTGCAAGAAACCAAGTGTCCCTTGTGGTCATCACTGAGTTTACATCCAGTGAGTTCATGTGCTTTCTAGAAGTATCTAGCCTTAGTCCCATACATGATACCGAATACTACCCTGGGTTGCAGTTTAACTTCCCTTAATTAATAATATCTATGGGGTGAATTGATATAATTTGATGAAATTATATATTGAAGTTTTTCCTTGTATATGAATAAAGAAATGGTAAAACTAAATCAATAAAATTTGTAGGTAAAATAGATAAAGTATAAGATTGTATCTGCCATTTACTATGCTACAAAAAGTATGTCCATTATTGAAGGGTTTGCATAGTCTGCAAAAGAGAAGTTGTTGAGGTAATTTGTGATTGAACATATCGATAAAAGTGGTTCTTGGTCATATTTTGATGGGGCATTTTAAAGGAAGCCTCCTCTTTATGAAGTTGGTGGAGTTATTTATTTCCGAGATGGTGATTTCATAAAGTTTAAAGTTGGATTAGGTAGGGGCACAAATAATCTTGTAGAACTTATGGCTTTAAAACTTGTGCTAATGCTTGCTACTAAAAAAAGTGCTCATATTCTTTAAATTTTTGTTGACTCGCTTGTGATAATTAATTGGATGAATGGAGTAAATGCCTTACAACTACACTCTAAGAGCCATATTTGAGGAGATACAATTTGCAAGGACAACTTTTAACTCACTTTCTTTCATCATCTGTACATATAAAGGAATGTGGATGTTGATGGCCTTTCAAATTCTAGGTTGCATTTGGATGTTGGGACTTGATCCATTCTAGAGCAAGTGGATGGACAATTCATTGAGTACTTTCATGATCCATTTATCTAGTTTCTAATATGCAATAAAAAATCTAATTGAATGTAGTATTAAAATTTATGTATAATGTTGGAATCTCCAATATTGTGTTAATATGGAGATCCATGAGTGTTATCACTAAAATTTTGTCCGCAAATGGTTAAATGAATCCAACATCTCCAAACACCTATTAGTTCATCCATGGCCCACCCAAAAGGCTCAAAACTATACAACCAGTTATAAAATCAGCATGCGCCAACAATACATAAGAAGCGCGCACACATGCACCAGTCGAAAACGCTGAAAAAGCACACATGCGCTCGATGCACGACTAAGGACGCCAAAATCCTCACATACCTCAAAATGACGCATTCATATTATTGGTTGGCCTTCCACCCACTTCTGGATCATCTCCCAAGTCGATTTGACACCCAAATTCGAGCTATATCCAAGTGGGGGGCTGGTCAAAGACCTAAGGGTGCCCTAAAGAGCCCCTTGTTCACACTAAAGACTGGTTGAATAATGCCTCAAAGCTTTGCTATAAAAAGAGGCCATGGGTGCAATACATTTCCAAGAATTCATTTGTATTGTTATGCTTCCTATATTCTTTTGGAGGATCCTCTTTCCTCATCAAGAGCATACAAGCATCATTTCATTGAGCTATTCACATCACCTCTTGAGTGAATGAGCTTTGGATTTCTTCACCATTTCCTTCTAGTTTTCTATTTGTAAGAAGAGCTCAATCTTTGGGGGTTCAAGATCCCTCCCTTGGAGGAAGAGGGGACCCATAAGTCTCCCTTTCTCTTTGATGTTTTCCCACTAATACAACCTATCCATTGGTGGCATGAATGGTGTTTGTTTTTATTTCTAATATCTCTATGAACTCTAGTTTAGTTTCGTTTATTGTTTCTAGTTTAGTTGTTTGTTTATTCCTCATGTTTGATGTTTCTAACTCTTGCATTGACAAGTGTCTTGTCCAACTAACCCAACTAGGCTTGTAAGTGTCTTTATTTTACTCATTTAGGTGATGAAAGAGACGCAACAGATTGGAGACTCCGCTGGGGAAAGGTATCAATTTCCTCCCCATTTGGGTTGATTGAGAACTTTATTTTTTGTTATTTAACTTGCAGAAACCAAAACCAGCCCATGCCTACCTGCTAAAAGCCAAATTCGAAGCTGGGCTGAGAGAATTTCATTCGAAATTTTCGTCCCGGCCGTGTAACAGAAAGTGCGCAGGTTTTTTGACCCATAGGTACATCTTCTGATCATGTGCGCGAAACTCACTGTGTTTCTCAGCGCATTCTTTGCACCTACGCCAATGGGCCATTTTTTATTTGCGCATTGGTGCCACATGCGCCTCTGTCTACTCTGTGACCCACGCATCTGTTCAGAAAATAAAATATTGTAAGGGTTTTTGTGATCTGTTGAAGGCCCATAGCCTTCTTAAGCTTGATTATATGCAAATTGTAATATGCACCACACTTGGATTCCCTCTCCACGTGAAGGGTTAGTCAAAACATAGGCACTTAGGGGATTAAAATCCAGATTTGTCCTCTTTTTGCTTTCATTTTGCCACATGGATGGCTTGCTTTGATTAAAGTTAAGTTGGAATCATTCTATATCACATATAATAGCACTTGCCTCGGGACCATAAATTGGACATCAATCATTGAGTATGCTCTTCTCTCATGCCATAGAGCAATCATGAAAATCAGAAAAATGATTGAGAGAAAATTTTGTCTCTCTTAAAAGACAAAATCTTTAGGAGAGGACAACAAAACCCTCGAGACTCCTCTTCGTTTATTTTTCAAACACATATTAAATTTGTAAGGGCCCATACATGCCCACATGCTACAAAGATAGGATAGTTTTTAATTTACTTTCTTAGATTACATCACTAGGGAAGTTTAAAGGTTTTGTAATAGGCCCATACATGCCCACATGTCCACAATCTCGAAAAGTTTTGAAGCTTTCTTAGATTAAATCACACTAGGGAGTTAAAGGATTGGTAAGGACCCACATGTCCACATGCTAGTTCTCTAGGGACTTTAAAATTCCGCAAGGTTGTACCAATGACATATAGTAACTTAGGTAATCAAGACTTGTAAGGACCACACGAAGTCCACATGTAGCAAGGTGACACCTAAATTATCAAAATTTGGCACGCTTTCACTTGTTCACACACAAAGTCACTAATCACTCAGATAGTCTTATCTAGAAATCATGTAGGTTGAAGTAAGTTTCCTCCAAAGGGATTCTGAAACACCCCACCCTTTTCTTGATAAGACTATCCACTCCCACTTAATTTCAACGATATTGGTTCACACCCCCAATATCTCAAACAACCACATCTAAAATATTTCTAAAAACTCACTAAGTTTTGCTCCACATGAGGTGCCAAAAGAAATTTTTTAGTCTAGGTAGGATCTCGGGGATAGGCATCCAAATAACTCCCCGTTATCTAGTTCTCACATCTTCAAACAGTAGAAGTTGACAAATAGGGAACTTTTAAAATCCTCCAAGTCAAGTGTTCCTACACCATAAGGCAGGGAGATACCCATGAAGGGTCAAAGGCCGAGGTCCAGTTTTTCTATGCGTCCCCCCTTGAGGCACCCACCTCTTGGACGGGATCCAGCCTATGACCCATTTATGAGGCCAAAAATCTAAATTTCACACTTTGACAGAGGTACCTAGTGACCAAATTTTAGGACATCCACCCAGGTGGCAATTGTGGGCTGCAATTGCACCTTGATCAGATTTTGTGTGGCTATTAGGAAATATCGCCAGCTCTTTCGGGATATGCACCCTCTACCCCTCATTATAACTCATTACTTCATCCTTCACTAGTTCCTCTTCCGGTGGCTTCAGACCCCACTGTCGAGTGCTATTGGAAGGTCCAGTGCTATTTGAGAGGAAAGACGTTACATATTTTAGGACACGAGCATTTGTTTTCTTTGTTCTCCCACATGGACAAAATCCACCTATCCACATGTATGCTTATTTATCAATTGATTTATGTATGACACCCTTGTGATTACATACGATTATGAAATATATTTTGAAGGTCCAAAAATTATAGCAAAGACTCTTGTTCATTTATTTATCCCATCACCATTTTGCACACATCCACTTTGCTAGTCAGACATCATAGGGGACCCACATAATCCACATCGTTCCAGATGATTGGTAAATGTCCCTCCTATTCTAGGGGCAGTTCCTAGTCTTGCCAACTCATCGGCCCCACCTTCTCACAGCCCTATGAGTGCTACTGTCTTGGGATCATCTTTGCTTGGTTCCACTTTACTTGGGTCCACATCCCAAGGTCAACCGTCCACACACTCTCCTATACATGGAAGCAGGGGGGAAACTTCTTCCCAAGGGGGAACAACAACCCCACCTAACCCCTCTCACAGGTCGGGTACACAAAACACTCACACCATGGTTGGAACTAATCGTCCACCACCACCCCAGATGCCATACTTGGCTTCCCTTAACATATCAGATCTGACTAAGCTCACCAATGATCTTATATTGCATGACCCCACATGGCCTACCATGCCTACCAAACTCCCTTCATACATCCCAAAGTTTGAAGGAAAATCACAAGACGACCCAGACAACCATATCATGACCTTCCACTTATGGTGCTCTTCAAACAACATCATGGATGACTCCATCCAATTGAGTTTATTTCAATGCACACTCACTGGCCCATCAGCCAAGTGGTATGTAGAAGAAAAATCTGGGTCCCATGTGACCTTTGAATCTTTGGCCAAAGCATTTTTTACCTTATTTCAACTACTAATCCATCATGACAATGGTCTCGAACTGCTCTCAGAATTTAAAAAACCCTCTGCCACACACATTGCTGACCACATTCATGAATGGCGTCGATGACATAGTCTATGCAAAGCCAAAGACACCAAGCAACAATGCCTCAATTGGTTTCTCAAATCACTTGTTTCACTTCTTGCCAAGGATGTGGCCGCCACCTTCCCCCAGTCTGAAGAAGAATCCATCGACAAGGCTCAACAGTTCGAACTCATTTATTCACAGTCATGATACTTATATATAGTACTACCTGACGCCCCGATACCCATGCCATTTGGCCAAAACAAACCTAGGATGTCTCACTCCATGGATGGATTGATTGGCACCACAACACACCACAATCCATATCCCCCACAACCAACTACATATGGTACACCTCCATATACATCGGTATATGGAGGAAATCGTTACTAACCCCCTCCCCCTTATCAACAACCATACCTTGTTGCCCCCCCTCCACCCATAAGTGGACCCCCGTTGACACCCATGATGTGCCTGACTATTCAACCTAGTTCTGGAAACACCTCTACCTCTTCTTACACCCTAAGCACTAGTGAAAGAACCATGCCTTCCTATGTACCTTACGGATCATTTCCACAACATAATCTGTACTTCCCATTTCCTAGTCCTCCCCAGACCATTGCTTCTCCACAAGGACAACCACACACTGGGGTTAACTTTGTTCATCTCTCTCCCATTCAGCAAGTCCACCATTTTGAACAACTAAATATGGAAAATCCGACCCATCAGTCAAATAATGCCAAAAAGAAAGGAAAAAACCACAACAAAAATAATCCAGGACTAGGAGGCAATCACCCCCAACATAACCAACCTGCCAGGGGAAACCAGAATCAAGGGAACCGGAACCCCCAAGGGGGTAATAATAACAAATGCCAAGGGAAGAATAACAACAATCTTTGGACAAACTTCTCTTGTGCCCTTTGTGGTGAGTATGGTCATTATACTCACCATTTCCCTCAAATTGTTGACTTTAAACTAATGAAAGAATCTAGAAATGGACCACATCCCCCAGCACAGCCTGCCCCTCAACAGGCCCCACAACAATATGTACAAAAACCACCCCCAACTATGTTGCAAAACCCCATTCCACACCAATGGGTGATGAACACCCAACAGGAGATGCAGCCTGCCCCACCATAGATGGGACAATATCCAAACCCGAGTACTTCTGCAGATTGCACTATCTTCCTCACTAGCGAGGAAGAAGTTCTTCTACAAATGCACAGTCGTCAATACAGAACACCCCCTAAATATTCTCCCACCACCTCGAAAGTTCCCCCATTCACAATTGGACCACCTTTGATGATTCCACGCCCTAATACTAAAACACCCCTTCGTATTCCTCGCATCCCATTGCGAACGAATGTCAAAAACCCTCAAGCTAGGGCAATTGTTACACATTATTTTCGTCATCCCTATGATTGTTAATGATGTAAACCTATCTGTTGCCTTCAGAGGGGTCACAGTGGCCTGAGTTCCTAAAGAAAGAAGGGAGAAGAACTTTTCCTGAGAAAAGAAGTTTCTTTTTCCTATGTAAAAACCTTATAAAAAGGAATGTTCACAGGTTGCTATATAGGCAGGGTGCGAGAATGACCAATTCTCGCAGGTTGCACTATAGCCAGGGTGTGAACAGTTCGCAGGTTGCACTATAGCTAGGGTGCGAGAATTCCAGCACGTGGGAAAAATGAGCGTTTTCTCGAATCTTCTAGAAGGAGAAGCTTCTATGGTGAGGTGGCATCCGAATGGTTTGGATCTTACTCGCTTTCATGATTTAGTGGGATCATCCTAACATCCTCACCTTATCCTCTTCAGCTTATAAAAGGAGAAGAGCTCTCATGGAGAAGGGGTTCTTAGCTTTTGTAAGCTTGAGATTTTGGTTCTTTGGCTTGGAATTATTGGCTTGGTTAGAGTGGATTTGAGATTTGCTTTGTCAAGATAGATTGTGAGTAGCTATCAGAGCTATGGTCTCAGAATCTTTGGAGCAAGAAGTGTGTGGGGAACGAAGGACAGTTGGAAGGGGCCTTATGACATCAAGGCAATGGTTGTAATCTCTCTTTCACATTTAATATGAGACAGTAATATGTTTCTTTCCCATAAAGTTAGATTTACTTTATTACATAACTCCTTGATCATATGTATAGATTAGCTATTGAATATATTATTTGCTTTCACTTTGGTTGGCTTGTGTTGTTTTGATCTTGACTGCACGAGAGCGCTGGAGCAAAGCTAGAGAAACAAAGATTAAGGAAGCAATTACAAGGTATGTCTCTTATTCTCACTTCCAATTTAATTCAATAGTTAGATCTAGGGAAAGCGATTTATTCTGTCACATTTTGTTCTAGATCCAGGTGGATCTAGGGAGATCGGTTCGTGTCCGCACTTACGAATTAATCCTGAAACAAAATTGGTGACTCCACTGGGGAACAGATTGTTTCCTAGTTAGTCTAGTTTCCCTTGCTTTGATTGCTTGATTTATGATCTCTGAGTCTGTGGGAGATCCATTAAGACTCTTTGGATCTGAAAGTTCACTCAATTTTATCCCTTTTTCAAATTTTTGCTTGTTTACAGGCATTCTCGCACTGTACCCTTTAGTGGCCTGCGAGAATCATTGATGTTCACACCCTACTGTTCAGTTAGGTGAGAAATTCTCTCACCCTACCAATGTCTAGCCTGCGAGAATACCTAATTCTCACACTGCACTCTATTGCTAGGCTGCGAACTTGTTTGTGAAATTTTTTGGATTGGGTCTTGTCATTTTTTGATGCCCAGTTTTGCTTTGATTAGCTGGATTGAGCTTTTTGGAGCCTATATTGATCTGTTTACAGTCTGCTTGACATCCTTTGAATTGCTTTTATCCACTTTTGCTTTGTTTGGTTTTGAAGGATTAGTCTCTTTCTTTGAGTGTCTTTCAATTACGAAGCGTGTGTTTTCTTTAGAATTGTTTAGGGAAAGGTCAGATTTCTTCTGAATAGTTCGCTTTAAAAGAAAACTTTTAGTTTGGGTTTCTTTGTTTTAAGAAAGTTCATTATTGCTTTTAGTGAAATTTTTGAAACAAAAAGATTTAATTTCTTACTTTATATTATATTGGGGGCATCCTTGCATTTGAAGTAGCGAAATTGCATGATTGATATTGCCGAGTTTAATATATTTTGGGACATCGTGCATATGGGAATGATAAATGTTTTCTCCTTCTCGTAGTATAGCTTTCATCGAAATGAAAAGATTGCATCTTCATATCTTTGCATAATTTTCGAGTTAGTCAAAACACCATATTGTCCACGCCATCTTCCTTTTGAGTAACAACAGCCATAAAATAAAGCGCTTATAAAAATTAATTAGACATTTTTATCTTTTCTGGTAGCAAACCTACATTAGATTAGTCGTAGGGCTTTGGAATAGGTGTGAAAGATAACTTTCCAAAGCTACAACCAAACATAGAATCTTGAGTTAGGGAGCGTTTAAATCCACTTATTACATTTTGTCCTGGGAAGCCCTTCTAACACAAGGGTCAAGCACCAGGTCGCATTGGTATTGACAGAGTTACTCACCCTGCTCAATGTAGAGATTGAACGTATTATGGGGGTCACTCATGAGGTATACCCACAATGATGAGTGGAAGCCTTTTGAGTTGATTTCAGGCTAGATACCCTGCCCTTGCGTGTGGATCGGACTGTCGACTGTTCCCCCAGGCATCATTGTAGTGATTGGTAACCTTAGTGGCCTATCTCTCTAGGTTCTTTACACGAGGTGACTGTGGAGGGGCAAGTCTTCACGGTACCAAGAATCGACGTTGGCCAAAATCACTCGGGCTCCTTGGAGGGTATACCCATGATTATGTGTGGGAGCTTGCACCAGGGTGTAAGTCCGTTAAGCAGGTCATCAACATAACTTTTCCACCCGCTCTATCTCATCCCCTTCTTACTTTGTTCCCGCGACGTTGGATTTCATCACCAACTAGTGCGTTCATTGTGAGAAGGTTTTGTTTGTTTGCTTGCTTCCTAGATTTTTAGCGCGTGCTGTTTGTTTTCCCTAGTGGACTCTAGATTGGATTTTTTGTTTTTCATGGCGTTAGTTCCCAAAATGACCAATGAAGGAACCTCTGCTCCAGGGGAACCTTTTGTTTTTCCTTCTTACAGAAACATTGGTCCTCCTCACATCGCTACTTTGAGCCTTCCAGGTCTCACAATTGGATTGCCGATGTGGTTGTTTTCCACTCAGGTAATCCCGAATGCAGCAAGTGCTTCAGTCGTAAGCACTTCCCCCCAAGAGCATCAACCTCATGTTGATCCTTCACCTTCCTCACCAGTAAGGTCTTCTTCGCCTTCTTCCCTTGCAAGGTCGCCTTCCATTTCATCTTCTTCGTCGAGTGAAAGTTCTGAACCTAGTAACTCAGTGAATAAAAAGAAGAAGAAAAGGAAGAATAAGAAGATGAAAAATAAGCAAGGGTCAAAACCTCCAACCACTGTCAAACATGTTGGAAAACAACCAGTTACTGTTAATTGTACTGAGAGTGTTGATGATGTCAAGATCACCCAAACACCTCGTAATCCCAAGTACCCTTGAAGGTTTTGTAAGGGTAGCCATCTTCTTAAGGATTTCCCTGTTCTATCCAAGGTTATAGAATCATGGTCTTCACACCCTCGTCAATCCATGTCGCTAGCCTCTGAACAACATGCTGACAACCCCCCGTCAACCAGTCATGATACAGTTGGGAAGAAGAAAAGTAGAGTCAAGTTCCCGTGTATGTTATGCAAAGGCATTCATCTCACTCACCTTTTCCCTTATATGGACGAAGCCTCGAAATTACTGGAAGACATGACTGTTTCACAGCCTCAACTTCCAACTGCTTATCGTAAGATTTCTCTCAACCCACCTGTAGTTGATGGAATGATCAATCCGGTTCCCCTGTCGGCCAGTCCGGTTGATCAGGTGGTCCATCTGGTCACATATTTGGATGAACCGATAGACCAAGTGGTTGATCCGATACCATCCTCGGTCAACCCCATTCTCCCATTAGAGAGTGAAACCCAAGCGGTCGATTTGTTTCCACCTGTCGGCCCCATTCTCCCTCTGGAGAATGACACCCAAGTGATCGATCTGATCTCTCCATCGATCGATCCTACTCTCCCGCTAGAGAGTAAATCCGATACTGCCCATGTTTTTCTCGTTGATACAGACTCTGCCGTGTGAGGGGGTATTCCTCCTTCTCCCGTGAAACTCCCTCCAAGTAATGAGGCCATCCATTTTGATTGGGATGTAATAACTGGACCTCGTCTTCCCTCTTACATTCCTTTCCAGATTACAGTACAGGTTTATGGTCGGGACGTTACCAAAACGTTGATAGATGAAGGTTCATCTGTTAGTATTTTGTCCTCTATTGCTTGGCAAGCATTGGGTTGTCCTTCACTTGTGTCGGTTACGCAGAATTTGTTAGCTTTTAACAGAAGAACTAGTCAACCTTTAGGGACCCTTCCTCAATTTCCTATAACTTTGGGAAGGAAAACTGTCTTTATTGACATCATGGTAGTCCAAGACCCCTTGGATTTTCTTTACTCCTTGGTTGAGATTATGTCTATGCCATGAAATCTATTGTGTCTACTCTTTTTCGTGTGATATATTTCCCTCACGATGGACGAGTTGTGACTGTTGATCAACTTTCATTCATTGACCCCACCTGGATTGCCTCCTTGAATGGTTCTTGTATGCAGACTATATCACCCCCGCCACAGGTCAATTATGTGGCATTGTCGCCCATGGATTCAACTTCTGATGATTTAGATCCAGTAGTTGACATGGTAATCTCTTCGATAGGGCTGTTAGATTCTTCTCTTACCTCCTGTTGCGACCTTTGACATGGTGTCCTTCCAGAGTGTGTTTCTTCCTTCCAGTGAAGACCTCTTGGAAGCCATGACTGAGTTTTGTCCCTTTACATGGTGTCATTCCAGAGCATTGTCCTCTTGGAATCCATGATCAAGAAGAGAGGTTCGAGGATAGTTTTTGCGTCTCTGTGGAAACCTCGTTAAAAAATGAAACAAAGGTTCTGAGGATATTTTTTTGTCTCTGTGGTAACCTCATTAAAAAATGAAATAGAGGTTACGAGCATAGTTCTTGTTTCTGTTTCAAGCTCGTTAAAAAATGAAATAGTTTTTCCCCCTATCTTTTTGAGTCAAGTCCTTCGACTAGTATTTGAAGCTTCATTTCATTCTCCTTTGCTGTTGGATGAAATGAAGCTTGGGGGGCATTTGCCTCAGCCTCTGGACTTCATGCTGAAGTTTGAGCCGCTAGTTTCTTAAGCTGGGGGCTAAGTACCAACCATCCATGTGTTATGCATTGGGAAGTCACAAGCATAGTTTTCTATGGTTCAAGCTTGTGTAAAAATGAAACCGCTTACCTCAAGCATAGTTTCCTCTGGTTCAAGCTGGTGTAAAAATGAAACTAGGTCCAAGCATAGTTTTGTTTAGTTTTTAAGCTTGTGTAAAAATAAAATTTATCCCAAGCATAGTTTTGTTTTGTTTTCAAATCTTGCGTAAAAATGAAAACAATCCCGAGCTTAGTCTTTGTCCGTTCTCGCGCTTGAAAATACATGAGAACGCGATTGAGCATACTTTTATCACTTTTTCAGGCTCAACAAGGTTATACGAAAAAGGAACCCCCCTAGAGTCCTCTTTAAGCTCTTTTCAGACTCTCTAAACATGAAAAGATTGTCGAGCGACCTTGCTATTTTCACGCTCAATAAAGTATTTGAAGTATGCATCTTTTGAGCGATAGTTTAACCCTTTTTCAGTCTCGTTGGACTACTGTATGAAAAAGGAACTGAGAGAGTTCTCTTTTAAGTGTTTTTCCAAACTCTATAATCTTGAAAAACCTTTGCGTTTTCTATCTCTGGACTCGTTAAACAAACATTGACAGACCCACAATGGGACCGAACCACTCATTCTTAGGGTTCGTTAAAAAACTCCGAGGGACTCGTCCGAAGGATGAGCTTATATCAACAAGCATATGTGATCCTCTTCAAGATTGCGTAAAAATAAAGAGGTACTTGCCAGAAATGGTGGGGGAAATTTGGGAAAGAAATGTATCTAAACCTGTATTCCATGGAAGAGTCACTTTTGAACATGACACCCTTTCGCTCGCCTTGTGTCTAGGTTGGAAAATCTACTTGTCTCTTGATCATACTCCTATAAGATTACAAATTGGTCTGTGATCCTTGTTTTTAAGTCAGTATGTCCAAAACAGTTGTCATGTTGTCAATATGTTCAAAAAGATGTTCAACCCGAAAAGCCTTCTATTGCGTCGGCGATTTCTGCAGTCTTAAAGCCTTCTATTGCGTCGGTCATCCCTGAGTCAGTCCTGAATCACTTGTTACTCTGATCTACATCAAATCTTGTTACTTGTTTCGTGTCACTGATGTGGGATACATTAAGGCCCTCCTGTGACGAGTCTTTTCCTGTCAACTTCAACTCATTATCCAGGAATTAGACTTAGAAACCAATTGGTACCTTGGAACTTGCATGCCTCAATGGCAGGTTTCCTCGCTTTCGATAGTGGGTTTTCATTATTGACCCCTGATCGGGAGATTTGGCTGAGTGTTCGACTTCAGCTCATTTTTTCACATTCGTTGGATTGTACTAGTGTACCTTGGGAGTCATTGACATTAATGGTGATTTCCCTCGCACTTGTTAACGATATACACTAATGACCGGTAATCAAGTGGTTTCTACCATGTT